>VXBS01006238.1:293456-490470 GCA_013400255.1 Sitta europaea
TTGAGTGAAGGTAGATTTTCTCAGGATAACAACATGGTCATGCCTAATTTAGCAGTACATTTCTAGCTCAGAACATTTGATCCTTAAAACATTTCAAATAAAAGGACAGGATTTACTCTTTAAATGAACAATACAAAAAAAATGAGAGATCATTTCCTATAATCCCACTGCCTTATCATGCCTCTTTCCTATAGAATTGAAACTCTGCAGTGGATATATACTCAAATCTCTATCAAGGTAGAAAAATTGCAGGTAAATGCTTACAAGTCATTCAGCTGAAAGCTTTAAAGATAAATATCTAACGACTGTAACAATACTTGTCCCAGCCTATGTGAAACAAAAAATTTACTATGGGCTTATTTGTGTCCCTCATATGGAATTATTTATTTAAGCAGAGATATCAAGACCAGGTAATAACAGTGCGTGCCTCTCACACTCCAAAACTGATACGGGTAAAGGCAACTTCAGATTTCTATGACATTATACAGGACTTGACTAATTTGAACAGGTCCATACAATGTACTCTCATTCACTTATGCTATGTCTGTCAGTGACATTATCTTTCTGAGGGTAGCCATTCTGGTGGCCATTAATCACTAGTGATTCATTTTTCCCATCTCACTAGATGTAGTTTGTATTTTATAGCTGTTCTCTGTCACCTACAATAAATTATTTCCTTTCTCTGCTACTGACTTAGGATTGTTGGATGTGTTCAGGTCTAATTTCATTAATGCATATCTTATGCTGGCATGTAGGAGGAAAGAAGTCTAATAATATTAGCTAAAAAACTTACATCGGGTACTCTTTGCTAATGCTGTCTGGCATCTTTAAGACAAATCCAGTTGACATCCAAAATGTTAATCTTATTAATTTTTTTTCAAAATGTATCTGAAAAGGAAATGTACATTTCAAAGTTATTGCCTTCTTTTGGTATACAGAAGCAACAAATATTTTGATCCCTGTCTGATTAGATAAAATATTCTAATTTTCAACTCTGCTTTTTATTGCACAGGAAATTTTTAACATTTGCACTCACATACTGAGCTTCAATTTATTGATAAGAGTACAAATAGTAAGTAAGGTCTACAAGCTTTGATTCACAAAGGATTTCTTTGATGGGAGCAGGAAGGAAAGCAAAGGTGAAAAACTATCTGACACCCTTATCACTAGCATGCAAACTATAGATCCCAAGAGCCTCCACTGAAATGTTCACTTAATGACCAAATCAACTACGCTCCACAAACAACCCAATTTACAGCATTTTCAGGTCTAAATCCAGATTCCTATTACTTCTGCTAGCTGTGCTTGAAGTTAGCCTTAAGTCATCTGTAAAATGGAAGGAATTTTATTGTCTTAGACTAATCTCAGTCTCTTAGTGAGATAGGTAGACCCTTTGGCTTTAAAATGTGTATCTCACAAGTGCATTACACACATCACTCTCAAAACTTCCCTATGTATCCTGATAATCATGAACAAGAAATTTCTAAAGCAGGGTCAATGGATGGAATGTGCTTGCTTTCATCTCATATTTGCCCCTTGAGAACCTTCTCTGTTTCCTTGGGGGTATGTATGCAGAGTAAAACTACTTGTGCACTGTAGCACTTACAAAAGCTCTTTCTTTTTGTAGAAGATTGCAGAAAGAAAAGTAGAAAGACATCCAATTATATTTTAAACAGCCGGTGATGTATTTTTCTGTATTCTACTTTAATTGTGTGCACTTTTATTCTTCAAATACGAAAAAAAATCACCTTGAATGTGTACAGCTATTCTTCAGGTACCTTCTATAATGGATTTCTCAGTTTTATTATTAGTGAAGGTCATACAAGAGTTTTGCTTTACCCAGTTGGCTTCTCAAATATTGAAGGTTAGAATTTTCCCATCTAAGAAGTTCAAGAACAGCACATCAGGACCAACGAATACTCTCATCTCATTAATTAATCAAGTCATGTCACAGCAAATCTTGTTAATCCATCCTCAGAGGAAACTCAAGTGATGTTTCAATTCTCTATGCAAGAATAGACAGAATAGTGAATAGTGATAGTGTTATAAAATTACAGAGAGATGGGCAGCATTTGAAGATACCACAAGCTAAACTATTTTTTCCCCCAACACCAACTAAAAGACTTTTTAAGATGTTATTTTTTCAAATTAACCTATTTAAGGGACATAGCAGGATTATATTTTCATGATAAATATTGTAAGGTGTAAATACATTTTGAAAATCACATTATTGTATAAAACCAGCCTATTTTGACATCTTTTATCTGTTTGAAATCACAACAGAAAAATGCAGGCGTTCATATCATTCTAAGATAGCAACAATGACTGGGTATGCAATAATAGCAGTTACATTACTTTTTCTTGGATTTTACCAGCACTTACTCTCTAGTCCTACAAGCAATCAGATTTCTTACTCTAATTATCAGAGAATTATAGAGAAGTTATTTATGTTTTTTACAAGATAACCAAACATGTAGAGTCTGAGATTTACAAAGCATACTCTTCATTTAGTCTGATTGAGTGTCTGACCTTTGTATGGAAAGTTAATGAACACCCTTGCCCTAATAGCACCAAAACTGTGAGCTGGACATAACTGTTCATAGATGAAAAGTCTCTCAGAAGTCATGAGATCATTATGATATTTATGTTCAACACGTTTGAATATATAGCTGAGGTTAGATCAGTGACTCTTACAAAAGTGATGTTTGCATGTAGATTATATTATATGCTTCCTGTATTAAAGGAAAGTAGGAATGCAGCACATTTAACCTAATAGAACTTAGGGTACAGCCAAGGCAACAGCCAGCCTCCAGCTGGATCAATGCATAGGAAAAAGTTTTACTTTCTTTAGCAAAGCTGGCTTCTAAGAGTTAAAGATAAAGGATTAAATTTATTTGGATTTTTAGACCAAGAAAAATTATTGTGGTGTTCTTAAAATCATTGTCCTCAAAATCTCAAGGTCTCTGTCCAGATGTAGATGTTCTTTCCCAACTTTGCCTGAGGCTCTTCTGATAGCTCTGACAATTACATGCATAATAACCCCTCAGATGGAAGAACGATGCATCTGCAGCATGGGTCTGATCCAAAGATCTGTGAAAGCAATGGAAAAACTCCAAGTAGTGCAATCACGCATGGATCAGATCCCTGAATTGTTAGTGATGAAGCACTGTATAAAATGTCAGCCCCAATTAATCTATGGCAAAATTCCCACTCTGTAGGGTCAGGACTGCAACTGTAAAATTTTTTTTCAGTTATCTATACTTCATTGATTGCAGTTACTTTCCAGCTTAACATAGCTAAAAAAAGTGAAGTTTATTTTCAAAATTAGTCATCCTTTTTCCATTAATCCCAACATTTCTACAACTGCAGTTGCATAAAATGATTTCCTCTTTCTTTTTAATTTTAGTTAATTTTGCCTTTCCCTAAGAAACAACAGTCAATATAAATGTGTATTCATATTTGCAATTATGTGCTCTTTTCTTAAATTTGCATCCCTTTTTGATTTAGTTGCGCTACTACTCGTGCACCTGAACTATGTATTCATAATTTGAGCTCCAGAATTTCCAACCACAGATTTTTAATATAATGGCAATATTTATATCACAAGCACATACGTACTACTTTATTAAGAGATCAGGAAAGTACCCTTTGGGATTTATGGCTAGTGTCTTATATCATTCCAGATGAAGGACCCTGTGGATCAGGCCTTCAGATGGTGTCTGGAGACATGGCTTCAGTGGTTACATTCAGCTCATGAAACAAGGATCTTTTTCTATCTGTCCTTACACACTTTATGGGGTCTGTATGGAAGTAAAACATGGAGGAAAAAAATCAATAACTCACACTTACATATGATACATATGAATACATATGATAAGATTTTGATGCTTTGTGTTTAGTGAAATAAGCTAAATTTACTACAGATAGTCTCACTTCTGATCTATACTTAGCACATTATTTTCACTTAAATGCCCTACCTGCTCCTGTTTAGAATAAAATATCTGTCTGACTAGTTAACTAGCTTTTCCATGCACTCCATTTTGTCATAATTATTTTTTTTCATCCAGTTACCTTATTCCTAAGTATCCATTAACTGGTTCAGAACTTAAATGTAGAGTCCCTCCTCATGTTCACTGACTGTCTAATCTTCCTCTGCTCTGTTATGACCCTTGCAGCCCCCATCAAAGCCTCACTCTGGAGATTTCACACAGAAACTTTGAGAACTGGAGACTGTAATGTTCTGTGCTGTATCTGTGGCTGGAAAGCTTTCCATGTGATTAAAAATAAGCAAAATAAGGATGAGCTGATGCCAGACTGAAGAATGTTCTTTCTGTGACCGCCCTCCTGACTATGTTTTAATATAACACACGTATTTTATTTTTACAGATAGCCATGCCACCACTCTCCAGGATCTTGTCTGTTAATTGCAGTTAGGTAAACTGGCCTAAAATTACTACTAATCTTTTCATCAACAACTTTTCTTCATCAGTACATTGACGATAATCATTTTGTACTGCACTTGCATGCCAGCTTCCAAAGGCTTCCTATAAATCCGCCCTCAGACTCAGATAGATTTCTTCCTTCCAGAGGCTTGAAGAAAGCTGGGAGAAATCTAGACCATTCAACCTGAATTTACAGTTGAGGATACTCTATGATGGATTTGCTTTTCATCCAATCTCCACTGCCTTCAACCACACTCTTTCCTATCTCAACTTATTTCTCAAAGTTCAGTGTACACATTAAATATACAAAGTCTCTTTGTTTACAGATTAAAATAAAAAATAATTAAAAAAAACCCAAAAAACTATGGGTGACAGGAAACTTTTATAGCCTGCACCACTTTATATACACTTATCTTGCTTGCAGATTTCCCAGTTGCTGTTTTGTTTTCTAAACTTTTGAGGAGAGATCCAATCTTTGAAGCCATAACACAGTTTTACACAGTCATTTATCAGCAGCCACATACTGGAATGGTCTTTGAAATTCTCTTAAGTACCACTTGTCCATGGCATTTAGTTGTAGTGACACCCAGCATGGGTTTGTATAGGTTTAAGAATTCACAACTAAAAGTGTGTTCCTTATCAGTTAATGCTTTTAAGATAGACCAAATTTTCCCTACTATACATCAGTATTATGAATATTGCACAATAACCATTTAAACCATGTTATAGAATATAAAAATTTGAGGGAACATAAAGTCCTTTTAAGAAACACAATATGACATATTTGAATGATTTTCAGTATTTATTTTAAAAATATCTCTCATCACTACAAGCAGCAATATTGGATGGAAATTCAGGAGGATCAGTGAACCCTAATTTTGGAAAATTGTTAGTAAGGGATTGAAGAAATGTATAAATAAACGTAGAAAAAATGAATAATAGAATACCCAAGCCCTCTCTAACCAATCATCACATGATAGTATTTTTAATTAGTAGCATATAAAAGAAATCTAGTGTTTCACAGAAAAAAAGAAAATTCATTGAGGAAATGGTAACTCATCACAATATTCCCCAAATTTGGATTTGCTTTTCTTTCCTTGCACATAGCTGTTACATTTATATACTTGTGCTAACTATAAGCCACAAATACAGGAAAACATAAAGAAGTTATTTCCACATCATTTACAGTCTGACGGTTTATTGATTTTCTCTACCTCCTGTACATCTCACATTTCACTTGAACCATTTGTTTTAGATTTTCAAAGAAAAGCTTTCCAAACAAATTAACTTTACTAAGGCCTTAACGTGTCATTGGCTAGTCAGTATTATATTAATCTCTGTAATGCTAATGTTTACAAAGCAGGGGTATGGGGCCAAATCTTGATTGCCCTATTCACACAATCAGTTACACTGATTCTAATAGCAGTGTTAACATTAGTGAAGCTAGTAAGATCTGGTTTCTTACAGCTGTCAGCCTGCCTTTCCAAATAAAAATCTTGTAATTCTTCCCTGTTTATAAAAGAAAGGTTTTTATAAACTGCAGTCAAGTCACAATATTTAGCCCTTCTTTCACTGAGCCAGGCATTTTGAGAAAATCATAAATTTCTTATTATGCACATTTTAAGTGTTAGTAGTTTAATCAGAGTATTCTAGAAAAACAGCAGATATTTTTCTTGTCTGAGCAAGTTCACATTTCAGGAGTCGTATTCTTTTAATCTGATTTTACTTTTGCATGTGTCAAATTAGTCATTTCATTAACAGTTACACAGCAGACCACTGTCAGGTATGCATGCCAGGAAATCACACAGTGCTTTGCATTTGGTGACTTGCCTCTCAGGCTTGCTGTGATCATCCTTCCTGGTGCTATGCAGTGAAATACATACATACACAACTGGGGATTTAATTTGATGTTCACCCTTTACTCCATAGAAGCATGTAGTACTAGCTACTTTGAAAGAGCCTGAAATAGAAGAGAGCCATCACTGGCCTAAACCAAGAAAAAATTAATGGGATGAAGGAAGAATTGTCTGCTTAGTATATCTGTGGATCAGAATGTGTTGTCCACTGCAGAAAACAGAGACTCAGCCTTGTCTCCTCCTTTCCTATCTTTGCCTGATACGGGGATAAAAAGAGAATGTCACAATGCAAACTGTGTATGTAAAAATTGTTATGCTTCCAGTTTCTAATGCCGCAATGAAACAGCAGCTTCAGCTCTGAGTTCTAAAACTTCAATCCCATAAGTGTGAATCAAAGGGCAATATTGATTACACTGCTCTGAGGCAGAATTAGAACCTCTTGTGACAAGCTTCTTCTTGTGAAATCTAATGACCAGGTTAACCCATGTGCCCTATGGCAGAATTTCCAAAAGAAGTGGAATTAAAACATCTTTTTCTTGATTTGTGTGTTAGTTGCCTTTTGTGCTTTATATGATTCCACCCAGCTTTCTCTCTGCTCAAAAGGAAATTTGATATTTTTGAAAATAAATAGTGACATTACTTTAAAATGTTTTTCTTGGCAAGTATAATGAATAAAAATAACCTTTAACAAAATTAGAAGTATCATTGTGAAAAAGATGTAGCAAATGCTCTCAAAAAGATATTTGTGCCATTCATAATAAATATGAGACCAAAAGCAATTACATTAGATATACAGTGAAACATTTTAGAACAATATATTTTAGCATTTATCACCTATATTGATATTATAATACTATTACTTCTACATTATACACAAAGAAAGGTCAGAATATGTGCTTACAGTCTTCTTTAAATGCTCATATGTATAATAGAAAAATGGATTTTCAAAAGCACTTTTAAAGTTTAGAGCAAAGGAGAAATGTCAAAAGGAAACATTCCCAGATGCCAGTACTCATTGCAGCAAGATTTGCAGAACTTAATTACCTAAAATTCAGTGCTGAAAGATGTGTTGTATTGGAACACAATTAGCACAGAAAAGCTCAAGGGTCTTCACACCAATTTATATCACATGGGTAATGAAAAACACAGGAAATAAAGACTTCTTGGGTCACTGTCTACACTCCTCTGCAATCACAGACAATTAAATCATATATTCTTAACCTAAACTGCAGTGAGTACCTCCTTTCCATTTATTGGTGAGTCACTGGCACCTTCTCTTTAGGTATGATTTTCCAGGTGTATTTGCACCCTTTCAATCTTCTGAGGTATCTCTACATTTACTGAATAACTTTAGTCATGGCCTGTTTATATACATTTGCTTTTAAGTCTGTGCTGCCCTTTAAGCTTCATAAGCTCTTTTTTTTTTCTGGTGCTTTTCCCTTAGTGCACAGAAATAAATCATACCCACTCTCAGTTTTTTGTTTTATATGATAAACAAGCAAGGTTCTTTTAAATCTGTCCCAAGGGATGGACATTCCATTCTCTTCTCATTTTAGTGGACACTTTCTTCATCAATTCTAGTCTGGAACTGTTATCTCTTGAAGGGAGGTGGACAGAATTTAAAACAATCATACAGAGATCAGTGCTTTGTACAACAGATTCAAAACTCTCTGCAAAAATGCCTCTCCAATGAACTCTCCAAAATACTTGATGGTATTCACCATTAGGATATCATATTACTAGGATAACTGGAAAACACTCAAATATTGACTACCAAGCATTGCAGTTTCCTCTCGCATTTATTTCAACCCTGTAAAGTGCTATGGTAAAACAGATGTTCTTTTCATTAGTCCCTGAATGGATGATTGTACTGTTAGCATTCAGAATCACATAATCACGGGTGGATTCTATGCAGGTGCTTTATTAAGAGCACTCGGGAACTAGGGGTATAGCTACCCAAATGTAGCACTGTCCATTTGTTCAGAATGCACATATTTATACCATTTTAGTTATGATTATATAATTACATATTTGTTTAAGCACAACAATTACTACAATAACTGTACATATATTGTCCCATTGTACAAACACGATCTCATCTACAGGTACCCTGGAAACTCTAAACATTGATTCTCGTGATCCCCAAATCAGCAAATATTTTACCCCCATATAATTACATTGTTTGTGTTTCTTATTGATATGCTTAATTATAACCTATGTAAGTGCAGTTTTTCATGGTCCGCAAAAAACAAAGCACAACATTTGAATGATTACTTTTTTTTCTCATTTTTATTACTTAATTTCTCAAAGTTCTACACCTCAGTGCAATATTCTAGTTCTATCTTTATGTTTGCAATGATTTTCAGGTTTTGCCATAGCAAATTATTTAGCACACATCTACCTTATTTTCAGTCTGAGAGGACTATCCCTGGCTTGTGTGAGGTTTTAAGATTTTAATTCTTTACTATATACATTTTCATGTGTTATTTCTCTCTTTGCAGAATGAGTCACTTTGTTTCAACTGTAAGCACATTAATTGCACTTTAATTTGTCCATGTAAGGATTTTTTACCTATTGTCCCTTTTCTTTTTGTTCCTCAGTTCATCGTAATTTACACAACTGAAGAAAAGGTTTAATTTAGTTCTGAGTCATAAAGCTGACTACAATTTCACTGCAAGGTGGCCTTTTTCTCCTTCTCCTGAGTTTACTGTAATTTTATAAATAACCTTTTCATTTTTCTTTAACTTTATTTGTAAAAGGTAACCCAACATAACTGCATTATCTTTGACTTTAAAAACTAACAGATGAGATCAGCAGCTTGATGAGGGTCAGTACCTGCATCTATTTATGCTGTAACACTTCTGAAGACTCAATTAATTTTTGAGTTCGCATCAAGACAGATCCTTCAAGAAAGAAACTCTGCAACCCCACTAACACAAGGACAGAAAGGGTCTGCAACAGAAGGAACTGGTGATCAAAATGGTAATTATCTAGGAAAACATGCTATCATAATTTCATGGCCTGTTGTGATGATAAACAGTAAACAGGTCCCCTTTGAAGCTAAAAGCATCAGAAGATGGAACTCCTAATTGAGATTTGCCAAGAGTTTTGCAGGTTCTTTCATGCATTTCCAAGCAAAGCAACCATAGCTGTCTCTCTCCTTTAAAATGATTGTTTATGATCACCTGGGACCACTTTTAAAAATTGTCAGTGTTAGCAGCAGGAAATGAAGGTGAAAAACTGCGGTGAGCAAAAGTACATGCACGTGCAGGCAGGCACTGTGCTCATGCCAAGGCTCAAGGAGCCAGCCCAGATCAGGCTACAATGCAGCCTCGCCCAAACAGAAGTTTAACAGTGAAAATCACACAACTCAGCAAGGACTGACACACCAGTATCTTAACGTGACAGACATCATTTAAATGGGCTTCAATTTGTCCGGAACTGAAAGATCAGGTAAATTTTGAAGCTTCCCTCAACTTAAAGAGGTCTATCCTATTTATCAGGCAATAGGAATACAGTTTACAATTCCTGGAAAATTTCCGTATGCACAGATCCTTCTTAATGTATTTTCCACCTCAGTTGATAGTTTGCTTTTTTGCAGATGAGACCACTGCTTCATGTGTGAGATTAGCATCTTTTTTTCCAATGTTAGTTTCTACCTTCTTCAAAACTATGGCACATAACCAGGTTCTCTGGACCTGTCAATAAGGAAGGTTTATTCAGGAATGTGGAATATCTAACACAAGGAATTTCATTTACTAACAGTGAGATTCCTACTCCAGCTCAGGGTTAAAATCATCTGCCATGTTGAGAGCTGAGCTTTTCAGACAATTTATATCAAGAGTATATGGTATTGATTTTGCCCAAATGGTGTGTCTCATATTCTGGAAATTCATGTTCTTTCTCTCCTCCTCTTCCAAAATTAGGCCTTCAAAATAACGTCTCCTTTCAATCCACCTTCTCCTTCCCTATAACTTTTAGGGGCATCAAGAAGAAAGGCTACAATTTATAACTGGCATTTAGCCAGAGTGCTTTGGCAAACAGCACTTCTAGAGAGCTACAGAGTTCATGATGTTTCAGTATGGGATAGATCCTGGGGTGATCATGGTTCAGTACCGGTGTGCATATGTTTATGCTCTCCTGCCTCATGTTGGGTAGAAGGAGGCATGGGAGACAGGAGGAAGGGCTTCAGTGAGAAATCCTTCTATGATGTGTAGGCCTCCTCTGGAGATTAAACAAATTTCTCCATTAGGTAGAGAGGATTCCTGTGTGACTCTGCACTGCTTCTTTGCACACCTAGCCAGGCCACTGACAGCAGCATGGCTTCAGTAGCCACAGAAATTACAGTCCGGCAAACTGTCACAGCACCCTTCAAACCTCCTCCTAGTGGGGTCTTGGCCCCTGGCCCCATGATTTTATTTATTTCTGTGAAGAACTACACTGCAGCCTGCACATCACCAAGACCTTAAAAGACACCAGTTCCCATTTTACATGCTGTTTCTTTCATATTCTTTATTTCCAACATTGATCTGTTCTCAGTGTATCAGTAGTAATTATTACTCATTTTGGCAATGACTATTTTGACTTGAAATTATGGCCTTGAAGAGAGCAGTGTGATACTCTCATTTAAGTGCCCTGTTAGCAATATTAGCATTACTTGTTTACATGAGTAATAAAATAATCATCTTCTTTATCTCTTCTGTCCTCCATTGAAAAGGCTACACATGAAAGGAAAGGAATACATCAGAACAAAAAGACTACCTTTTTGGAGATTTATTATATTATATGTGTCAATGGAATATATAAATTCCATAAACAGACATTAATGTTGATTTGTTATATTTGACACATTAGTAACTGGAATAAGGATTTAAAATGTAAAGAAAACAACAAATAATTTAATTCTTGGAATTTTTACAGATGCTTTCTATATTTCCTGAAATCTTGTGTCACTTTCCTTAACCAGAAGCAATATATGTAGGTTGTACATTGATATCAACTGTATTCCTCAAATAAAATTGATCAAAAGGCTAACAAGAGGAACACTACCTTTTTTCCTGATCAGGGAGAGGAAATGTATAATTTAGCTTGTTATTTGATGCCAATATTTGGCTGTTTGTTTTGGTTTTTTTTTAGTACAAAAGTTTTGTAACATATAAAAATTCTCAAAAACAAGATGAAATACCTACTCTGACCATAACATAGCTTTTTTAACATAGGAGATGTTTCTACACCTTCTCTCTCTATTATTTCCAATTTTTTGTCTTGCACTGTTGTCTCTCATTCTCTAGTTTCTTCATTAATTCTCTACTTCCCCTGCATGTCTTTGAGGGCAGAGACTGGGGGCAGAGGAGACATTGATCAGACTGAGAATACTGTGAGCCAAACCACAGAGCTCTTTGCAGAGAGTTTATTCACTTCCATAAAATTTCTTTCACTCTTCTGTTGTGTCTGTACCCCATTTTCAAGTTATTCAAGAATAAATCCTCTGCTTCCCCCTTGTTACTATCCCAACCATTTGTCAATTTACACCTTCCACTGTGAGCAGCCTTAGAAGACTGATATACACCCAAAAACCTGTTTTGATATACACTGATTTAGCATAACCTTTTTTTCCCATGGAAGACTAATTACACTACTTTTTCTGAGGTTTTTTTACAAAGGTACATGCAAAACTTTGCAAGATATAACATACAACAGGTTAATAAGGCAACTCTTACATTTTTGGAAATTGCATACCATAGAAAGCAAAATAATTGAATGCTTTCAATATTCAGAAAGACTTCTCAGTTCAGCACTGAACTGTATCTATTGTTTACAGATTATCACAGTCTTTTCTTCAGAGTTCCTCAGCATAGAAGCAATGACTGTGGTTGAGACAACAGTGAATATACTGCACAGCTTGTGACTTAAATAATTTCATAATGATGGCAAAATTAGAGAATTAGAGGAGCAGTTCTTTTGACATCTGTGGCACTGAAATCTTCCAAATAACATGGTGTATTTTCTTATTTTTTCTCTATCCAAACAACCTGAAAATTTCTGCAAACATAGCAGAAGCAAGGCTTTCTTATAAAGATGAAAACAGATACCCTACTGAGCTTATATCCAGCAGGCTTTTTTTTTTTTTTTTTTTTTTTTTTTTTTTTTTTTTTTTTTTTTTTTTTTAATTTACTGGAAGAACCAGTGTGTGATTGAAATGGGAGGAACAGGTGAAAACTGCAACACCTTTTCCTATGAATATAAGAGTTATCATATGAAGACAGTAGTCACATCAGGCTTTTGCAGTAAGAAGGAATAAACAGAAGCTTTTTTCTGTGCACAAAATTCAGGATGAAAAGAATTACTTTGTCACACCATCATGCTTCTTCCCATATACTCCATATTTTTAAGAGGGTCTTCAGCAGATATCCACTCTGCTGAAAAGGCAGGGGTCATTTTTAGTGTAATTTAGAGATACTTGACCTCTTTTCTTCTAATCTTTTAGAAATAGATGTAGGTCAGTAATTTTTAAAAAGCAAAAATATAGGAATAATTCCATTTAAGCACATTCTGGGACCATGCACCGAGAAAGCCTTGATAATTTTACAGTGAAAAGACTTTGCTATAAAACAAGAGAGTACTGAGTTTGAATGACTTTGATATGTGAATCAATAAGTTTACTATAACTGAGTTATGCCTAATCTGAGAGTTGGCTTCCATGGAGTTTTTATACTGTAAAATTATATTAAATTTCATTTAAAATATCGTTACCTATGTCTCTCAAAACTTTTTTAGAGAAATGGAAACAGCTGGTTTTCTGCATTTTTTTGGCTTCTTTCTTCTACCTGTTATTTCATTCTTGTATCGTGTAACTGTATTCCAAGGTAAGGAAGAAATCTATTCTGTATGTTCTCAAATGCTACTCCCTTTGGCTTTCTTGTGCATTCAGCCCATGATAATATCCCGAATTTTCAGCTGTGTGTAGCTTCGTCTTCTTTAAGGTGGGGCTGACCCATGCTAGGGATTTGTGTAGGAGTGCCACGCTAATCGAGGCATTCAAACAACTAGAGACAGTGTTGTTTACAGCTACGGTCTTTCAGAGAGGGTTTGGGTCCACAGAACAGCATACTTTCACATGCCAATTTGAACATATTTCTCAGATAAGAATTCTCACTTAAGACATACAACTCAACATTAATTGCATTTTCACAAGTAAAATACCAAATGTGTTATAAAAAAATTCAAATAAAATATTGTAGCCTTTTGTAACCCTCCCACACATCTTTTCTTGACAAATAATTTTCCGCACTCCTCCCAATCTCCCAGAAAAAGTTAGCATTTTGTAGCCAGCTAAATGTTCACAGTTGTACTTTTATGTATGACTTAATTTTATATAACAATTAAATCCCAGCCAATGACAACCTGGTTTAAACCTCAAAATTTTGTCCTCAAAACAACTCATAATACATTATCTATTTTGAATAATAACCACTAAAACAAGTGTCATGAATGTTCCTTACTTCAATGAGATATTTTTTAGATTTATTTTCTGGATTCTTTCTAAATTTTTCAGAGGAGCTGGAAACAATATATACAGCTATTACCATCTGGATACCTTATACATAATCCATCAATGTATGATTTTAGCAAGGCTGTTTCTAAGCAATTACATTGTTTCTGCCAATGGGAAAAAGAAACAAGGAAAAAATTATTTTTAAGCAGCATAATGGCTGTACCAGAGAATAATTTATCATCAAAGTAAACCTCCATAAAATATGGAAAGAAATTTCATTTAACAATGACTTGAATGTAAGAGAATCAAGGTTCAGTCTCAATATTTTCCACTGTCTTTTGTAGAAACCTCAGAGGTGATCTGGCTTTCTCTGCCTTCCCCTTTCACCTCAGTATTGTGAGAATGAATACCTCAAACTTGGTGAGGTACTCTGGTTCTACACAGAGAATGAAATGTAAGAGCATTGAGAGAGCATTCTTTACTGAACAAAAAATAAGAACTACAAATTACTACAATGCACAGATCCTCAGTAACGTAATTTTTTCTCAACCCAGAATTATTTGAGCAGAAGGGGTATGTGATAAATACATATAGACTGGGCAAGAAAACACATTGCCTTTGAAAACCTACTCCTTGCCCTGCACTTAGGATTCAGTATCTGAGTGCAGATGTTTCTCGACTCAAACTTTTGTTCTTGAGTAGTGTTAGCAGTCTAAAAAGTCAATTAAACCTCCTGTGAAAAGAGAGGTTTTTCATACCATTCTCTATCTTTACTCTGCAAATTGAGCATTGCTTCTCACTAAAAACTTTCTGCTAACCAGATATTCAAGATTACTATTAGGACCAGCTTATTTCTGTACTATTCATACATGAAATGTCATATAGTATTAATATCCAAGCTCCAGATCTTAGATTGCATAATAAAAATGTTCTTATTATATAAATATAAAACTGCATATAACTTTCTTAGCAAATGAAATACATGGATTGTTTAAAAACAACTTCAGTGCTGAAATTCTAGTATCAGTTTGGAGCAGATGTCACCATCTGGCTGCCTTCACAAGAGTCTCTATGAGACCATTTAAGTCTCCTGACTGGCTTCTACACAGAAAGTAATTAGAATGAAGCACAAGGGATAGGATCCAACTGTGTTAAAATTAAGGTGTTTTCCTTCATTAAACTGAGAAAAGATGATAAAAAAGGATGAAAAAATGAGCAGACAATTTCAATTTGTGGAACATTTCATTTTCTTCCTCTTCAATAAATAGCAAAAAAAAAAGGAGATTTCTTTCCTTTGGAAAATATGTATATTTTTTTTTTTTTCTTTTATAATGCAGTGTTAATAACTTTCATTCAATCTTTGAATGTTTTTCTTTATTATCTTGTCAGGTGATGTCATATCCTTTCCTATTTAATTAATTATTTATTTATTAACTAACTTTTCCTAGGATATAGGTCTGTTTATTTTCCATTTCCTTGATTATGTGGAATGTGCTGCTGCATGCTAAGCATTGTAAAATGGCAGCATGGTCAGGCACAGTAATCTAATGATTAAGTTGACTTAAAAAAACCCTAAATCCAATAAGTAAATTGAAAAATAGTAGATACAATTATAAATTTTTGTCTTGAAAAGCCAAAGTTTTCTTCAATTTTTCAATGAAGTAGGAAAATGAAATTGCAATTTTTAAAATAAATTAATTTAAAACTTTGGGCACAGATAACATCACTATGACCATGTATTCCATGAAAACGTTCTCCACTGGATTTTATAACCTGAGAATACAGTACTCAGGTGCAGATGAAATCACATGCAGACATATCAAGAGACCTACCCACATATACATACACAAAAATATTTATTTTCTTAAATATGTGTGTATTTTATGTGGGTATTTTAATATGAATATCTGAGTAGCCTTACATATCATTGAATCTCCTTAAAATCCAGTAGAGTAAGGAGGTATCACCATTTGTCTGGGTTAATTTCTTCCTCAGTAGTATGTTTTATTATTTACCTTACCTTCCTCTATAAAACAAGGTATGAATTTTCACAGTATCTTGCTCAAGGGTCCAGTATTTTAATTATGCAAGATGGATTTTCTAACTCATGCATTCCACAGAACAGCTCTACCAGCTCTGATGGTGTTCCTGTGTTTCTTTACTTATTTATATATTTTCTGATTAGTACTCAGGTAAAATTTTCTCAATTTTTTCTTCACTTTAGTACAAATAGAAGTGTAATGCATTTCTTACTTGTTGCCTTTTGTTTTTAATTCTTGGAAGCATTCAACCCAATTCTGTAAAACTGCAATGTTAGCAGTTAATAATGTTAAACTGAAATTAGAAGAGACAGTAATCATAAACTTCAGTAACTTTCTTGAAAAGAAAATATAAGATGAATAAAATGGTTTTATTCTGAAGGATACAGAGGTCTTGGGAAAAAAATTTTGTGAAGAACCTCTAACCAAATGGTTTTGGCCTTTCACCTTCACTTGGAGCTTGCAGCATTCTGTGCAAATCACTTATACCATGCTGGCTAAAATAATAAAGCAGCAGAAATTAGCAGTATTTTCTGGCATTCATTACAAATCTTTCTCAAGTGATCCAGTCTGACAAACATACTCCTTAAGTTAATATTGCAGTACACAGTGATGTCAATTATAATTTTTTTAAATCTTTTTCTGTTAAATATTTTGTCACAACTTGTTGGCAAATCATATTGGTTTTTTAAGTCAGTGCCAGATCTTCTCCACACATCCTAGCAGATAATTTACCTCTCACTATCTCTCAAATACTGATGGTCAGTGACAATTGATTCAGTTAAAAATTACCAACATCTCGTAATTCTAGGAAAACATTTCTTTCCAGTATCCAGAAAACTACAAAAATAGGTTATACATCCATTAAAATTTCTAAGGCTGAGAGGTGCATCCAACAGTGTTAAGTCATATTGATTCGACTGCCAAGCATGGACAACTGCAGTACAGCTGATGCATAATTGTATATGTGCACATGTACAGGACAAATGACTTAGAGGTATTGTAAAATAAATACTTTTCAATATATGTTCATCACATATGAATACGACATGTTTGAACGCATTGCAGCCATATTTTTGCATGGCTTGTTGCTGCAGTAGCTCTAATTTTGAGTAAGAAGTCTGGAGAAGAAAATACAGACTGCTTTTTAAAATTCTATTTTAACTTAGCCCAGTTATGCAGTGTTTTATAATATTCTATTGATGTTCAGGCCTTTGATCACTGACTGATCTGAGCACAATCAACAGTCAAAAAGTCGAAGCCAAAAGAGGGATGGTAGAAAGAAACAGTTAAAAGAACTGTTGCAGAAACATTAGTAAATAAATAGTTTAGGACAGAATATTAATGGAGTTTGGAAGGTGGTGTCAGAGGAATTCTACATCACTGGAGAAACACAACCAGTGTGCTAAAGGCAGTGTAAACACTAATTCACAGCAAACAAGAAGATGATAAAGTTATCACAGTTGCTTGCACTGCTAATAACCATATGCCAATGATTATCATGCTTACCTAGTCCAGACTTTATTACAGTTAACTAGCAAATAGTTATTGAATTAGAATTCAAAGTACAGGTGGAAAACAAGGCTGCAGATTCTGTTACTATGAAAACTAAACAAGCCTACGTTTTTTAGCTATAAAGACAAGAGAAGAAAAAATAACTAAAAAATTATTTCCCTTTTTTTTTTTTAACACATATTTGGGAGTGACTGTAAGTAAAAAAGAGCTGATGCCACTGTTACAGAAAAAAAATAGGAAAATCTGGCAGTTATGTTTATAGAGGTGGATCAGCACATTTAACATGAGATAACAGAGCTGGTAACACATTAACCATGCATACTGTCTCTTGGACATTATCCTGCTGTGCTAACCATTATATCCAAGTTTCCAGTAGTATCAATCACATTTTTCATTTTTAAGACTTCAGAGAAACTATGATACTTTGCCCTATTCATATTCTGTGATCAAAATAAAATATTATTAAGTCTTGAACCCAAAGAATTAAAAAAAAAAATTATAACACTCCGGGTTGTGTTGATTTTCAACCATCTGGATTTAGAATGTCTTACTCAGATTGGGTTAATATTAATTTTTAATCAACACTTAGAGTATGCTTTTGAAATAGGAGACTTCTGTCAGTGACATAGTGTTATTTTCATCTTCCTGAAACACAAACAGTATTACTGACTTATTTCAATCATTTCCCATAATCCTAAAAGTTGTGGAAGTAGATGTGCTCATTATTATTATGGTCACAATCAATAGTAGGAGTACATCTATCCCCCTCTGAAAGAAACAGGGTTTCTCTTGTTTGGAGATGCAGACATTTTCAAATTAGATCAATTTTTTCTTATTGCCTCAATCTGTTCCTATTCTTCTAACATCAGCTACTGCAACTAGTCTCAAAAAAAATCATGTCATCCAAATTTGTTTATACTCATGATAGAAACAGCAAAAAACACCCAAGCAACATATATTAAGCAGTATGGTCAGAATACTCTGCTGTACTCTGGGAGACACAATGGAAAAAATGGTATTCTCTGTCCATAAGTTGCAATTCCAATACATGCATATTCTCCAGTTGTTATTTTCTTTGACAATAAAACATATTTGTCTGGTTGGTTACTGTAAATAATTCATACCACTTACTATCTAAATGATTTTGTTTGTGTATTAATTTCACAAACATCAGAAAAACTACTATATTTTATAAATGCACATTCATAAGGATAAATTTATTTATGTTTTCTACCATTTTCCTTTGCTTGTTCTTATTTTTTTCCTCACAAATCTTACTGCATTAGTTGTGTATTGGTTACTCCAACTTCCCTGAGCCCCACTGAATTCTTAACGTGGAAATGCAGTTGAAAGTGAATGATGACATTCAAAAAGAGTGACTTATTTAACAATTTTTATTTGTTAATTTATTCATAAACAATTAGCATGCCAAAAATATGAATGCGAACATTATGTTCTGATAATATTGAATGATTCCACTCCTGTATTAATGTGATAAATTTAATGTAGTGACTAGTGATAAAACTTTAATATAAGCCAGAATTTCAGTACAATTATATATATTTTATACATACAATTTCTAAATATATTGGTGCACATATCTTACTCAGGAAAACTAATGCTTTCAGAATACAGGGATTTTAGGAAAATGCCAGCCTAATTCTGAATTACAGACAATATTCTCTCTTTATCTTCTTCATTTTGAACAGCCACCAAGCATCCATATATGACATATAAGGTTACAAAAGCACAAAAATTTTTATACCCCAACCTGTAAAATCCAAAAAGCTATTTGAAGGTAAGCATCCCCAAAATTAGAAATAAAACTTTTTGATAATATATAATTTTTGTCATATGTGCACTTCCTGCAATTCTAACTACATTAGAATTAAAACTTAGAACTTTTTTTCAGGAGATGAATATTCTCTCAGTTTAATAGTCAACATGTTTGATCAATATAGTGTGTGCAAAAGTTCCATCTATAATTTATTCTTGCAGAACATTCTACAATATGTAGTAAAGACAGCATTTACGTCATCATGTGAGGGCATTTAGAAGCACACACTCATAGGCAAATATCCACAAAGTTCTCTCCTAATCTGCATTTAAGATTCCACTACTTATTCAGGGTTAAATAAATTCTGAACTGGGAAGATGATCTTCAAATCTTTTTTATCAGTTGACCCACACATATTTTTTGAAATAAACTTGTATTTCATCAGCATCTCTTGCAAAATATAATAGCTTTACTCGGTCCACTACTGAACCAGAATATGTTCATTATATAAGGCTGGGTTTGCAGAAAAACTATTTTAGGGAAAAAAATGAAGTAAAATCTGGAATCTGTTTATGGTAAAGAAGGACTGGGTTTCCAAGAATCAAAAACGAACACATGCCTTCTGTACTTGGGCATTTTAGCACAGATATTGTGAGTAAATCCATCCCAAGCAACTGCCCTCCTAAAAGTTTAATCTGGTATGCAAAATATATATTCCCAAACCATCAAACAGCATTTGGAATGAACTGGCAATCTTTTGATGATTTTCCTATTCTGTTTTTGTTTTGTTTTGTTTTGTTGTTTTTGTTTGGGTTTTTTTATATTTCTGAGCTGCTGAAATAAGTAAGAGACTAAGATAATATTTAGTCTCAGGCAAGAGAACACTTACATGATCTGAAGCCTATTGAAGGCATCAACAGAAATGGTCCCATTCATATCAACATGAGCTGAATTCAGATTTCTTGAAAATTCCTCTGGTTTTTATTTATGGTATTAAGAGGGAATAATTACCAGCTCAAGCCAGAAAGAATGATATATTATCTTCCTGTCACAAAGGGAGTTAAAAACCAGCAGTGACTTCATTGCAGTTCTTTGGCTACTACAGAATGCCAGGGAGCACGCAGCAATAAACAAAGATCAAATTTCCTCCTTTACACCACATTATCTAAAGCACTTCATTATCTACCTGAGTGTGAAACACTCTTGTGGTTATTATGAAAAATTCCAGGGTAACTGAAAACCTGTGTTTGTCAGTTTTTACCTGTGATAGCCTTTGCCACTATCCCAACACCCCTCCTCTAAAGGAAAGATGACTCTCAGGTAATGATGTACTTCTGAAAGACATTGCTTCAGTGAGCAGGCCAGTCTTCTGCTAAGCCACAGAGATGTATGAATGAAGTGTAGAAAGCCTCCGTGGGAAATAAATGTTTATCATAAAAGAAAAGCAAAATCATTTACTAAGTAAAAAAACCATTGAAATCCTTTCTCGCAATATTTCATAGTTGCTTTTACTGATAACACATCAGTAGCTGGTAAACATCTTGATCATTAATGTGTTTCTTTAAAAAATGCGCTTTGGTCTGTGCATAATCACTTCACAGGTTGTTCAAATTGGATTGTGCCCCTATTTCTTTCACTTAAACAAATGGCTCTGGTACTTTGATACCTCCTGTTCATTGCTGCTGACTTCTGCTTTGCAGTCTTAGAGCTGATAACAAGTGATTCATCATCTCTGCCAGTAGAAGAGCTCTAGTCATTATGACTTTGTGACTTCTCTGTGGGTGTCTGAGCCAGGATGACTCTGTTACGTTGCCAGAGCTCCCATACAAGGCTAATCTAATGTGAAGGACCTCAGATTTTACTATGTGGTGCTTGCTTCCTATCATTTTCCTGTGACTTCATGCATTTAAATAAATCATTCATATTTAGTGACAGAAATGCACTGTTGATCCTGTTCCTTGCTGATATGCAAGCCAAGCCATGCCAGTTCATGCCAGCTGAGATACTGCCTCACACTTCAGAAGTTCTCAAACATGTGCAAAGTTTGCTTGCCTTTGATCTATGGAACTCAGTCTCCCCTCTAACAGCCTCCCTGCCTGAATTCTGAGTTTTCAAGACTGTATTACTACAATATGTACTTATGGTAATTTTTGTGTTAATCTAAGCTTACGGAATGCCAACACAAAGTCATACAATAGTTTAGGGTGGAAGGGGCTGTGAAGATCAGGTTCCAAAACCCCTGCCATGGGAAAGGAAAATTATACCCAGTTGCCTAAAACCGTATCCAACCTGGTCTTGAACACTTCCAGGGATGGGGCATTCACAGCTTCTCTGGGCAACTTGTAGCAGGACTCATCACCCTCACAGTGAAAATTTTCTTCTTGATATCTAATCTAAACCGCACTCATTCAATTTAAAGGTATTTCCCCCTGGTACTATCAACTTCCAAACTTCCTATTCGAGGACTGCAAATTTTGTACAATCAAACAAAACTAAATTTTAGATAGTTGTTTCTTATTTCTGTTTTGTAAAGCAAACCAAAACTTGATTGGCACCACAGATCTGTTAAATTTCAAATAATGATGTCAGGATCTTGGGGAAAAAATGGATGGCTATATAGCCTTTTGAAGTTAGGTATGGAATTAAATTGTGCACTACATTGATCTTAATTTTGTTTGGGGAAAAGTAGATGAGAAACAATCAGGAATATTAGAAATCTTGGTTTATTTCTTGCTGCTGAAAAGATGAGATGTGAGAGAGTTTCTGAATGAATGGAATAATAAAGATAGGAAGTAGAGGTGTTCTTATTTTGGTTTGTTTTTTCTCTTAGTGAAAGAAAACAACTGAGTTTCAAACACTGAAATTGTGCTGGTATAACTAAAAGATAGAAATACACAGGTAAATTTAATTCAAAATTTTACTCAAATTTAGTAAAAAATTATTGTAATAAACCCACAAAAGTGTTCTCCACCTCAGTCTAATGGGCAGGAGGATGTTTTTCTCTGAAGGTGTGATACATAACATTATGGTCAATTTACGCTTTGGTTTACATTTATTTATGTAGACTGACATGCTGTGATGGAGTGTGTAGGATGTTTTTTAGAATAAATTTTAATCTTAACTTTACATTACTGTTATAAAACAAAGTAACAGGAAGACAATATGGAAATAATAAATAGATAAAGACTGATTTTTAATTTTAATTACATTTTTAAACATTCATTTTTTGTAGATTTCATAAACATTCAAGACATTTTTGAGATTATAAGACAAACTTCTGAATAATATAAAGTACTAAAAATACATTAATGAATAAACAATGCACTATGCTGAGGTTTGATTCAATGTTGAAGCCACAACTTTAAAAAGTGGAAATATTCAGCACAAAAAAAACCTTACCTAGTGCTTTGCTTGATGGACTCACAGTTTGAAAATATTAGATAAAGATACAAGATAAACTCTGTGGCTAACTTGATTTATCCAAAAGTTCTGGCTCTGGAACAGAGCCCACAGGTAAACAATCATCTCTTTCAGCAACTTTGGTATCAAGTAAAATGCTGTGTTTTTGTTAGGCAAGTTTATTTGCTTTAGCCAGAAAGTCTATCATTATCCTCCTCACAGAGTTTCACATTTTCTAGACAATAAAAACTAAAAATTGTGTTGTCTTTGGAATTGGAGTTGTCTTTGTATTGTGAGAAAATACGGAAGAAGCCCATTGACACATTGATATTTAAAAAAAAACCCAACTAGGACCAAATTGACCTTGGAAACTTATATCATCAACACTGTCCCGTATCTCTGCATTTCATGAATTATACAAACCCAAGTAAAAGTAATGGTTGAACCACTGCTAAGAAAAGGACAAACATTACAATTTCCATCCTCAAATTAGGGTACTGGATCCAATGTTCTTCTGGGTCCCTATCACAGCAAGAGCAGATCATGCTACGAAGTCTAGGTGCAAAATTGGAACCTGCCACTAGATAATTGACAATGCCTTCCCCCATGTTCTGTTCTTCCCCATGTTAAGCAAGCCTTGTCAGTATCTCCACAGTGTTTGGCAACTAAACCATAAAACTCAGAAGATCACTATTTGACTGTGTCTATATCACAAAGTAGTGTACTGCAACAGACCGACAGGTGGCAGTGAAATAATTGATGCTCAAGATTTGAAACTGGTACTACATAGATATGGGGGTGCGAGAATGAGAAAAACTGGGAAGAGTACTTCAGACTTGCTCCAGAATGGAGCAAAGAACTCTGTATCAGTTGAAATTCACCAATTTTATTCCAGTAACATCTCCTTTGCTTTGGATTCACAAAACAAAACAAGCACAGTTCAAGCACTCACAAATGATTCTGTGATGAAAACTAAAGCCCAGTAAGTGAAGACATTCAGCAGGACACTCCCTGGCAAAGTTGAATTGCTGATGTGGGTTCATAGGTTCAAACCCTAGCAGCGGTTTGCCAAACCAAACCACTCAGCAGCTCGAGGGCAGATGCCAGTCCAAGAGACAATTAACCTCTCCAGTCAATCAACATCTGGAGGAGCCCCATTGTTGGCTCAAAAGCTGAGTAAATATATGAACTCTGCCTTAAGCCCAACCTAATGAGTCCACCAGAGAGATGCAACAGTCCAGGTCAGAGCTATACAACAGTTACAATGTGTATAGAGGGACGTTTTTGACCGACTGGCTGAATATCTGTCTCTCCATTCAGTCATGTTGAGGCACCCTAAGACATGCATATAGGGAAAGATCAACCAAAATAGATAAGACAGCATATATATAAATACATGTATATATTTATACATATATGTATACATATATGTATATGTATGTGTATGTGTATATATATGTGTATATGTATATGTATATATGTAAACTGACAGACTCACGACACGGTAACACAGAGACATTCATGATAAAGGGCAATTTATTGGAAATTCTCACGTCTTAGTACTGCTCAGGTAGATACCATGATGCCCCTAAAAATGCAAAAAATTGAATAACAATGGACAAGATTTTAAAATAAAATATGGAAACTTAAAATTCAAGATATCAACAGCATTGCCCAGGCAATCATTTAAATATTTTTCAATTTACTTCTAAGTTTTCAAGCATTGGAAACTGACTTTTGGCAAAATCAGAGACATATCTCTCAGTCTTCTACTAATTTTAACAAGACTATTCATAAGTTCACACAACAAGGTTTCACAAAAAGAGGGTACAGTGCACTGAGAAACAGTAGGAGATCAAAAGCTACGAAGTGTGTTTCTTGGCACCTTGAGATACAAAAAGTCTTTTTTGTTTGTGACAGGAACTATCCTCAATGTCTACTGTTTCATCTCCTCTTCACTAGCTAATGCTTGCTCTTATCTGCCTTAGTTTCCCAGGAACACATTTATTTTAGAACTGAAAATCCTTGGAAAAATAACCAGGTTTTAATTGTCTTTAAAAGTGGGCCATTCACATAATAGAAGTGTGGACAAAGCAGTGACTATGTTGAAGACCTATATGAATGTGGTGCTTCAAAAGAGGTGAGGAAATCAATTATTCTTGACTGGTTGTTAAATTGGAAAAGTTTTAATAAGGATGATACAATAAGAAATAATTGAAAGGAATCATGTCAAAGCTACCATAGCCTGTTACACCATGGAGGAGCTCCCAATGGAGGCCAGCACTGCATCTGGAGGTTTCAGATACATCTCTGCCAATGAGAGATGAAATTATCTTGGTAAAATAAGGGACTCAGGCCAAAGTCAGAAAAAAAAACATCTATAACTTATAGTTCGTACCAACACCCAGAATAGTAAAAATCATAAGAAGATAAATGTTTACCTTTCTATAGGTAAATTTGCTGTCTTCCATCATTATTTTACAGAAAATAGATATATTTTGGTGTATTTGAGAAGGTTATTAATATTAGCTGAACTAATCACACCAAGGGAATAAAATCAGTGCTGCTATACACACATTGGTCATGACAAATTAGCTAATGTCTTAGGCTAGTGGGACAAACCATCAATTGTATTTCAACTAGAAGCACCACAAAATATTTAAACTTCAGAATTATGTCTCCTAACACGTTCTCATTTGGTTATCATTTGGTTATTTTGTTAGCTGGGAAAAGAAGGGAAAAAAAAAAGAAAGAAAAGACTTGTGGGAAAAACAATGCATCCTTTGCAGATTTGTAATGGAGTAATGCAACACTTGGAGTTACATTATCTTTATAGACAGAACTTTCCCAAGTGACTTAGTCATTTAGGTAAGCATTTAAGCCATAGCAACTTAGTAGAATTAGAAATTTTTCATACCAAATTAAAAACCTAGGCCTAAATGACATAAAATCTAAAATGATCTTGAAACTAAACTTAATTTTTTAATAACAAAAATATCATATCTCTAAAAGTATATTTCAGAATAATGAAGTGTGAGACTGATCAAAATAAACATACAAATACCATGAGTAAGAAAAATTATTTGAAAACTGATTTCTTCACATGGAATTTATTTAGAATTGAAAAGACATTTTGCCAGACACGTGTCTGACTGTTTACATGAGAACAATATTATCTTTGGTGATTGCACAGATTTACTTCTGTTTTTTCTGGATATGTACCACAGTGACTGCAATGCCAACAATACCAGTGTAGTATGCGTGTTGCTTCTGAAAAAAAAAAACAAACAGATTTTTCAATCTTTTAAATGTTATTTGACTAAGGAGCAGATTGAAGCCACTGAAATAATTTTGACATAACATTAATGAAAATCATGGCACCAGGGAAAATGAACAGCAGTTACTTCTTAAAATAACAAACCAGCTTTACAAAAAGCACTCAGAAACCTCAGTTACTACCTGAATTTTATCCAATGTGTCCTGATCTCCTCAAATGTAAAAAAATGTAACAAGTTCCTCTCTTCTGATTCCATGATTCATTATGGGTGGGAATGGCTGAGATACACAAAAAAACTTCAACCCTAATTGAAGCCAGAAGGGGGGTCACATGATGGAGGCCTTCGTAAGTCATAGCTTTGAGTGGAGGTAACCACGTTAATCAGCGTGTCATCCTGACCACCTCATATAATCTGAGGAAAAAGAAATATTTCTCCCCAGGAGAGCTGGAGTCCAGATAAGGTAAATCAGTTTGTGAAGGCACACAGCTCTATGAATCAGCTGTGGGATGTTCTCAGGGAATCTGTCAAGCTCAATTTAGTGTTTCAAGCTGTCTTGCTTCGGCCCTGAATGGCCAATTTCTAATACTGACACATGATTAAACCAATGAAGAGGGTGGATACACCTTTGTGAATACGCATTTTAGGACGGGGAGGCCCGGGAGTAGCTGTTGGTTTCCAGCCTTCGAGGAGGCAGCAAGCCGGGTCCAGGGCTGACCCTGCTCAGCCCTCATGGCCGGGCCCAGCCGGGTCAGGATTCTCTGTCCCCGGAGGGGCGGTGAGTGGCTGCCGAGGCACTCTCGGGGAGTGCCAAGGCCCTGTCCTGGTGGGCGGCTGGGGCCCCTTGCTGGAGGGGCTGGGTCCCTTCCCACCAGAGCCTGCCACTGCTATTCCAGCAGAGTCACTGGACCATGTTGGCCAGAGAGTGGCTGTGTGGCGAGGACCAGCACCGGTGGCCTCCGTGGTCAGTGCTGGGGGTGGCCATCCAAGGCCAGGAGCAGCCATGCCACTGCTCCAGACTGGAAGAAGACATGTAGATGAGATTGGAGCAACCAGGGTGATCCCTCATGGTCACAGCCACCTCAACATGGCTCGCAATTAACTTTATTTGCTCAACTGTTTTTGAGCCAGCTTTGCTGCAGACAGAAGGACAAAAGCCTCAGCAGCAGTTTTTTTCCTGTTTCCATCACCCCAGCAGAGGTGGGCCAGGCACGGCTCGCAAGGTGCCTGTGGGGACCATGTGGCCAAGAGAAAAGGCACGGCCAGCCATGTTCCCCATGCAGAGCTTATTCGAGATTAACTTTTCACCGTTGCTGGACTCTGTAAAAACTGTTTCAACTGATAAAATTTGAGAACAAACAACACTATGAACACCGATTCTCTCCTAAACCAAGAAGGAAAAGGGGAAGCTGCGTAGAGGCAACAACATGGGACTCTGAGGTCACTGGAGAAGGAGTCAAATTCTAGATAGAAAGCGATTGAAGAGATTACCTTAGGCAAAAATTCTTTTGTGACACTATGGTGAAGATATACCTTATATATCAAACTTTGTTTTTTCCCCTGTAAATTCATGGAATGCTTTGGGGAGGTGTAGTGTTCTGACTACAATTATGAGCAGAGGCACCAGTGTTACAGTGAGCAAATGTTGAAGTAGCTGTAATCCAATAAGAAGCTTGAACAGTAAAGAAAAAGATGAGAAATCTTGCCCCAGGAATGAAAGGGGAAGACCTCTTTTCTCAGAGATAGATTAAAAAAACCTTTTATTTTATGCTAGAATGACTCATCCTTAAAATAACACCCCAATGAGTTGACATAGACCAGAAGCACAGCTGTGAGAAAAACTGTGAAAGATGGGAAGAACTTCACAAATGCAGCTGCTGTTTGTGAGAATGGAAGCCACGAGAACCTTTTTTCTTGTGGGGACTTCTCCATAGCATTAGCAAAAGATAATTTTCTCTCTAAGTGAACTGAAGGAAAGCTATTCTAGAAAGTAGAGAACTGACTGAAGATTCTGAGTGTTGTTTTGGTGCATTTTTCAGTGGGAAAGAAGGGAGGGTTGGAGAGAAGAAGAAAGGTGTTCTGAAGGTTTTATTCTGATTCTTCTTGTTAATTTTTTTTGTAGATTCTGTTAATAGTTTCCTTTATATTCTTTCAAGTTTAGGCCTGCCTTGCTTTTTCTCCTAATCCTATCTCACAGCAGAAAGTAGAACCACCACATTATTTAGAGCGTTGACCAGGAAAATCTAAGACCACAAATGAAATTTTTTTTGACATCTGACATCAATCTAGATGTTAACCAAAAGGTCTTTTCACAATGTTTCCAAAGCCTTTCTGTCTCCTTCCACAACCAACCAACCAACCAATGCAATGTAAGCTGAAGCATTACTAAAGATGAGGAACTGCACTATATAAGCATTTTTCTCATGTTTCAGGAAAAACCCTCAACTAGTTATCTTTAAAAATAACAAATAATCCCATGTAATGAATACAGGCTAAGATGATTGCTTACTTCAAGCCAGAGATAGCAACTTGGCTTTATTCTCTTCATGTTTTCTCCAAGTTTCAGATACAGATAGTAAACTGTCCATATTATGATGACTTCTTTTAAAATTAATCATTATCATGTATTGCACAATGTTATGTGTGAAAATGTATGAAGCAAAGATTTCATACATTTAAAATTCTTACTGGTTGGGGAATACTGAAAAATCACTTAGAATTTAGACAACTAAATAAACATGATTACAATTTGTAAGAATGCAAGGCCTTCTTCTTTTCTTTTGGAAAACTCTATTCTCCAAAGAAATGGTGAAACTGTAAGGTTTGCATTTGATGTAGTCCCTGCATTAAAAATAACTTACTTCAAGAGGAAAACTTACAGCTGTTATACTCATTGAAACAAAAACATAGTGCCTCACAAAGTGAACACAGGAAACCTCATTTGAGAAGCCAACTGCTGTTGCAAAGATTTACAAGAAAACTGAGTTGTCTGGTCATATTGTTATCTTGACATATAAAGTTCATAACTGACACTTTTAAACCACTAAAAGCATATAGATTTATAATTTCTACAATGTAAATTCTAGCAAGTTTGTAATTTAAGACCAGAAATGCTTAAGACATTTTTATTTTTATAAAAGGGCAAAATGATTTTACACAGTGTTCCACTGCCAACTGATATTTTAGACTGCTAAATTTAGGCAAGAATGTATTTTAACTATATATTTTGAATATACTAAAGAGATATCCTCAGTTCTCTTTATGCAACTCATTACTTTGTGTGCATAATGCCTCTGATCAAGCCTTTTATTTAAATAAACAGGAACTTCAGTAAAGAAAGGATCTATTTGCATATACAATTTGCATCTAATGTACTCTGTGTTCTGATTTTAAGCATGTGGCTTATTGGAACTGACCTGCTGGAGGACAGACATCAGCAGATATACCATTCTGGACCAGAGATGACAGCCATAAAAGTGAAGGTGTCATCCTTACTAGCAAAACCTGCTCCTCACACTACAGACAAATGATGAACCATAAATTGTGCTCCTATGCTTCTATAGTTCACAACTGTTATCACACAAGCTACTGTGTTAGTCAAATGCATACATATATACACTTCCTTTCTGGCTGCCTGTAAATTATAAAATCCTTATTCATCAGTATTTGCAGGGATACCATGGGAAGTGCTACAAGCAACTTGGTGCTAAAAGACAAATCGGGGTCATGAGCAAATTGTGCCAGCACAAGTTCCAGAGAAAATGAGGCAAGTAGGAGAAGACCAAATATTGAATAAACTTCCATGGATCAATAAAGCACAAAAAAAGGAAGCTTTGCTGATAGCTTGGAAAGGAGTTTAAGGGGTGAGGAAACTGTTTTAAGAGTAAAAATTAGAAATAATATTAATTGTAACAGTATTGAACACAATTAAGAATAATTCATTTGGAGTCTCTTTCCTCTGTAAAGCACACAATTTATGCTCCAGTAAGAACTTTATAACATGTCTGTTTCTCAGAAAAAAATGGCTAGCCTAGGTTTGTGGAAACCCAATTAGCTGGGATAAATAAAAAATTAGCCCAAGTTCCCTACACTGGGGAGTGGACCTAGGACCCTGGGGGAGAAGGAGGCTGGGATCTTAGACTTATGTGATCAAGCCCCTGCCCTATAAGCCACAACTGGACACCTATCCCAGGTAAACCCTTTCTCTCCCCAGGTAAGCCATGCCCCCTCATCTCCGGATGCAGGCCCTAATTCATGTGCCTCTGGAAGCAGCTCCAGGCCATGTGGCCTGTGGATTCTGCCTGGAGAATGTGGTCACTCTAATAGATTAAAGAATATCTCTGGGCCACCCATCATACCTTGTCCTGTTTTTATAGCCATGCCCCCAGCCAAACTGGGTCAGATGTAGCAGGAGAAATCCCCCCTCAGACTGCTACATAAGTTATTAATAACCCATATTAGGATTGCTCAAGAACTGAAGGGTTTTACTTTGAAAAGATTAAGTAATGCAATTCGAATAAGATTTAGACCACAATGCTTGCACTTCTTATGTAGCCAGCATTTCAAGCTCTAACTATCTTGCTCTGTATAGGATTGGTACTTTCACACTTCCTACTTTTGAAAATTATCTGTATTTCAAGGGAGTAATCATCAAAATAGGGATAAACCCACAATCATTTATTTAAAGGAATGAACTGCACAGCAACTTGCTCCTTGCATGAATGCTTTTGCTTGTGTCTCTAATCTAAAGCCTTTATTACACACTGTGCCCTACATCTGGGCCTCAGCAGGTTCAGAGGTACAAGATAGCTACAACTGGTATTTGACCTGAATAAACTCTATGAATAAATGCTGGAGAAGCCTAACCCCAAATGAACACAAGCTCTCACACAAAACCAAAATCCAAATAAATTAATTCAAGCCTGCATCTAAACAAAAATAATAAAATTCCTTTTTTTTTTTTTTTAATTTTTTTGTACTTTCATTCCTGATAACAGTAAGGGCAGCTTTTCTTTTTCATTATATTTCCCTTTTATGAACTCACATGTTTTTCCCTTTTCAAACATTTTTACCTATATTTATATTACATTATAATATAGTATAGTAAAACTTTTGAGCTGTTTTCTTTTAGTTAACACCTTATGTGCATACAGAAAATAATATTCCACTTGGACAGAATTACTGGGTGTATTAAAACCTGTCAAGCATTCTATTGAAACAGCTAATGCTTTGTCCTATACTATTACAGAAACAAATGCAAGATGATGATTTTTTTTTCAAAATTTACACAAAGTAATAGAAGGAAACAGTGAGAAAGCATGATATGTCAATAATAATACTAACAGAAGATCACATTCTTATTAAATTATTACATTTCTAATAAAATTAAATCTAAGGTTTAAGTAGCAAACTGTATACAATGGTGGTGATATCTAAACCACTAAACATGGAAAACAGTCTAACATATTGAGGCAGCCATGTTGCCTCACTAACAAGAACCTAGACAAGGGAGAGATATTTAATGCCTTCTCTGCCTGCATGGGTTCCATAACCCTGAGCTGTAGGACCATAACTCTTAGAATGATAATTCCTAGCCAACTCTGGACTTGTGCAGGATTTCCTTGTCCAGCCGGATCCTTATGAGTCTATGACGTCTTACAGGATTCATCCAGGAACTACTCAAATAGACAGCTGACCTCATCCCAAGACCTCTCTCAAAAATTTTATGAGCAGTCTTGGGAATCTGTAGAGGTTCCAGTTGACTAATGTTGTCCTGATTTTCAAGAAGGGAAAGAGGGATGACCCTGGAAACTACAGGCCTGTCAGTCTCACTTAAGTGCCTTGTTAAATTTTAGATAAGATTATTCTGTGAGTAATTGAAAAACTAGTGAAAGACAATACAGTCATTGGCCACATCTAGCATGAGTTCATGAGGGTAAAGTCCTGATTAATAAACCTAATTTCATTTTCTGACAGCTGCCCACCTAGTTGATCAAGGGAAGCCAATTGATTTAATCTTTTCGGATTTCAGTAAAGCTTTTGATACTCTCTGTCACCATGGCCTCCTGGATAAAATGTCCAGCACACAGCTGGATAAACATGGTTGGCAACCTCATTAGTGAGGTCGTGCAGGGCTGTATTTTATGCCCAGTTCACTTCAACATCTTCATAAATTACTTGGATGAAGAATTAGAAGTTATACTAAGCAACTATGCCAATGATACTAAACTGGGAGGAGCTGTTGACTCCCTCAAAGGCAGAGCAGTGCTGCAGAGAGACCTTGACAAATTAGAGATGGGCAATCACCAATCATATGAAGTTTAACAAGGGAAAATGATGGATTCTGCATCTGGGACAGGGCAAACCCAGATGTCTCTACAGACAGAGAGGCTGGAGAGGAACCCCACAGAAAGGGATCTGGGAGTCCTACTGAATGGCAAGTTGAATCTGAGTCAGCAGTTCCCTGTCAACCAGGAGGGACAACCCTCTCCTAGGAGGCATCAGGCACAGCATCGCCAGCCTGGAAAGGGAGGGAATTGTCCTGCTCTGTGCTGTATTTTGTACATTTTTGGGCACTACAATATTAGAAGAAAATAAAGCTTTGAGAAAGCATCCAAAAGAAGGTTACAAAAGTGGTGATGGGTCTGGAGGGGAAGCCATGGGAGGAGTGGTTGAGGTTACTTGGTCTGTTCAGCCTGGAGGAGACTGAGGGGAGACCTCACTTCAGCATACAACTTCCTCAAGGGCGGAAGAGGACTGGGAGACACTGATCCCTTCTTTGCAGTGGCCAGTGGCAGAACCCAAGGGAATGGCCTGGAGTTTTGTCAGGGGAGGTTTAAGTAGGATTTTAGAGAAAGGCTCTTTACCCAGAAGGTGGCTGGGCACTGGAACAGGCTCCCTGGGGAAGTGGTCTCAACACCAAGACTGACAGTGTTGAAGAAGTGTTGGGAAAATGCTCTCAAGCACATGATATGATGCTTGGGGTTTCCTGTGCAGGTCAAGGAGTTGGACTTGATCCCTGTGGGTTCCATCCCACTCAGGAAATTTAATGCTATGTAAATCAAAAGCCTTATTCTACAAATTCTTCAATATAAGAGTTATTTACTCAGATAGACAGTCCTATTAAAGTAAACTAGGCACATGTGTAAAGTTATCCATGTGCATAACTGTTTATTAGATCATATACCCTGCAAGATTAAGCGGATATCTGCATACTACCTGAAATTTTCCGAGATCAAACTATTTCCAGCTGAGATCACTGAATTTTTGATTCATTCACTGATGCTTTTAGAGGCTGTTACACTGATGACTGCAACAGATTCCCAGTCAAAAAAGACCTGTCATTTACATGGCAAAGCAGCAACCCTCAGACAGAGCACTATACACACATACATATAACATCCATCATCACTTTAAAATTGAGAGCACAAGAATAAGCATTAGCAAAAGCAACAATACTAGAGAGACCTATTTCATGAAAAGGATGATGTCAGTCAGGTAGATTAATGAACACTGCCAGTGGCAAACAGTAAGGCCAAATAGCACATTCCATAGAAAATCCACACAGTCCACTTATTTTGTAAGTGACAGTAGCACATCTGGAAGGGTCATTTCTTCAGTGTAAAGTGGAATGCATTACTCTTTTTAGGCTCCAGTCCTTTGATAGTTTTGTTAGTCCATTAACAAAATAGGACAACAAAACAACGTGTGGGGGTTAGCATGCTTCCAAAAAGCATAAGCCAACCTTTTCTTTGTTGGTTTGTCTCTGTGAAAAAAAAATTACTTTTAAGTTAATAACAGAACCATCTCAGACCGCATTTTAATTTAGATTCATCAAATGTAAGAACAAAAAAATTCTATACTGACATAGAAATATTAAGTGCATTCCAACTCTCACTGAAAATCAGCAGGTTTGAGCAAAATGTTCCCTAAGGCTCTTCTAAAATCCTAGCCTTCAACCTTATCCATGGGTCACATATATTGTTAGTACAGAATAAACTGATATAATTGGTGTAATTTGAAGACAAGGGGATTTTTTTCTTTCCATATGCGGCATTGCTAAACTTGACAATAAGACAATTCAGTGATTTTCAGTCTTGTTAAATGTGGTAAGAGATCATGCCTTGTTTCTTACATTGTGTTATTGAAACATAAGTGCATTATTAATAATAATAACAATAATAATAATTATGATTATGATTATGATGATGCAAAGATTTTCCAGTGAGATACACTAATGCAATGAAACCAGAACTTTTGGAAGGATTTATTTCTGTTACACAGTATAAATAATTTCTACTTCATATTTGCTACAGGTTGGGAATTAAATACCAACTGTGAGTAAAACAAAATTTCACATAATTTTCAGCTCTTACCCCACACCAAAGAAGACAAGGAAAATAATCTCCTAGTATTGAAATAATATGTATTATCTTTTGTATGAAAGAATATTTTTTATAAAAGTTAAAGAAACTGTTCAGAAAATCATCTTGTGCTCTATTACACATTAGTGAATGATACCAGCACAGAAAGTGTTATCTCAAAAACATGGTCCTATCTTTAGGACCTCCTCAAACTTTTGTTCAGGATCTAGTTGAGCATGGAGAATGTATCTGCTTCTGGATGCTCACTGACCTGTTCTAGTGCAAAGTGGAATGGAAACAGTAGAAAAAATAAGTAGAATACTTCCTTTTAGATACCTAACATATAACAGGCAATGAATTATACTGGAAAACACTGTCAGTTTCCGGGGACCTTTAGCATTCTCAGAGCCTGAAAATTTGCTTTAAGAGAAAAGTCAAGATTTTAACTATGGAGGAAGTTTACCTTGCTCTCAGAGTCTCTTAAAAATAAAGTCCACAATCTCTGATTCTCTGGAACTATGAGGCTAGCATGCTGGCACTCTGTAGAATGCTGTATCTGTATGTGAAGATAGCTATAGAGAAGTCAGAATCAGGTTAGGAGCATATTCCAGTCATGAGCATGCCTGGGAAAGCGGGCCCACCACTGCTATAAGCCCTGTTTTGTTAGAAGTGGGGGATTCTGGCACTTGCAAAACGTTCCCTTATCATGCCAGGGAAACACAGGCCTGGGGAGCTGCCTGAATACACCGTTAAGGTGAATACTTCCCAAAGTGAACCTGGAAAAACCCTATCGGTGAATGCTGAATGCAGGAGTCTTTGCTGCGCTTCCAGACTTGAGCAAAGAGGTTCACACATTTCTGACCACACTGCCTGTTCTCTGGCAGGAGATAAGTCCAGCTAGGTATGTATGAAATCTGTGAAATGTTCCTTGTAATTGCAAGAAAAAAAGATACAGAAATTGTCTTATTATCCACTAAATCTTACCAGATTAAACCAGAGGGGTAAATAGCAAATACTTGATTGTAATAAAAATAACTTTCTCTGTTAACTAGAAACTTGTTTATGCATTTGATTGGGGAAAAAAATGTTGCCACAGAGGATGTTTAGTATTAATTATGGTGTGACTTTTTTATTTTAACATTTTGAACAAGGAAACCATTTTGTTTCAAATGCATTACAAGACTTGTCTATTGTAACTGAATCTTGGTCAAGCTGTAAAAGTACAAAATCATGTTGAACACAATTAATGCAAAGTAATTTTGCTTACAGTAATTTAACCTTCAAGCTAGAAGTTGTTTTCTAGTTTTCCATTCAAATTAGTCCTGAGAAGATTCACAGGCATATATCACAGCTTGAAAATCAAGTCATATGAGAAAAATAATCAAAAGAAAGCAAAATCTACTGGAGAATAATCCATAAAACCAGCTAATCTCTGTTTAATTAAATGTGCTTAATTGAAAAACAAGGAGACAGAAAACAATCTTTGACAAAGTTAGACTTTTCAATATAAATAGATGGGTAAGAATAAAAGGAACTCTAAAAATGGTAGGGATGCAAGAAAAACAGTATAGTTTTTACAATGAAACTCTATTTTATAATTTCTTTTAGTATCATGGCCAATTCAGAGAGGAGATTCTCTGGAAACCGCGGAATTTACATATATTTTCATTTTCCTTTCACTTTACTAAATAGTTTCTCCAGCATTTATATTAAACAAATAATGTTGGAGGTGAGAGTACTAGAATGGATCGTGCCATGAGAAACAAGGGTCATGGTGCTTTATTTTTTCAGACTATAAATCTATCTTTTTACTCTGTCTTTTACTTTCTATTCTTTCAGTGCTGCTATGATCTTGAGTCACTGTTTGCATCTCTTTATTAATTTAGTTATGTAGTTGTTAGGCAATCTACAATTCAAGAGGAAGCTTTCTCCTATGATTTAACACTGTTGAACTGAAGAAGCCTCTGCTTGGAAAGGGACTACAAAATCAAGTTATATTTCCAACAAAATAATTAGAAATGGAGTATCTACTCCAAACTGTTTTATTACTTTACAAGAACCTAAAAAGGACACACTGGTAAAACAAAAAATGGAAAGGGAAAGAGTGTTGGTATAAGCAGGGTCAGCTGATGTTTAGGAAATTACTGAAGGCCAGGATCAATCATGATACTCTTCAGTTCATGTTAGTGGAAACTGAGGAAGAGTCAAATATGTACAGGGAATGAAACCACTATTCATTCTTTCAAGGTTTCATAAGAAATGATCATAAATGGTTTGGTTTGGAAGAGACCTGAAAGATCATCTAGTTCTAAGTCTCTGCCATGGACAGGGATACTTCCCACTAGGCCAGGTTGCTCAGATATTGAGTGAAAACATTACACTGTGTACTAGAGATAGCAATTTGTCATTTTTATCTGAAAATTTCTTGTACAAAACTACACAAGCATTCTCATGCAGTAATAAATCATATGATCTGCATAACAGGATTGTAATTTTTTTTCTGCTATAAAATGAACAAAAATATGAAAAATAAAGAAGATGTTAATAGACACAAAATACTGTGGTGTTACTTTTGTGGTTTGGGGTTTTTTTTTGAGAATTCCAGTTTTGGTATCTCATCATCCTCAACCTCTATGAGCTTTTTTCTTCCTATGCATATGGCCACTGATGGACTCAACAGAGTCCAAAAAATACCTCTGGCCCACTGTATTACAATCATACCACAAAGAAGATGCAGTTCCGACTAAAATTTTTAAAAATTAAAAACAGGAAGAAGATTTTAAAATTAATATATATGTCTGTCTGTCTATCTATCTATCTATCTATCTATCTATCTATCTATCCATCTATCTATCTATCCATCTATTTTATATATATATATATGTTTATGTATGTATATGAATTAAGTTTAATTTATTTCTTTTTTTAAAAGATATGTCTGTTTTGACCTTGAAAAGCAAGTTTGAGAAATGACACAGTCAAACATATATTCCTGATAAAAGAAAGGGAAGTTATGGCTACTGATATGCTTTCCAGTACTTAGATACTCCCAAATCTTTAAAAAAAAAGGGGGAAAAATGTTAGCTCTTTACTAGCATGCACAGTATGCATGCTAATAAAGGCACAATGATAGATTATCTGATGCTATTAATGACAATACGGTGCTAATATCATGACAGTATTGTAGGCTTCTTCAGCAACTGAATGCTGTGAATCAGTACCTCTGTTCAACTTAATGAAAAAAAAATGCAATGCAACTCTTTCTCATTTTTCATGTTCTTTTTTTTCCTGTAATTTTTTTCATTGTGGTTGTACTAAGCCATAGGACAAGAGGGTGAATTTCCTTACTGTGCGGGCGATTGAACACTGAACAGATTGCCCAGAGAGGTTGTGGAGCCTCCATCACTTGAGATATTCAAGAAATGTCTGGAGACACCCTTGTGCCATGCATAGTGCTGTCTGCATAATCTTTCCTCTCACATGCGCTCACCCCAACTCTTCTCTGACTACAAGCACAACTACTCAATAACTTTTGTCTTTTCTTTCTCTCTTCTTAAATATGCTATCACAGAGGTATTACCACCACTTCTATTTGGCCCAGCCTTTCCCAGTGGCACATCTGTCTTTGGAGCTGCCAGGGATTGGCTCTGTCAGACATGGAGGAAATTTCCTTGTAGCCCCTGCCACCAAAGCTTGTCCACACAAAGCAAATACAGTTTGTTAAGATAATTATCTAATAACAGCCCTATTCTTGTCTAAGGAGCATGAATTATGTATCTGATAATTTCCTGGAGGGCTTCAGTCAACACCTTCTTCTCAGGGAGAATCATATCTTTTTAACCTTCCTGATAGCAGTACACAGTTAAAAGAGCTGCCAGAATTAAGAGCTGGCCATGTTCTAGAAAGATCTCTCTGCTCTTCTATGCAGAGAACATGCTAAAAGGCTTCTCTCTTCAGCAGGAAGGGGACAAAGCATTATAAAATGTATTGTATTGTAAAAGAAATCTGTTGCATGGAATGGCAGCCCTGAAGGGACTGAATCTTTATTCTTCCTCAGTTGTTCTGTATGTGGCTATCTAAACGATGCCATCTGCAACCAGAGCAAAAAAAGTGTCTCTTTGGGTTCAGCCAATGTTAGTCAGCTCAGAAATTCACAGTGAATAGGACTACCTCTGACAAAGTGCCACCTACCAAGTTCACAAGATCTTCTCAAAGTGAGCTTGGAAACATTTCTCAACATTACAGACATTATAGCATCACCTTTAGCAAAAGCTTCAGCAGCCCACTCTCCAAAAACAAAAGCTTTGTCATATTGAGGTGAAATACAGCATATTCCATGGCATAAGAGACAGCAATTTAAAAATATATCACTTGATACAATTCACCAATATTCAATCCACTTGCAACAGTTCATTATTGTTATTATTATAAAATTATTATATTGTTATTATTATTATAAAACAAAAAAATCTTTGGTCTGAGAGGTTTGACCATGTAATAACCACACAGTATATAAAGCAAATAATACATCTGAGATTCACTACTTAGCTGTTTTCCTGACTTTATTAGCCCTTGAATTGAACTAAACATGCTGTGTTGTTCACTGTAGTTTTGAAACTCAGCTTTTAAAAAACATAATCATATGAGTCATAAAAGGTTTGATTTCTAAAGCCAAAACCAGCACTTAAATTTTATGAAAAATCTGTTGGGATTTTGAAACATGGAAATGGATTTTTCTGTTTGTTAGAGGTAATAAATTGACAGGTGTTAAGTGCATGTATGGGAGTTTTCAGAAAAAGAATACTATGATCAAAAAACAACACTATAATCACATTAACTATACCAATAGCTTAAATTTATCTTAATTATTATCTTAACTTTTAAAAAGTTAAGACTGTATTTTTTTTCCCTAAGAAACTGAAATATTAGATCTCCTAGTTCCATTAAACACCAGTTAAACTGTCCTGAAACAGACACAGAGCAATCACTTGTTTGAAATGCTCTCTACACAAAAATTGTGCCCAATTCCATGTCTCCATGTGAAACCTTCAAAAGAAGTGAAGACCCTGAGGCAGAAGCGAGGGAACAGCTGCATGGTATATCTCGTTTTCTGTACCATGATGCAAAATGAGCACAGCACTTAACTGTCCATGGAAGCTGATGCTGTTGCACGCAAGGACATTATCAAGGAGCTAGCTCAGTATTTTTCAGAGGTCATCAGCTGATGGCAAATATCTTTAATATGAATGTTTTCTTTTTCATAAGTTTCGATACTACAAGTTAATAATATTTCTCTTTTATCCTCAAAAAGTAATTTTTATATACTTGGTAATTTATGGTGAAAAAGTAAAACCATTTAATTTGACAAAAAGAGTTTTCTCTAACCTTTTAACCAGTTTTCTCTAATCTGTTATCTTACTTATCTATTACTCCTTAATATTCCTAAAAGCTGGAACAACTAAAGCAATCTGCCAGGTAGGTAGAGTACTACAACAAAACCAGTCTTTCATAACAATAAGAACAAATAATTTCAGAGTATTAAAATAAACCTAGAATAAAAAAGTGACAAAGCTTAGAGTTCAATATAAAGGAAAAAGACAGTAACTGCTCTGTATCCATATAAAAACCCTCATAAGAAATCTAATTTTTTCTTTGAGCTGTTGGTGCCCATAAAGAGTTTCTAACTGAAAAACAATGACAGAGAAGGAATAGCTGCTTACTTGGGAGCTGTCGAAGTAATTGTCTTGGATGATTCTGCAATTTATCATACAATTCCAGTCTCCAAACTGTCTAGTGCAAATGTATGAGGATATCCACAGCCACGTATCGCTCAGAACAATGACCAATAAAACAAAGGCACCATGCTCCAAATTCTTGGTCCTTATTTCTGCTAGGAGAAACAATTAAGTAACCAAACCCACCAACACAGAATTTCAGGAATGCTTTAATATGATTGAAAGGTTGATATCACATGCAGATGCTGTTGAAGGCATTCCAGATACATAGAATTAGATATTTATTTAGTTATTCATTTATTTATTAATTTATTTATTTATTACCTGTGAGAATCTGAAATGCAACACAATTAACTGGGTATATAGCTATTCTCAACACTACTAGGAAAATGCTATGATATAACATTTCCATTAAGAAAACCACACAGACATTTCTAATCTTTACAAATTACCTTCATAAATATGAGCAAACTAGAACAAAAATGAGCTATTTTACAACTAATATAAATCCTCTACCTCAATTATTTTAAGGAAATACTCTTGATAATTTGAAATAGTGTACGTGGGCTTTTTATACTGACCTTTTCTACCACCTTAGACCTACAGATAAAATGGCAGGAACTTCAAATCTAATATAGTTGCAAAAACTCAAAGCATTAAATATTCTTCTATTAAAGAGAACTTTAATTTCTGCTAATGGAAAAACTGTATTAGATTCCTATATTGCTAAAGACTTTGTGATCTATTAATTATGAATTACCAATCAGGACATAAGTAATATAAATGTGGCTTAAACCCAAATTCATGCATGCATTTTGCAACGCTATGATTGCAGAGTCAGACAGAATTTTAGTAAAGTATGTGAGCAAAAGGGGCAAGGGAAGGTAGATACAGTTGCAGGTAGTAGGCACTCAAGTAATAAACGTTGTCAGGAAATAAACAGATAAACAGAGGGAGTAAAAAATGGCAGAAGTCCAGCTGAACATCCTGGAATAATGATTGGCAGGACAGAAGCAAACCAAACAAGCAGGTAAACAGACTCCCCTTCTCAGGAGGAGCAATAGCATAAAAACATCTGGCATACGACAGATGAAAGAGGCAAGCCTATTTCACTTCCAACTTGGCTCATCAAAGAACTTTTAAGCCTGATCATTCAGGTCTCTGAAAGTAAGGACCAACAAGAACTGCAGTCACTATTAAACATGAAATTGTATATGTTAAGATAAGTTAGAACATATATCTTAAAAACTACATTTTTTATATAGCAATGGTGATTAATATTGTGTAAGAACGGCCATGAGCAGGAAATATACTTTTTGTGAGATAATTCAGTAAAATTCAGTTCTAAAGCTTAAAACTGGTCTGATTTTTCAGTCTTCAAATGTTCCTGTTCCTGAGTCCTTTAATTCCCTAAGTGATACATACATCTATTCAGATGTAACACAACATTTACTTCATTGCTACTCAAATACTCAATTTATCATAGGAGTACCACAAACTTATGGCAGATTGCCTCAATTTGAAGAATTCTCCAAAATGCAGTATTTGTGTAACTACAGAAATTTGGACTTTTTCGTTTCCCACAGGGTCCTTCTGGCCTTTTACTTTAGTTTAAATAAAATTTGTTCTACGTATATTCATGCTCTCTCTAGCAAAGCAATAGGCATATAACAAGACAAGCTGCCGAAAAAAATTTCCAGAATTTTCACTATTTTTCTGATACCTTCATAAAGCATTTCATCAGACCACATTAGAGTCCTAACTACTGCTTCTTCTGTATTAAGTTTGCTAAGTGCTAGACTCTGCCAGAAAAAAAACCAAACTACAGAATTTAAAGAGAAAACAAAACGTTTCTCATAGAAGAGACAGAGGCCAGCTTACAAAAATCAGTATGCAGTGACAAATGGATCACTCACTGTTTGTGGTGGGGCTCTCCTTTCCTTCCTCTCCCTCTGCACATCAATACAATCTCTAAAGGAGGTCAGGGTTCTGCTTTCAAGACTGACAGATTGTGGTAGCTTTCAGATATGTTTGGGATGTTGGTTCCTTTTGTCGTTCATCTTTTGCAACAATTTATATTTAGCTTTTTTGATTTGATAGTTCATTATGCTCTTTTCAACATCACTCTGCAAAAACGGAGTTCAACAAAGCAAAAGGCAGTCAAAAAAGTAAGCTTATTTTATGTCTCAGACTGCCTTTCTACTCAGAACTACTTTGGTACCATTGCCTCAAAATGCTTAGTGCCTCAGGGCTTGTGTTGTCTGAGGCATTATGTCTTTTAATCAAGTTTATATCCTCAAAAAAAAAATCCCATTGGACTGAGAAATGCAACATTTATAACTTTAAGAAATTGTGCTAGTTCATTAAGCATTTCCAAAAGTTATTTTCCTCTAGAAAGCATTGCTACTGATTGCATTTGTAAAGTACTCCTCTTACCCAGCATTGCAAAGCATATACTTCTGTTCCTACAACTTTTTAGCAAGTGTTACACCAGTTTTGCAATATGATGTATTGGAATACTTCTATAATATTTGTTGGAAAACATAATTCCAACTACCTCACAGCTGCTTTGAAACACTGCTCACAAATGTTTTATTTCAGTTATGAATTTTTAACCTTCCACTGATTTCAACAACACATGCCAAAGGTAATACACCTCAAATCTGTAGAGCACTAAAATGTCAGCTTGGCTTGCGCTCTGAAAAGTAGTACCATGAATTTATGTGGCAAGAGTTTGCCAGTTATTCTAGGTTCAGAGATGCCAATGAATGAAGTTATTTCACCAAACTCTCCACTTTGCTTTTACTCATGTTGCGATATAGTTGTTTCCTACCACGGTCTTCAAGGCAATTAGCTCACAAACAGAAACCATAATTAGATTCTATGTTTACAACAAATAATACCTTGGAAAATTAATACATACTGAACTCAGATGAGCTATATACCTTTCTGCTGAATTCAAAAGATCTTGGAACTCAGCAGGGAGCATACCAATTATTTCAAAAGAAACCTCAAGCTCACATAAACTGTAGTGTTAAATGCATGGCAAATATGAATCTACATCCTTTCTCTAGAGGCCGAGGCTCAGACAGTATCCTCATGTGATGTTAATGTTTCTGTCCTTCAAAGACCTTGCCAGTATCTGCAGGCAAAAAGGAAGAAAAAAAATGAATATCTAATAATAGTGGAGGTTTTTAAAGTAAAAACATTTGTGTTGTGGAGAAAAAAATAAGCCTTATTATACATAATAAAGGACAAGGAGACTTTCTCCAATTCCTCTTAAAAGAAATAACTCTGAGTAACGGAATGTTGAAATATGTTTTTTTCCTTCACATGCTAATAAGCCTAACTGAATATGTTTGAGGTTTTTTCTGCTCTAGGCCCCTAAGCAGATTTTTTCCAGTATCTGCAGAGACTGTTAGCTGTTACAGTTATAATATGTTAGATATTTTAAATTTTAACTGCACAAAGAGTTCCTGCAGTTTGTTAATCTTTCCAACCAAGATATTAAGGTCACTTAACAGGCTTTTAAGGATATTTTGGAACCTAAACCTAAATGGTTTTCTAAAGAAAACTGCTGAACAAAAAAAAAACCAAAAAACAAAAATAAAAAAATCCCAACATAATAAGAGAACAGAACTAGGTGAAAAGGAATACCTAGCAGTCAAGGTATGAAACAGCTTCATCAGTAGCAGAGTTTTTAATCTGTAGTTACAAATAAAATAGATGGTTTAATGTGTCAACAAACATAAGAATATGATCATCACTGAAGAGAGCCCCTGGACAAAAATTTTGTACCACCCGCCACTCACTTAGCAGATGTAATCATTCATCCCCTTACTATAAAAGATGGAGAGGTTACTGTTTAGCTGTAATTTTCTCTGTTTCTCTGAAAACAGTACTCTTGCTCACTATTGAACTAAGCTTTTCCTGAATGCACATTATATCATGAAGGGAATAAAAAATAATTTTCTGCTGTTTATTTTGACACACAAAGTAACTCCCTGTTTGCAAGACCTTTATCAAAGTCTCAAAGCACCCACAATATGAGCAATTAAAGAAAGCGTTAACTATGATTCAATTCTGCCTTTTCATCTCATAAGAAATTTGTAGAGAAAAATGTGTCTTTAATGCAGAAGTCAAACGTCCTGTTCAGTGTATCCAAAAAAGGGAACGTATTACATACTGCAAACATGTGAAGGGTTCGGAGGTCAAATCTCTCCATAAACATTCATGTTGTTTTCTCTAGCTTACATAATTATTTGCTAGGACTTGATAGGAAAAGAGGAAATGCCCTCAAGTTGTGCAAGGATATCTTCAGGTTGTACATAACAGGCTTCCCAAGAAAGTGGTGGAGTAACCATTCCTGGAAACATTAAAAAACAAGTAGATGTGTCACTCTGTAATATGGTTTCAGTCGACATGGTGGTATTTGGTTGAAAGCTGCACTCATTGATCTTGGAGGCCTTTTCCAACCTGAGTGATTCTATGATTTTACATTTTACGGTCAAATACAAAAAAATATCTCCTAGGCCAGGCCTGGCAGCTGTGCAACCCACACATGTGCATTAGTTTCAAAGTTCCACGCTGGTAGTATCACCATCTCTTCAGACATCACTAAGAACTATTAAAAAATAAAGGAAGCATTTCTTAATCTCTCTAGAGTCCAGTAGGCTACAATAACAATCTACTCAGGGAAAAAACTGACAGGCAAAAGCAAGCGGACTGTAAAGCTGTCAGATGTTTAGGTAGAAGACAGAATGACAGAGATAGATAGGAGTAGTACACCTGTCAAAATGAATTTAACTCAGAATCTTCCTTAGATAAGGTCAAGGCAGCTCAAATGGACAAGAAATACAATTAATTCAACAGTTTAAATAGACTTCACAGTTGTTCAGTCATAAAGTATATAGAGATTAGATACAGGGTCTAGGTGCTACTTGTCCACAACAGACATCCAAGTACCTCATTTGGCTGAGACAGTACCAAAAGTCATAGTTTTTTTTCTGGCTACCTACCCAGAAATGGCTGGAAGGCAATTGAAGATATTAGCATAGAGACCATTAAAGTATATCACCCAAGAATGACATGTCTTGCCCATTATAAAAAGAAACCCAGGTAGACATTTAATGTCATTAAATAACTATTTAACTCTCTCATATTACTCTGAATGCACACTCATAAAAATACAGACTATAGCTATAGATATCACTGCTGGATTTTAGAGACTTTCTAGGGAGAAATAAACTGCTTTTGCCCAGGTACAATATTCAAAAAATTGCAGTCTATTATGTTAGATTAGGTAATAAAAGCCCATCTGCACACTTAAAAAGGATCCTTATCCTGGCTGCTCTAAATCCATAAGAGGAACCATCATTCCATATCATGCCCATCTCCAGAAGTTGAGAGGCACATGAATTCACAGGGGGAGGCAGGAAGACAATATGGATCCAGACAAAGAGATATATTGTCCAGGCCCCTCTCATGGCTGTCCCAGATGACCCTCAGCCACATTTTACAGCTGTGAAACCCTTCATGATGAGTCAAGAATGATGGACCCTGCCAGCTGAAGGGGTGACACTTATGGGTGAATGGGACATATACAGAGATTTCACAGGACACAGTATGGGATGATAGGAGATAGAATAAAAGGCAGGGAAAGGGATGGTCTTGGGCAATCTGGGAAAGAAAAGTGTGTGGAAAATAGAGGGATAAGGGATTAAAGGGCTGGTTGCTTGAAAATAAATGATGTACAATCACTCTACTTTTCTAGCTACATCCCACACTTGAACAGTTTAATCTGGTCAAACTTCTTACTGACTTTCTTTCTAATTCTCTTCCTGTGTGCGTGTGTGTACTGGAGGGTCTGAGTGCAGAAATTGTGCAGACCACAGGTTGGAGGTCTGTAATGTCAGCAGCTCAAGAGACTAGAATGAGGAACTTGTAGCACCAAAACCTGGAGGTTCCTGGGCCATAGGCACCTGTGTGTCCACAGCACCAGCAACTGGAACAACAGGAGGTCTGGGAGCCACCATCAGGACTGGGAAAACAATTGACCAATAGGTTGATTGGCCTACATGGCAACTGAAGATGGAGTAAGAGCATTTGCCAGCCATGGGGTTGGACCAGACATCAGAGCTCCACAGGCCCAGCAACTGCAGCAAGTGTAAGTTCTTGCTAGAAAAAAAATGGACCGGCTGGCAGGTACATGATGCAGTCTGGGGGCCAATGAAGGACCTGTGTCTTTCAAGATAGGAGCATGTGCAATCCATGAAGTTAGCCATAGCTCTGTATGTATGCATACATGTGGTCTACACCTGCATTCTGCCTGTGTGTGCCTGCTGGGAATACAGTTTGTGTCATTACTGGTTGGGCCTGAGACCAGTTTTGCCTCACTTGGCCATTGAGATTCAGGGCAATATATTTTCCCTGGGAATCTTCCAAAGTAGATAAGTGCAGTTGGATAGCTACAGTCACAGGCTGTAGATTAGGAATAAATCTTTCACAAGATTCAGGCTGAATCATCTGAAGAATGCCCCATTCTCTAGAGAACAGAGGGGAAACAAAAGGTGAGATAGTTTTGAAAATTATGTCCAGTATTCTCTCTTATCTTTTTCTTGTTACTGATTTTTAAAAATGCCAAGTTACATTTCTACACTCTCTAGAAAAATCATAAAAAATAATATGACTTATTTCAGATTGGTCTTTAGGGTATAACTGCTTCTTCCTAATCCTATTTGAACATACCAAACAAAATGTTTACCATAAGTCAAATTTTTATTTGGGAAAAAAAAATACCAACCCCCACCAAAACAATTACATCAATAGGGTGTTTTTGTAATGTGGACATTTACCTTTTTTGGGGAAAAAAAATAACAACAAAAAGAGAATCAGAGATCATCTAATGACATCATGTTACTAAAGAAGGATTGCTGATGATATATTTGTTTCAGAAGCACTTGCTCAGCCACAGTAAATCATCCAATAAGATATTAAAAACAAGTCTGCAGGGAAATCTGATTCACACATAAATATTTTTGCAACCTTGTATTTAAAAATTATTTTAAATATTACTCAGTGATTATTGTTAGGTGCATATTAAGATGTTTATGATCTTTCAGGGAAAGAGCCTAACAAAAAGTTACCTTAATAATGCAAAACAAGTGATTTAATAGGAAAAAATTCTATCTTCCAGAACAAGGACAAACCCATCAACTGTAATGCACCCTGCTGAATTTATCAGTAAACTCATAGCATCACAGAATCATTGAGTTTGGAGGGTACCTCTGGAAATTGCCTAGTCCAGTCCCCCCAGCTCAAAGCAGGGGTGGTCAGAACAGGTTGCTTATGAACGTGTTAAAATGTCTTCACATACCTCCAAGGATGGAGACCCCACAAAATCTCTAGGCAACCTGGTCCAGTGATTGGACAACCTGATAATAAAAAAGTTTTTCTCTTATGCCTAAATGAATTTCCCATATTTCACTTTGTGTTCCGTTGCCTCTCATCCTTCAACTGTGCACCACTGAGAAGATGTCATCTTTATCTTTGTTACTCTCCCCACCACAGAAACAAATAGATAAAATCTCATAAGAGGGTGGTGTTTACCTTATTATCTATATGCTTAACGAAGATGCTAAACAGTAGCGGTCCCATTATTGATCCCTGGGGAGCACCACTAGTTCATGACTGACCTCTAAACTGAACCTCACAACACTGATCACAACCTTCAGTCAGTTTTCATTTTACCTCACTGTCTTTATCTAATCTGTACTCCATCAATTTTTCAATGAGGATATTCTGAGAGAGACACTTTAGTAAAGTCAAGATTAATGACATCCACCATTCCCTTCATGTCCACCAATCAAGTAATTTTGTGGTAGACGGTCATTAGGTTAGTCAGACACAATTTCTACTTTGTAAATCCAAGCCAACAACTCCCAGTCACCCTCTTAATGTGTTTAGAGTACCTTGGTTATTTCCACATCCTCTGTCTTCCAACTCCCCTGACCCATTTAACCATGTGTCTACATTTTCCCTTGTCTTTTCCTTCTGCCACATGTAAAATCTCTTTTTGTTGTCCTTCGTGTCCCTTGACATATTTACCTGCAGACAGGCTTTGGATTTCCTAACCTCATCTCTGCACATTTAGATAGTGTCTGTACAATTCCTCTTTTGTGTCTAGAAACTTTTTCCATCACTTCTATCCTCTCATCTGAAGCTTGTGTTTTCTCAGAAGCATCCATGTAGGTCTCCTGACATCATTTCTTGATTATAAACTACTACCTCCTAAAATACTTAATGCAAACTGGAAAAAGGGAAAACGAAAACATAAAATAAAATTTATGCTATAGGTATTGCTAGTTAAGGCAGACAGTAAACTTGTGTATCAGCTATAGTGGATGAAGATGAATTACATTTAAAAAGGAAGCATTTGCTTTCTTTATAAAACAGAGCTTGTATCTGATAAATTACTGGGTTTGGCCCAAATTCCCAGCTGGTGTTTATTTACACAGCTCCACTGAAGACAAAGCAACTACTCTCATTTGTACCTGCTGAAAATAGAGATCTTTAGAATCTTTTTTACTCATTAAGTTTGAATGTTAATGATTTGTTCCCAATTAAGAAATTAAGCATCTCTAAACACTCTAAATTCTTACCAGGTATATTCAAAAGTCTAGGTGACGTGTTTGTTTAGCAGTTTCTGCCTCAGAAGAGTAATTTCCTGGAAGATTCTTCTTCTTTTCAATAGAAGTAGAGAAAGAACTAGTGAAACCAGGACAAATACTACCCCCACCACTGTACCCACACAGTGTGTAGCAGAAAGTAGAAAAGTTTGTGACACAGTAAATGCTTGCTGGACTAAACCTATTCTTTCATTGAAATGTTGAACAGAGAAAGACAATGTAATGAAAATCAGCACTTGATATTTCTTACAGTATTAAAAAATATTGAGTTTTAATCCATAGCAATGAGGAAAATCACATTTCTTACAAAAGATATAAGAGGATGTCATTGTGTCAGCACAGAGTAGACCAAAGCAAAGGAATTGGCTATCAAATTCTCATAGGGCTTTAAATATTTTCAGTGTCTGGTTAAAGATAGCAAGATAGCCATGCATCATAGTAATAAAATGTGAGGTGTTTTTTATGAATAAATTTTGTTTAAGTAACATTGCTTTCTCAAATTTTCTCAAGTAAAAATGCCTCTATTTTTGCATAGATGTTCATTACAATAATATCTAATATATTTTTCTTTTGTTTTAGTCAATGAACGATCAACTAAAAATACTTTTACTGAGGTTCAAAAGCACAAAACAAGATGGAAACTCTCAATAAAAGTTAGCTACAAATAGTTAAACCAATCTGAAAAGTCTGAGTGACAGACAAGGGAATAAAGTATTGCCTCTCAAGGATGAACAAGATTTACCTAAAGACCAAATGATAGACAGATCCCATCAAGACGAAATCTGGAAAAAACCTTGCAAATACCAAGAATGTGGTGAATGTACAGCTCAAAAAGCTCTAATGAAATCTTTGCAAACATGTAAGTGCTATATTAGGTTTTGAAGGATGAAGATTTATTTATTACAGAGAGCTGATACTACCAACTTAGAAAAACATTGAAGAAAGTCACTTCCAGTTCCTTCAAGATTATTTAGTGCAAGACTAAAATTGTAAGAATGTGAGTTTACAACACTATATCAATGGGTTGATAAAAAAGAAATCACTGACCCAACCTTAAAATGTAAGTTAAAATGCTCAGAAATTTTTCAAGTTTATCCTGTTTAATGGAAACACATAAGATTAAAGAGTATTGGAAAGGGATCATTATAATGCCTACATTTGAAAAGATAAAAGAAGTAAAGAATTAAAGAAGAGGCATAATTATTTTAAATTTAGGTAAGCTTACAGGAAAAATATGAGATTATCAATAAATGTCTGAAAATAATCCCAAATTTGGATGCATTAAAGTCAAATGATATTCAATCTTTTGTATGAGATGGTAAAGATCTGTTTAAATATAATAACTAGGAGAATGTAGATATGATTTTATGTAGGGATTTTGGCACCATTTAACATGACATTCTCATATACAAAATAAGAAATATAGTATAGATAGAACATTTATGTTTTATGGCCTGTAGCTCCTTTTTGCAATGTAATTCCTCAAGGGATCTATCTTGATGCTGTTGTGTGTAGTGTTTCAATTAATGATTTGTCTGGTGATATAAATGCTACATGCACGAAATAAACAGTTGATGAAAAAATGTTGTGATGGTTTGCAGGCATGCTGAAGATAAAGACCAGAATTCATAATCTCTAAATACCTTTTTCTCCCCCTGAAAAAATAGTCTTAGAGGAAAGTAAAGAGTATGAGTCAATAAAGACAAGGAAAGGTTTTATACATAAGTAGAAATATTTCTCTAACCAAACACAGGATAAAAAAAAACAGTTGTTCAGAAAAGGTCTTTGGGTTTTTAGTGGATCATAAAACTTCATAATGCTTAATTTTGTCATGATGCTACTCTAAAGGCAAACCATACTAACATATATAAGCATAAAATCCTGCTGAAAGATGTGCACTTACTCTCTTTGCTTTCCCCAGTGCTGATAAGGCACCAGCTGAAATTCAGGGTTCAGTTTCTGCCCTGATTGTCAAGAATGATGGAGACTGACAGGGAAGAATTCAGGGAGATCAATATGAACTTTACAAAGAGCAATGAATGAGTTTGTTTAGTCAAAAAAAAAAAAAAGAAAGATCATAATGTTTATGATTGTAGCTTTTAGACACAAATACTGAAGAAAAAGTGACCAATCTTTCCTTCGTGTCTTTGATGAACAGAACTTAATGAACTGAAATTATAGAAAATAAACAGGTTAGATAATAAAGCAAAATTTGAAGACAAGTGTGACAGATTTCCTGGGAATATGATGGAGCTCCATATTTGGTTTTAAAAAGGTAACCATACAGAGGATTGACCCAAATTCTTTTCAAACAATTCTTTCCTTCTAGACCTATTTTCAATATATTCTGTGAAGGTTGTGAAACATTGTCAACTGAGAGAAACACTGGAATATTGGAATATCAAGGGGAATGAATGAGATGTTTATGATAACTATAAGAAAGAAATGGAACTTAAAATTATTCACAAATTCTTGGATTTAGGGATTGGTAGGAAAACCTTCAGTTACAACCTAGAAGTTCTCGATCTGGAAATGAAAAGATTAAAAATACCAGTGTATACTTAGCAATCTTACAAGGGTCTTCCATCATCACTTTTTGCTTTGAAGAGAAATGGTATGTTTTTATACGTGCTAAAAGGTATTTTCAGTACCATAAAGGTCATTATGAAAGTCCCTTAAGATAAGATTCTCTTCTAGAGGACTGTGTGTGGTACCTCTTGAGCATCTTTAATATAAGAAATATTTAATTTTCACTTTGACAGAAGTTCATAGAGCAACTATAAAGATAAAAAGGCAAATGAAATTCTTTTTCATTTGTCCATTTTTTTTTTGACCATTCTACATGGTCCAAAAGCAGTTATTCTGTACTGTATTTGCTAGACTAAGAGCAGAGACCAATAATAAGTAGATTGAGGATCATAGAACGATTAGAATTGGAAAAGACCATGAAGATCAGCTAGTTCCAACTCTATTGCCATGGCAAGGGACACTTTCCATAGACCAGGCTATGCAAAGGAAACAAAGAAAGAGTTAAAATCTTTATATAATACTCAGGGAAAAACAGAGGTTAGATCATCAACAAACTTATGTCTAAAATTTTATAAAGAAGCTTTTATTAGATAGCTTTGCAAAAACAATTAAAAAAAACTTCCCTGCCAATCAGAGACATAAAACTCCCCTCAATATAATTTAATGTGCTTCTACAGACATTGGTTGAGAATAATAATTTTACTAAAATGATAATATGTTTTTCAGTTATACATAGGCCAAAGCAATTCATAGTTCCTGTCTACTCAAGGATCTGTATCCATGAAAATGAAAATAAGTAGACCTCCTTTACAATAAAGGTAGTGTAAAATCATTTTATTATACCTATATAAGCACACACACTTTCCTGTTTTAACTTACCATGATTGTTCACGGGTGTCATGTGATTCCCATAGCTTTGATGACGTCCTTGTTAATCCAGCAATAATCTTAACCAAGTAGTCTTAATCTTTTCCAGCTCTCCCTCTCTTTGCTTGCTGGTTGTCTGCTAACACTGTTTAGGTGTCTTCTCACTCATTTAGTACGTACAAATTTCATCCATTTGCTCTCTAATTAATCTTTCACTCACTAGCATACTTCAAATTAATTTTTGATGCAATTGTTTTAAAATAATTGTTTTTCGCTAAAAACCTCAATGAAAATAGTACAGAAGTAATGCAGATTAATTAGAGAAAAGTGTTGAATTACTGGCATTGGTGTGACATCAATGGCTTGGGAATTCCTATCTCTTTTCCATGTTTCACTAATGGTAAGTAGTACAAGACACCTTATTTTTTGTTACCCAAGTAGAATACCCATAGACTGATGTCTAACTTAACCAACAGAAAGGAAACTTGTGATCTTTTTCTGTACCACCACTACTTTTACTACTACTACTATTACTATTATTATTATTATTATTTCACTTCAGTATAATTTCAGGGGAAAGTTTCAATTGTTCTTCTAAATCAATTCAAGCCATCTTTCAGTCAAAATAGGGTGATTAGATTTGGAGGGTTTATTACTAGAATAATACATAGTCAGTCTTCATTATTTCTGGGAATTTCTTCTAGTGCTTTGAAAAAATACCTGGAAGTAGAGCTCTACATTATAAATGTGCATCATCTGAACCAGTATGAAAACAGTATTTTAAAATTTCGCTCCGTATCTCATAAGTCACTCAGAGAAAATATTTTTGTTCTTTCACACCCTCATTATAAATAATGTAAAGAGTCAATTAATAGAAAATGTTCTGAATTATGAATTAGGACCAAATTAAAAATGCAAAATTACAGAAAAACAATGACTGCTTGTTTTAAATTCCCCTTCCAGACAGGTAACCATTTTTAACTACATTTCCTACCCACAGTTGACCTATATCTTTATCTGTTCCTATGGCTAATGAGGAACAAATTACTTATTACTCATGAATGACACTAACTACCCACTATTGCACAGAAGAAGAATATTACAATTTACATTTAAATGAGATTTAAAATGTTAATGAACAGAGACAGTATTCTAATTATCCATAAAACTACTAATTACTTCAGAATCACACTCAATGTTTGCCCAGCAGCATTAATGAAGAAAGCTCTGGATTTGTAGAATAATTTCCAATAACAAGAATGGGCAAACAATACCAATATGTATTTAATATCATTTGATAGGAGGAAGATGGTTGCATATGGTGGACATACAAATATATCTTAAGAAATCCCCTCAAAAATTTTGATATTTTCTTTAAGTTTATGTAGATCTTTAGATTTAAGACATGTTTCTTCCATGTTCATCTGGGTCACTTGGGCCCAGATGGATATGGAATCTTGTCTCTATTGGCAATGCTTATTTTCCTTTGCCTGTTTTTGGTTGTTGTTATTGTTGTTGCTGGTGGGGTTTTGTTTTGTTTTCTTTGGGTTTTTTCCATAACTGTCATTTAAAAATTAAAGAGCAGGATGTTAATCAAATTCACAGGAATATTTTGTGCACACAACATAAACGTGGGGTGTTTTTTCAGCTTAAAAAAGAGGCCAAATTAACTTTTTTTTTTTTTTTTTCTGACCAGTCATACTGATTTTACTGCATTCCTATCTCTGTGAGGAGAAACCAAGAACCATTATTAAGTTTTTCTGATAGAAAATATTTTCTTTACTTAAAAAAACAGGAAAGAAAGATAGTATTTCATTCAGAAATATCATCCATCTTAAAACAATTGTCCCTTGAGTTTTTCAACTCTTATTCATTTATTCCAACTTTTCTACACACACACAGATTCCAGATAAAATTAAAGGTTTGAGAAATTAACAAGAAAAATTAGTTCTTCAGAGGGATATAATTGAAATAATTCAGTAAACAATGTAGTGGAGATGTAGTAGGTTATCCAAAATTTTAACTGATAGTTCAAAAGGAACTTAGTACCTTAATTTTCAATACTGTGGAAGCACACAGTTATGATAAAGATAGCAAAGTCTAAAGAGATTTAATATTTGTATTATAGAACATTATTGAATGTTAAAGCACTCATTAACATATGTTTAGTCTAAATAATTTTATATCTAAATAATTAAAAATGCTCATAATAAGTTTGAGTCCCCTTCTGTTCTGATACTGAAGTGATTTTCCCAACTTTGACACTTCTTTCTGGTGATAAACATATGTGATTTCATACTGTTCTTCCACTAACTTAACTGTCTGCTCAGAAATTCCAGTTTCATTTTTATTGCACCTCTTGCTCATTTGCAGTCTACTCTTTGTTTCAAATTCAGTAACAATTTCTGATATCTAGAAATTTGGGGGATTTTTTCACCAAAGAAGGTCTTAAGAACATTGAAATGAGTAATTGATACTGAATTATACATAGATTTAAACTCTCATCTGAGTCTATTTTTTAATCATTATCTTCTGTTTCTCTTTGTAACAAGTTAATAAAGAAATAGGACAAGAAGACAAATAGCTCCCAAGATTCATTTTTAACAAGGTTAAAAGTTCAGCAGTCTCCTGGTAGACTAGGTCAATATCAATTCCACTTGTGGCACCCAGAAAATGAGCTTTAAGAGAGGGTGCTACTAGAATAACAGTTGCAGATTAACTACTAATTACTCACAACATTTGAATCAAATATTTTGCATTGAATAGAGACAGATGAGAGTTCTCTACCCATGCCAAAATAAAAAGCCATTCTGTCAAAATTATTTCAATGATTACAGTAAAAGTCAAGATTTTGGAGGACTCCTTAAATGAAATTCTCTTCTAAGCAGAAATTTCCCATCACCTGCCACTCACGAAATTAACATAAAAATTAAAATCTGTTCCTGTCCTTCATATTTTTGTATGCCCTTCATTTTGCACAAAAAATTAACACTATGTACTCTGGGTTATAACACAAACCAGGGAACTATATATGCCAGAGAAGGTAAAAGGCCAGATCTCTTGGAGCCTAGTCTGGACAACAATGATATTTTATTTTTTTTTAACACTGACAGTCTGGGTTCTGTAAAAATCCAGAAACCTTGCAAAAGCTGCTAATTTAGGATTAAAAACTGAATGTACAGTTATTAGGAAGATTTCACAAACTGAGCTTTTAAAACATCTTAACAAGCTAGGTATTCATTCTCATGCATGTTTATTATTGGGTTAATAAACAATTATTGTACAACCGAATGAAAAAACATGGAACACTTTTCATTTAATGCATTTTGAAAGTAAAAGGCACAGGAAACAGCCTAGCCAAAGGACAAGTCTTGTTTCCAATGCAAATCTAATGCAAAATATTCAGTGGAAGGAGCACTTGTTGCCGAGGTTTAGACACAAATCTTGTTGCAGCAGCTGCTCCTGGCTGTACCCACACAACCTATTTACGTGTTATAAATACAATAAAATGCGTTATTTCTCTTGTTGCATGTGGCTTTCTCCTCTGTCTTTTACTTTTTTTATTTCACTGTTAGCCCTTCTTTGTACCTCCACTTCTCATCACCTCTTTAATTTTTATGTTTTAGTCAGGACCACTTTAGTCTTAGAAAAAAACAGAAACCAAGATGTATCTGTCTGTCTTCTTTATTTTGTCTCTGAAAATTCCCTTCCAGTGGAATACTACATTCTGGTTGAACTGTGTTCTGGTTTTAGAGTATCTCCATATCTGTTTTTCTATGTATAATTCATAACCATTTCATTATTTTTTATGTTATTGCAAACTTTTCAAAGTTCTCTCATCTTCCTGAACTCTGAATTGTATAAATTGATGGCACTAGGCATAAAACAGATTATTTTTCCTTGAACTTTCAAGGGCTATGAAGTGCATTTGGAAAGACTCAATGTTTTGGAGGAATTTTTTTAGTGCAGGCTCAACATGTATGTGACCTGTACACCTGATCTATGTAAAAAAATTGAATTGACTGGCACAGGAGATTTATATTTTATATTTACATCAAATTACATTGTTCATGCAATCACAGCAATCTCTATCAATGTTTCCTATTGTAGTTCACAGTTTTAAATGATGCCTAAGCCTCTAGGTATCACCTTTCCATTCAAAACCTCTTTCCAGGAATTTTGGAAAACTAACCCAACTTTTTAACTTCTTTCTTTATGAATGCTTACAATTAAATTTAAGTATTCTTTTTTAAGGAGACATAAAAGTATCACTTTGTGCTCTAGACTGTCCATATAAACTAAAACTATTCAGTTAAAAAAAGCCACTAAAAACTCTCTCCAGCCAAAAAGATGAAATAAAACTTTTAAGTTTCTCTCAGTGCCAAGGAAAAATTCTACAAGGTTCAAAACGGCAATGTTTCACATGAATTACCTGTTGACAGAAAGTAAATTCACAACATAGTCATTCAGTCATTCATCCTTGTCATCTCCCTAGAGGTCAACAATAGTCCCATTTTTTGTAGCTTTCCCATGACTACTTGCAAAATTGACTATAAGAGCTTTCATTTCATATGGAAGAAGATTTCTGAGTTAACCTCATCCAAAGAAAAATCAGAGTTTAATTAGAACTTCCACATACCAAAGAACAATCCCCAAGAAATATTGGTGCCAGTTTCTGATGTGCATGGTGAATTTTAACTGAATATATTTTTCCTCTAATACATACATAAGTATTATTTTCTTCAGTAAAGAAAATGCAGACATTTTATCTACAACAGCTAAGGGCTTTATAAAGTACAATTTTTTTAATGATGTATACAACTCCAAGGTGGAAAGAAGTACAAAATAAACTGCATTTTATACCTCCTGTTACTTTTAAAACCTCTTTAAATTGTGTTTGATGACTAATAAAAGTCAGCTTATCCAATGTTTTTCTGACCTTAGTCCTGTAGAAAGTGTAAGAAGAACATTTTCTTGTTTTCAGCAAATGCCTTCTCTTATCCAAATACTACACACCTGATAATAATCCCAAAACACGGGTTAGAGTAGGAACATTTGCACTAAAGCAGTTCACACTATCTACCTGCCAGAACTAATTGTATTTCAAAGGTTTTGAATAAAATATAATCACTCATCACAAAGGTTCAGAAGACTCAATTGATGGAAATCTGATCATTTAAGGTGAACTGAGTCTGGCTGGTATGGAGTCAAATTTCTACACAGCAGCCCTACACAGGTGCCATTCTTTGGACCTGTGATTACTTCACCCTCAAAAACGCATCAGTGTTTCCACCATTGCTGGGAAGTGCTTGCACATTGTCAAAGCTTTTTCTGTTTCCCATTCTGTCCATTCACAGAGGAGGCTGGTAGAGCTGAGGTTGGGAGGGGATATAGCCAGAACAACTCACCCAGACTGACCCATGTCGTATTCCTTGTCATGTCATGCTCGGCAACTAAATATCAAGAAAAATAGGAAGAAGGATGACATGGTCCACCAGAGCCCGGGCTAGCTCATTTCACACCAGCGCTGCGCCAGGTGCAGGGATCAGCCATGGTTTGGGGTTTTACCAACAGCTGAACCTTTAGAGCTGCTTGCTCTACAGTGCAGGGTCTGCCAGCCACGTCAGGAGTGGGGTAAAGGAGAAGGAGGAGGCTCTCTGTAGGAGGTTCCAGCAGGAGAGGTTTATTGGAGCTGAAGGGGTCACAACAGGAGAGCCCTGAGCTCTGCTGGGCACAGGTTTAAAACTGCAGCAATTCTGGGGGTGGGTACAAATCCTAAACCACTGGGGAAGCATCAGGGCAGGGTGAGGAGGGTGACAGCACTGGCCTGAGGCCAATTCCAGAAGGTGGGGGCAGAACAGGGCACATGTCCCAGTGGGGTGTCCAGGATAGGGAGCCCCCCAGGAACGCCCTGGGGGAACACTGGAAGGATTGGCTCAAGGCAGGAGTGACATGGAAGGGACCAGAACAAGGGGCAGGGTAACAGTGATTGATAGGGAAGGGATGAGAACAAAGGGAGGGGATTGCCATAAAGGGCAGCTTAGGGGAGGATAGAGCTTTCAGGGATAAACCAAATTAAGGTACTCATGGGGGAACATCAGAACAACCCATCAGCATTAAAACCATTAATAATAAACTAATAGAACAAAAAAAAAAATATGAGCCATAACTGTGGTTATGATTTTTGTCTCCCCAAACTAGCTTTATGAATGACTCCCAGGTGGTGGCTGGGCATTTGCTTGCTGATGGAAAGTATTGAGTGAATTTCTGCTACGCTTTGCTTTGCATGTACAGATTTTACTTCATATATTAAATTGTCTTTACCTTGATTCATAAGCCTTCTTGCCATCCTTATACATTCTCCCTATCCCACAAGAGAGGGGATGGAGTGAAAAGCCATGAGGGTTTAACTGCTGCCATAGTAAACCTATTATAAGTCAAATAAAATGTATTTAAACAAAATTCATTTCACACACTCCCCAAATTGTGTATTATCTTGTCCAGATATATCTGAATAGCTATTCACATACATAAACAACAGAAGACATTGTGGACAGAACATTCCTCTAACCTAGAGGAGCCAGTGGGTTTTACACAAAATGCCTGTGGGCCCCATAGACTGCCAGGAGCAGTCTGGAAGCACTGGACAGGTAACCTACTGAGAGATTCCCTAACACGCTCCAAAAACTTGTCTTTATCCAAGTTCCACCCTTGTGTTAATCACTTGGGACTTTAGAAGGAAATAACTGTAGACCTGATGCAGCCCTTCATTTCTCTGAGCTGCAGACCCTTTTTTTCTGCCTGGAATAATTCTTTTGGAAAAAACGTGAAACAAATTCAATGTAAATAATTCACTCAGTGTGAGAAAACAACACTAAAGCTATGTGACAATAGGAGGAGTAATGTGACTGGGTTAAAGATTCAACAAACAGTGGACAGCAGAAAATAAATGAGCTTCAAGAACTACTCATCTAATCTGAAAATTTTTCAATAAACCATGTTTCTCAACTCTGAGATTTGCTTCCTGTGGACATTTGAACATTAGAAGCTGACTAATATGAAGGCTCAGATCAGTGAATTTGAAACTTAAACACCCAAGTAGTTATCCAAAGTTACTTTTGAGTTATGTATTCACTCAGAAATTATAGCAAGTTTCATACTGGCCTGTTAAATCAATCACTCAGACTCAGGCAGCTGGAACAAAATAGGTAAAATCTGTAGCTAAAGATCCACTTAATGACTTTCAAATACCCAAACAAAATTTCAGCAGCTATATACAAAGGAAGTACACAGAGATAGATGTGCATCCATGCAAGAAATGTAGAACTCTTGATCATGTACAAAGGCTGTATTTGTTGAATAGCTACATCAAATCTCTGCACTACTGATAATTATCCATTGTCAAGGCTGATGCAGTATGGTACATTCCCCTTCATACTACAGAACCTAATGTCACAAATTTAATTTATTAGATGTTAGGGCCACATCTCTAAGGTATTAATTAACTGAGTACCAACAGCTTGTACAGTTATATAATCCTTCAGAAATACATACTTCTTTCTCTCAAAACTTGGAAGCTGTTCAAAAATGGTTAAATAAAGTATCACTCAGCTGTCACTTAAATTACATGAATACTATCCTTCTATTCAAGACTATACGCAAAACCTGTACTATAAACACGAAAGCGCTAAAATAAATTTAAAGTATCTTGAATCTTGTGAGCATCTGGCTATTCCTTATCTTGCATGCATTAGGATGTACTAGAGCTGCTGCTTATTTTATGAAATGTGTCAACTTAAATCACATAATTTTGTCTTTCATATAGAATTTCAATGGAACCATTTTACTGTACTTCATTTTCTTTTACTTTTTTCATTCACCGCATCAAATGCTTTTCAATTTTCCTGACATTATAGAATAATGTCCACAGGAATGTAAATATTTGTTATTGCGCTGTAAATGATGACAGGACCTTGAATCATAACTGTAGCCATGAGTGACCAGGTGCAGAATTTAGCAGAGTGAATCTAAGACTGTGGTCCGGCTGACTCCAGGAGCTGGGAATTGCTTCTTCCCAGCTGCCAGAGCCTGGCCAGGTCCATCCAGAAGTCGTTCTTTCCAAGACCAACCCATGCTGCTGCTGCTTTCCACATGGCATGGTTCTACCAGGAGAAAGGCTGTGTGTGGATCATGGACAGAATCTGTGTAGTGCAAATGGCTACACAGGAGGCTGCCTTTCTACAACACTCACATATAACACCTCCAGAATCTGCATGAAACCTAAGAACAAGTCTTCTTCCTTCTACCCAGGTATCAAGGCTGATGCTCACTAAAGAAAGCTCAGATTCCTTCAGACTGTGCCATAGCTAAATCTGTTGACATATCTCTATGTTGAGCTACAACAGTTCTCTTGTGCAGATTCTGGACTCCAAGCATCAAAGTAAGAAACCAGTGTGTTAGCACAGAAGCAGGGACATAGCAAATCCTGGTAGTTAAACCACAGAAGAAAGCAGATCTTGACATGTCAGATACCACAGAGGGACATCAAGTTTCAGATCTCCCTGAGTGAAAAACAATGAACAAATCTCTTGTGAACTTATGTTTGGGTGAAATAATGGCAATAAAGATCAAGAACAGGCATTTTATACAAGTACTTCAAAAGTCTTCCTGGCTTTTTTCTCACATCCTTTTCCCTGATGAAGATGCTTCAAAGTTCAAAACAGAAAAAGTAATCAGAACTAACTTTAGACTTACACTTTATTTGCATTCAATGCAAGTATACATAAATTATACTCACAGACTGTGATCAAAGCTACGCTTAGTCTGTACATACCTTCTGTACAAAGAAGAAATAGACAAAACCCTAGCTAAGCAGCATATGCTATACTTGTGCAGTACGTCAGAACATGTGGGAGAATGAGGGCAGCTGAGGATACTGGAATTATGTCAGCTGTCTCATGAGAGAGGAGAGGTTTAAAAGTTCAGTGTGTGAATCTTGATGCCCCCTGCTCCTATACTCATTGGAAGTGACTTTGCTTACAAAAAAAATTGGTTTGGTAAAAGTACATCTACTGCAGTAGAAATAGAGCTAAATACCATAAAGATGATTATCGGTCTCTGTATTTGAAATAATAAAATTCAGCAGATCTAATAATGTAGCACTGACTCTTCTGAAAAGGTCATGAGCGTTTAATGAATACGCAACACACATTGTACTACATTGGTTATCTAATTGTAAGGAAAGGTAATTTCATGCATGATAATTCACAAACTTATAAAAAGAGTGCATATACACATGTGCTTTTGTTACACCTTCCAACATTTACATATAAATTTTTTAAATTATTTTATATACTGTGTCTTATTGAGACTGAGTGGATAACTTGGATATACAGGCAGTTGTAAGTCAACTGACAAGTGAACAATGAGTGACATGCAACAGCCTTTAGCCTTCAGACTTACTCTTCAGCTGAACAGACACAGCATTATTTTGTTATGATTACCAATTCAGAACATATTCATAACTAGCAGATGTTTTCCTCTTGGTTGCCTGGCAATTAAGGGTTATTGCTGCAGCTGAATTTTGCACCTGGATAGCAAATGACCAAACCAGTTCTGTAAAACCTTTGACTTACAAAAATTGTCTCTTCGTGCAAACCATTATTTTGAAACTAACACTAGATCTATGTGTAAAAGATAATTAATTAATCACAAATCACTGGTGAATTTAATCAGATAGCATTTAATTTCCAACTATTATGTAAGTATATAAAGACCACAGATAGAAGAAAACAGGACAGCATTCTCCACTGCTGCTGCTAATTTTAAAAAACTCAATCATGTGTTCAGTTCCAGGTACATTACCATTTTTTCTCTTCAATAATAAAACAAGTGTGCATCCATTATGAAAAACAGCATGCAACTGGTTAGCTTAAGGCTATTTCTTGTACATAGCTTCAAAGAATAGCAAGCGAGCCAAACATCTCTTTATTTATAGTGTCACGGTTTAACCACGACATAGTGTTTTGTGAAAATGCAACAGTAAACTGCTTGGGAGGAACACTCCTTAGAAAGTGAAACAAACAAAGCAGAGGTTAGCTATTTGCAAAAATAATTTTAAAGGCATCAACTTGTTATACTAACCAGCATCCATAATCACTTAGCAAATTCTGGAAGCAAGGATTTGCATCCACCAATCTGACAGCCAAGACATGTATGAGTCAAGTCATTCTATTTGGTAATGAAGTGAGAAAAAAGAAAAAGAAGGCACAAAAAAAAGCTACAAATGATAAGAATCACTACACAACAATCACAGTTACACTAAAATATCTGGATGGCAGACAGTAGGACCTTCAAACAGTGTTCTGATTTATATTTCTCCTATATTATATTAGTGAAAGAGTTCTGCTTCTTTATTCTCTCTCTATTTAAAGACCTAAACAAGTAGTCTCTTTTTTCTTTTTTTTTTTTTTTTTTTTTTTTTTTTTTTTGTTTTTTTTTTTTTGTTAATTCAAGGGGTTGATGGTAGGAGAATTACTCCCTAGTATTTTGAAAACAAAAGTTTAGAATGTATAATTTAATATCTAATAAGGTTTGACAGAATTGAGACCTTTGGAAATTAGTTTAATATATGCATACTTAAGATATATTCAACACATATATTTCAAGTGTAGGTTAGTTTCTTTCTATCAAATTTTTAAAAAATAATGAAATAAGAGCTTGAAAGAACATGATTTTTTTCTTTATAAAATATCACAAAGCAGAGTTAAAGAAATGGTGACAGCCCAACAGTCAGTACTGAGGCAGCTAAACACAGCCTGCCACATGCCATCACTTTAAGAAAATTCCTTTATTGTGCTAGGTTAAAAAAAACAAAACCCAACACATCACTAACACTCTCTGTGTCCAATCACTGCACACTCATTTGTTATTCATTGAAACATCCATCAAGGATCAAAACAGATTCATTTTCTATTCATGATGCTCCCATATGCACTTCTGCAGGTCTTGCACTGTATTTCTGCATTTAAACGACAGGTTGTACAGTGGGAAGTAGCATTATATATTAACACTTTGAATGCCACCTTGTAACCTAGTCCAGAAACACATACAAGTGAATGCTTTATTCCGAATACTAAGTTAAACTCATTGCTTCCTGTGACATTTTCTGAGCATTTTAGCCTAGGGTTCTGGTGGTTTCTGAAGCCCTGAATCATCCACTTTAGTATTTAACATTTAGCCAGATATACATTTTTCTCACAGAAATTAGTAATACATATTTGTAAGATGCAAACACTCTGACAACAATCTTACATGCTACGTTTAACTTCATGAAAAAGATAGCATGTTTTGGAAAATTTGGGGGAATTTTGTTAAAAGAGATATCATGAAATTCCATAGAGAGCTGGAAACAGATTTTTAGAGAAATGGAGTTATAACCTGGGACTGTCTTTTCAGCATAACTAATAATTAGTGCAAAATAAAAGATGGTATGAGGAAGCAAGGACAAGAAACCAAGTAATTGCGTACACAAATTGCTTTTGTGTTGTTTGCCTGAGGTTTTCTACTTGCAGGAGGACATAAAGATCTTTATGATGCACTTTATTATATGATGCCATATAGACAGAGATAATTTTTCATCTTCTCCATATAAAAAGGATAGTAAAACTAGAAAACTGTTTTCCCAGTTTTCTAAGCCTATATACAAACAATCCCTGTTGAAAATAGCAGCAAAGCACCACTTCAGACACGTACCTGTGATCTCTTCCACAGGCAGTATGAAGACTGAACAAACTGCTGCACAAGCATCCCAGATGTTATACATCGTATTTTGAGGTGTCTTAATTTTATCACACATTTCACTCTGAGACCAAGGGCTTAGCACAGTATTCTGGATTCTAGCTCAAAGGCCATGTGGCTCAAGTTATATCCCTTGGGACTTAAACACCCATATGTGTGCTCCTTTCCTTACACACTGCAAGAACAAAACAGATGTACAAAGCCACTAACCAGAATGGCAGAATTCCTAATCCATTTGATACTGCAGTAAAACCCTGCAAAAGTCATAAAATCAACACATTTCAGAAAGACTGATATTTGTGGTAAAATCTTAAAAAGAAAGATATAAGCAATATTTTTCTATTTTTTTTTTCTTTACAGTTGCTATGAGAAAACCCTGGTAAAAAGTTTAAAGAATAAGTACCTTGTAACAGTTTCAGACCTTATTTAAAAGTAAACCTCTAGTAGTTCATTTGCATAAGATTTCTTATATTAAATAATACAGAAAATATCACATTCATATTTAATATACCTCAAATTTAGTATGTCACTGACTATTTTTTCAGTAGTTTGCCACTGAATTGCACATCTGAATCTTTCCTGTCCTTTTACAATGCCAAGTTTTCAGTGACTTTATTTAACAGTTTGTGACAGGAACTTAAAATTTTAAAATATATATATACACAGACACTGAATTTTTGCCTTCTTTGAATTTGAATAAAATGAGATATTAAATCTTTGCATGAAATATTTATTCATATTAGAAGCAGACAAAAAAGAATAGCTCATGCATAACTCAGAACAAAGCAACCATATTTTGCAAAGAAAAAAGGAAGGGTTATTTCTTGACTTTCCTCACATTTTATAGTGGATTATTATTCCTAAAACAAAAAGGACAAACTAAATAAAATAAATATTAAATCTTTGTCCTAAGATGTTCTGACTTTTGTTTGTACTTCACCATAATGTGTTTTGGAACACCTCTTATTCAAGAATAATTGCTATGCTATATAAATTTTAAAATAAAGTTAAAATAAGTTTTATTTTATAAATTAAGTGAAGAATACGGTGTAGCAGAGAAAGTACTACCTATCCTTTAGAGAAATGAAAAAATAAGTGATCATATTACCTTTTATTCTAAACAATTCTTATTGAACTACAGGCAAGACATACCAAGCTGACAGATTGTTCCTATGAGACACTAGTAATTTAAATTTTAATTTAATTTTAAATTTAAAAACAAAGAGTTAAACATAAAACAAGAAGATTTTTGTCTTTGTGAATACTTTTGTGCTTGAATTCAGGAAACAAACTTTATTATGACAAAACACGTCAGTCCACACACATGCTAGGTGTGCAGTGGTTTGCTGCCCAGCAGCGCTGTCCAGGAGGCAACATTCTTATGAAAGTGCTGGTATTCAAGAGAATTCAAAGACACAGGTTACTGCAGCAATATGGCTGTACTGCTCTCAGTATCCAAGATGCCTCATTTAAAGCCAAATTAAGCCTGAATGTAAGATCCTAAGAGAGACTTTAATGTTTCACATGATTTGATAAATCCTGAACATTTTTCCTGAGGTTTTGAATAGTTTTTGTTGATGACATACACACCACAACTGCCTTTGCAAAATTTCTCCAGCAGGAGCTCCAGCTGTAACGTTCCTTGTTGAAGCTGTGTGCATCTGCCTGACCAACCTATTCTGTTGCTTCTCCTTGTATGCATACTAAAATTTATTTTTGCCTTTTCTTTGCACATCCTGTAAAAGCATCTTAACATTAATTGCTTTGCCAAACATAATTTAAAGGAACAGAAATGACTTTGCATACAACTGAAAGAACTAAAAGTTGGTTCACATCACCTGTAAAAATAAATATATTTCATCTTTGCAGTGGATGGAATTAACACTTTGGTTGGTGAGCTACGCAACAATATTCATTTAATGAATATAGTAGTAAGTTTATGTGACCATTTATATGTTTTGACCATGTTTGTCCTGATGGTTCATTCCACAGGGATTTTGAAATATTTTGTTTGAATCTTAAATAGATCATTGAATAGATAGTGAAAAAGCAATGTTGATTTATAAAAAAATCCTGTATATATTATTATGAAATCCTGGTATAAAAAGATGATTTTTTGAATAAGAAGATGATTAATCCATTTCTACTCAATTACACCAATGCTCAAAAAATATCTTAAGAGATACAAAATTGTATTGTCACAGAATTTTTAACTGAAATAGTTATTTTTCTATCATCTCCAACATTGCAAAACAATTTTGTGTCTTTACAGTTGTTGGTATCTAACAAAAGAAATTCTACACCATGTAACAGCTTACAGAAGTCAAAACTATATTGGGAGAACAGCAAGTAACAGATGCCTTAAGATCTATTTTAGTGTAAGAACTCCAAAACAAATGGGAAACATAATGAGACAGCTTGATAATAAATTCAGTTCAGACTCAAGCATGCAGTCATTGAATACAGTCGAAGCTGTATCAACTAATGATTTGTCCCCTTAATACCTTTTCTTCAAAAAAAGAAAAAAATTGCACTATTTAGTAATTGTATGAATGTCTCCAAGTCTGAAACAGATGTTTGTGATGCTGACAGTGCAATGTGAAAATTTCTGTGTGTGTATATATATATATATATACACACACATATATTCAGACAGAATTTTTAAACTAAATGTAAGAGAAATTTTGCACCGTTAAGCTATATTCACATAAACTCCAGAAATTTACTACTTTGAATAAGAAGTTACAGATGTTACAAAATATTCTGAGTTGGAAAAGACCCACATGGATCAACTCCAACTCCTAAGTGAATGGCCCATACAGGGATTAAATCCTCAAACTTGGCATTATTAACACCATGCTCTGACCAGCTGAGCTAACCTCAGAGTTGAGATCAACAGAAATTAGTTTTCCTAAGAGAAAGCTGAATTATTCTAGAATGAACAAGACAGGCAATCCCTAGACATGGCTAAGAAAAACATCTAATGGGCTCCCAGGTATTCCTCCATCCTTCATTCTTAACTTTGCTAAAAAGCAGATAAACTCAGGGAAACTTTGGGGCCCCATATCTAAGCATGAAGCTATAATGACCATCTCATTTAAGAAGTGGTCATGCTTATGCAAACAAACTTTATTTAGTCTGACACTATCATCAGGGAGATGGAAGGTACCAGTAGGCAAGAGAGAGAGAGAGAGAGAGAGAGAAAGAAAGGAATAAAAGGCTGATGCAGTTCCCTTGTCTCCTGAGGCAGGCCAGAAGCTTTAAGATACAGCATCTTTAGCTACCCAAGGATGAACTTCAGCAGAGGCTCCTCTGCACCCAACATAGCTGCAGCAAGATTCTTGACTGGGCCAGGATGAATTAAACACATGGAAAATAATGCTTAATTCTTAGTCTCCACAGTTAACACTGCTGCACTCTAAAAAAATTTGACAATGCTAAAGATAAGGACGTTTTTCCATCTATTCCCATTCCTCCTCCAGGTATGTAATAAGGGAAATCACAGTTAACGGATGACAGTTTATATGATAGGATTCCACAACATATAATCACAAGTGGAAATAATTTTCACCAATAATATTAAGGACTCAAACACAAGCCATTATAATTAAATATAAGAGAATGTATACTCTAGAATGTAGGCTTTGCCATTAAGCAGGGTAAAGAAGCTATAGCCTCCTTTAAATAATCATATGCTAAAATAAAAAATTAGCTGGAAATGCTGTTTGAATGGCTTCTATAAACTCCTGAAGTGCAGTAGAAAGATGCAAAGTTCATGCTGGAGGATTACTAGGATATGGCAAGACCAAAAGAAAGGTAGTAGTTCCTTTCTAGCAAGAGAGATAAGACACAAATCCTGCTTCAACTGTTGGGGCACCATCTGCCTCTTCATCCAATCTATCTTTTTTTTTTGTTTGTTTGTTTGTTTAAAACTGAGGAGTACAAGATTTCTATTACTTCTCTTTCTCATACATACTCTGTCTTGCTCCATTTCTATATTTTTAAATCACTATGATATTTAAAATTAAAAAACTAAACACAGAACAGGAGTATATTGTAGCGGCTGAATTAGAGCAGTGAAGTTTCACTTGGTTAAAGAATAGAGCAGAACCATAAAAGAAAAAAAAAAAAAAAAAAAAGAGGGAGAGGGTGGTGGTGAAATAGAGGGGTAAAACATATTGTCTGCTGAAAGAGGTTTCCCTTTTGCAAAACATCATTAAGTCTCCATACCATCATACTTTCTTCATCTACACAATAAATTGCTTACAATATAACTGGAAAAATACATATTATAAAAGACTGATTAAAATGTTATCTCTGCATGCTGAAGAATCCTTTGTCATTAGGAATCTATCCAACTTCTGTCACTAAAATAATCCAGAAAGTTATAGATGCTCAGAACATTGAAACCAATGGATCTGTGACTAAGCTGACTTGTTACAGGAATCACCTCTGTCTAGTGAAGTGAGTCTTTGCTGGAACATCACACCTATCAGTGTCAACATATCTGTGAAAATCCTGTAGGGTAAAGACCTTGAAGAAAACTTCCTGGTATGCTGACACTTTTTACAATGCTTCTCAGTTTCAACCCATTCTATGATGTCTTTATATATGAGAAAAGGGAATAGAAAAAAAAATGATACAGTAGGAAGAAAGAGCAAAAGTTACAAAGAGCAGTTAGTGAGGAGCACAGTGGTGTAAGCTGGAGGGAAGAAAGCCTGCGCAGTGAGAGACAAAAAACCCAACACTGAGAATGGTCAGAAAGAGTCAATAAAGTGGCTGAGAAGAGTCCCACACGTGGCTGCAGAAGCTTCATTTCTTTGTTTGGTTGGTTCCTTGGGGCCTACAGGAGGAAAGTGCAAAATACACAGCCAGCAGTTATCTCTATCCCTTTTGATATCCAGTCACATACAACCTCTGACCTCTGCCTTCAAACAATCTTCGGGACTGACTTCAAAGTTGTGTCTGACATTTCCTATCGTTTCTCCTTTCAGCCAACAGCACTGTATTCTCCTGCTTTGATGAAAAACCCACATGACCAAAGACTTAGGTTCAAAATACACTGTTTTATGTCTCATGCATTCCTGCTTCCCTATCAGCTGGATTGCTTTCTCCATGTTGTACCTCATTCTTGAATCCTACTAACTGAAGAGCCCTCAAGGACCCTGTAGGACAGAGATAACCCACTGTGTAGGGACACAAAGCCTGATATGCCCAATGTATGGGTCAGTAACAAGAGCAGTTATCAGTTATCCTTAAAGCAGAACACTGCCTGGCAGGGGTAAGTAGATACCGGTACGCCGTGCACAATTAGAGAACACACATACGATTGCTAGCAATGAAGCTTCAAAGTTGGGAATATTTTAACTTTTTTTTCACTTTATAACTGTAAATCTCCATGAATCACTGCTTCTGTACAGAGCAAGAATGTCAAAATTAAAATGTTTTCAATTGCAGTGTAAATAACTGAAGGTGCTACTACTGTCTTTGCAAAATTGGTGTGTGTATTTCTGAAACTGTCAACCAATGTAAATGGGAAGTTTTTACATATACTGGATTTCTAATTGCTAATACTCTCCACAGATATTGAAAACATTTAAATATTCCTATTAAAATCCCATTCTTAATCTGTCTAAAACTTCATAAACAGCTGTTCTTTGGTCTATTCACACTACTGAAACTAAGAGCAAGACCACCATCATAAGACCACTGAGTTAGAACAGATGCCTCAGGCTCCTAATCAAAGTGCCTGCTGTATGATTTAAATTCCTTTCATAATGTAAGACACCTCTAAGTAATGTTCAAAAAAAAATTAAAAATCACTGCTTCCTTCACAACAACTTTGCTTGGAAGAACATTCCAGAATTTGTTTGCTCAAAAAACTAGGAATCTTCCAGTCTAGGAATTATATTTTTTCAGAATAAATCAATATCCACTTATTTGTGTCAGCATGGCTCTTTAGACAGTTCTGGTTCTTTTCTTCACAGTATTTACACCTGATAGGTTTGTGAATTTCACTCACAACTCTTTTTAGCCTTTGCATTGCTAGAGTAAACAAATCAAGCCTTTTCAGTTGAAGGGGGTTTGCTGGCTCACCATTTTCTCCTCAGTGTTCTGCACTAGCAGCTGCTTGAGCTCTAGTTTTTCTTTCTTATGTGTTTCTGAACATAATGTTTCATAATTTGTTTCATCGAGATCTTAATAGCATCATTTGTCTCTTTTCCATTCTTTTTCTTTCTTTTTTTTTCCTTGTTTTTTTTTGTGTTTTGTTTTGTTTTTTATTTATTGTAACATAGTTCTAATTGCATTCTGTCCTTTTTGCAAATGCATAACAATAGCAGTTTATAGCTGCTCCAGCATACTAAGACCTACCCTTAGCCACTTATTTCCAGATTAGGAACTCTCAATGGAAAAAGCCTAAACAACATCGGGAATAAGAGCAATGAAAACAAAAAATTAGTGACACAGAATCTAACAGAAAACATTCTCTCTGTAATATATTAGTCTGCTTTTGTGTCCTCCAACTTCATTTTGTCAGCAGATTATGCAGAAAATGTTTCCCTGCTATTAACGTAAGGGTCATTAATGAAAACATTTAAGAAAATTACTCCCAATGCTAACCTTTGAGAAACACTAATGATTTCCCTTTGCTTGATATTTCTTCTTTCAGCATGAATAGTTGCATTAGCCAATACTTTATCCTCCTTTTTAATAACCTACATTGCTTTCTGTAACTTCTAATTTAAGACATAATCATGTAAAATTTTCTACTGAAGGCTACATAAAGGAGGTCTATCTTATTTTCACCAGGGGAAAACCTCTATACTATGCTGTATCACATTAACCTCCAAACCTTTTCTTTTTCCCCTTCAGTTCAAAGTATCATGATTGCAGCAGTGGCACTCAAGCTTTTTCAGGAAGAAAAACTTAACAGAAAAGCAGAAAGGATGAGATCCAAACCAGCAGTGGTAGGAAAGAGCAAGGGCTAGGGATAGAAGAGAAATTAATGACAGTGTTAACTCAGCTGTTAACATTCTGCTAGAACATACAAGGTGCCTTTTCTTCAACCAGCAGAAACAAATACCTTGATATACTTTCTTTTGTGATCAGAATATTATCAGCAGAAAATTACTGGGGCTGATAGACACCTGGGTCTCACTCCTGTCAGGGGAAAAGAAAAAAATCACATTGTAATCAGGATATACATTTGGAGCTGGCTGCTTTACCACTGTGTGGTAAGAGAAGAATCCAATGCCCACAGTCTTGCTTAGCTTGGGGAAGGAAAGGTAGGAGCATCGAAATTAGAGGGTGCTCCAAAAGGTCCTTCAGTCTGGACATTGATGGAAATCAGCACTGAGGATTACATCATGCAGACTTCATGCTCCATAACTGGGAATTGACCAGAAGAGTGCATACGTAACTTGATGTGGACAGACATCCTTTCATCCATCAGAACTTCCAGGGAAGCCATATGTAGAGAAACAACAGCTAATTGAAGGACAGGGAACAATGCATTGGACTCAGAAATCACACAGATGATCTTACAAGTGTTACTTGATTTTTCTTTCAATATGTTTTTTAGCCTAGATTTGTCAGGAAATGATGAAGATGTAAATACATTGCAGGTACACCTTTATCAGGCAAAGAACAAGTAGCACATTTAACTTCTGAACTACGTTGGAATCCAGAATGCAGAGAATATTTCTCTGCATGTTTTGAAGGGTCAAAGCCCCCTGACATACACTACCTTTAACCTTTTCCCATGAAAAGGGCTTTCTAGGCTTTGGGATGAAACAGAATTTTCAAGAATGTAAATTAGATAGTTACATAGTATGCCATTTATCACAGGGTGAGAAATTTAGATTTTGGGTTTGTTAGTATGGTAAGTAGATGAACACAAGATGGAGGATCCTTGTCATTTTTAGGTTTCTTCCTCCTTCATCTACTCCATATTCTGCAGTGTTTGGGACACAGGACGATTGGCTGGAATTTGTTACAGTGTAGAGTTACATGAATAGAAATTTAGTTGGTTATTGGAAGAAAAATAGAAATAATGTACATTCTTGGTGATAATTGGGTAAATTATCTTTAAAAGAACCATGATTCTGTGCATTCGTCCCTTTATTTTCTTTTCTCCTGCACACTAGGCTGGTGTAAAACCTGGTGTGCTGTGATTGCTGATAAAAAAACAATAAACAACCTGAAGACCAATAACAACCAAGTCCCATTTGCCTTCTTTCTTAACAAGGACTTTTGCAAAGAGGCCTCCCATATCGGGGAGAGGTGTGAGGGAGTGGAAGAACTTCCACAAAATAGATGACCAAATTTGACAGCTGCTCCTACACAGTGCATGAAAGGCCAGAGCATGAGTATAGTCTTTAGTAAAAGCAGAAAATGCAAATGAAATTTAATCCTGTTTCTCTTTTTAAGTTTCCAGATGCTGAAGTGTTCACAGTACAAACCTATTCATTTTGGTTGCAAACCTAACTTCTTGTAAAGATGGAATTAAATCCAAGAAATTATATTAAAGCATTATTATTTTGTAATCTTTCATTCTTTTCACTCTAGATTCAAGAACAGTCAATATCCTAAGAAGAGGAAGTGCCTCCTGTAAGGGAAGTGCGCATATATATATATAGATAGATATAAAGTATATTTGTATGTGTGTGTGTATAATTTTGCTCTTGCACATACCCCTGTAATTAAACATCTATAAATTTAAGACTGTAAAAGTGTTGTTACACTGATCTTTCTTGACATAAAAGTTTGACTTAAAAACTTAAAAATTGTTTACACATACAAGACTACAATTTATATCCTTTATTAAAAAAGACCCCAAAAACCCAATCACCTATCAGAATGAGATATCAAAGTAAATTGTATGAATTAAAAAAATGCAGTAAGCCCTCTGTATAACTCAGTAATCAAGACAAATGGCAATAGCTCATTTGTAGTTCAATTGGAATGCTTATTTTCCCTAGCACACATAAATTTTGACACATTGTTATTTCTCACTTTCTGACATATTTCAACCTTCTTAAAAGGTATTCTTACTTTTAAAACAGAATTTGTATTTCCTAAATAATATACAGGTTTGCTTTCAAATTTCCATTTCAAAGGTTCAATTAATTCAAGTGTAACTACAAAAGCTACTCATCATCCAATCTGACTATCAAAATGTGGAGGGAAAAGTAAGCTAATTTTCTTCTATTCAAGTTTTAACAGAAGAAACAGGTTCACATCAGATGAAAGCTTCCATTCTTTACAGATTTTTCTTCTTGCTGTCCCTGGCATACAAATGGCAAAAAAACCCAACCCCCCAAACTTTAATAATTTTAACATAAAACTTTAAAAGAAAAGGAAAAAAAATCAAAATTATAGTTCCTTAACCTAACTATGACTTTGATGAATGACTCAGAAAAAAATCCGGAAAATAAAGCTTATATTTTATATACCAAATCCTTCTGGCTCAATGACAGACAATCTTCAAAGGTAGCAGAGCTTTGGTAAGGTTTCCTCGGGATTATTCTAAGCTTCTTTGATTTACCTGAATTTCTGAAGGTCCAGTGGTTCATAGCCACTTGAATATTCGTATTTGGCACAGTTTGATTCAGTGGGCTCAAGTTATGGGCCTGCAAAACTATCAGTTCTTCTTCATATAATGGCAATCAGAAGAAATTATCATCTTGTCCCTTGCCTACATTTGGCAGCTCTAACAGGAATCTCACTTCTCAGCATAATCTAATTTGCCTTTACAGAAAAAACCCCAAGAAACAAAGAAAAGAACATCACCACAAAATTACATAAATACAAACCAAAACCAGCTCAATGTAGTGCAAGGAGAGCTGAGTATCTTCAGTCGTGGTATCTTCCTTTCTAGATATAAATATTAGTTTGAAAACTATGCCAATCAAAATAAATGTTTCTCAAAGAAATTAATAAAAAAATTTAAACACATCAATCCTTAGCAAAAAGATGAAGTGTCCAAGTGTATGTTTGTTCTGGTTTTGGGCAAATTTGGGAGAAACCCTCAAAAAGGGGACCCCACCAGAGAGCAAACCCACATGGCCCCTCCCCACAACTGGTTCGGGAATGATTCCTTGGAGAGAAGTGGAAAGAACCTGTTTATTTAAGAGACACAGCACCCCCAGTACACAAAATGAACAATACCAGATGACAGCACTCTTTCACTGCTCTGAAAAAGATGACAAATTCAGCAAGTCTCTCTTGGGGGTGGTCGCTCCTTTTTTCAGTCTCTCTGGCGCTGGGGATGGCTGCTGCCGGCCACAAGGTGCAAATTCTTGGCATTTCCCAGGTCCTAGTCCGGAGCAGGTTCAAGTAGTTCCAAACAAAGGGAAAAAAAAAAAAAAAAAAAAAGTCCAGGGAGAAATTCGGGCTGCTCAGCCAAACTAATGAGCAGAAGCAAAGAAAGCAAGAGCAAAGCAGAAGCAAAAGCAAGAGCAAAGCAGGAGCTGGAGCAAGGGCAAAAACAAAAAAGCCAAGCAAAAAATAAAAAACCCAAAAGCTGCACTCTGTACGGCCTCATCTCTGTGTCCCGTCAGTCATAGGGGGAGCAGGCTGATAGAAGAACCAAAACAAAACATTCGCCCTTCAGAGTCAGTTTCGAAGGCACTGAACATAACATCCAGCATAGCAGAACACATAAATGGGGATACAAGTGTCACCCTAGGACAATGTTACAACCAAAGCATTAACAGCAACAGAAAGTCTCCCAAAAGTTGACAATAGTTGTGGTCATAGACCACATAGAATGTCTGGTCAGAAGGTATGCCAAATAAAATTATATTTCTCAGATCAATGATGTAGCATGAAGTGTGGACTGGAATCCCACTAGCATAAAATTTTGGAAGTGCCTCTTTCATCTTCATGTTACTTGGGCCCTCACCATGCTGTTCTCTACTTCCCCATCAAAAACTGAAAAAGACATATCCTGCACCACACCTCTGTTTCTGAGCTTCAAATAATCTGAGCAATTGGTAAAGTTATGATTTATATGAGTATGTAAGGCACAAGAGCCAATCATTTACATTGCTTCACATTTTAGAAGTCTCAAGCAACTTTCCATTTCTAGAAACGAAACTGGTGAAAATTAAACTAAACCACAGAGAAAATAACTGCTGAAGTTTCATCAAGGCTTAATTTGCCTGGTTATTTTCTCTGCAACTCTATGAGTTTATATTATGACTCAGCTTAATTTGGCTACACAAGCGAATAAGGATACTACTTAGCACTTGATGGAAAATTCCCTGAGCCAGCTGTAAAGTTAAACAATTGAGAATATAATACAATCATGGCAGCCAATGAACTTCTTTATATAATTTTGAGATATGGTCCTTGTGTTTGTTTTTAATTAAAAATTGGGCTAGCCAAATTCCAAGTAAACCAGAAAACTCTGGTATTAAAATTGTTCTGATAAATACTAGACCTAGGTGTCTTACAGTCTATAAATACTTAAAACAGAGAACTAAAATATTTAAAGAAGTACTGGTCTGGAATTATTACAGTACAGACACAGAGAGTTCTGAAAGTTGACATTTTAACTTGTGTCCAGGTGATCATTTGGCTAATCATCAAAAACATTATGTAGTTTAATACAAGTAGCCTCAAATGAGAGACGACACAATGTTTTCTGGATTTTTTTTCAAGAAGAATCTAGCTGTACCTCTAGTGTAAGTATTTTATTTAATTACAATTTACTTTGTTTGGAGCATGAATAAGTTTTTTCTATTTTTCTACCCAAGTCCTTATGGATGTTTCTAATCCTTACACGTGCTAGTGCTGTTAGTCATACTGATATCCTGCCATAAAGGGTTTGAAATATGAACATAACTATGATGAGCTCAGATCATCCTTCTCCAGGGATAGTGTAAGGAACAAAAAGCAGCATTAAAATCAACTCAGAGTACATAAAGAACACATTAAGTATAGAATAGAAATGAAATTCTGTGATGCACTGGAGAAAGCTGAATCCAAACTCAACTGCGGCTCTATAGGATAATATTTAAAATGTTAAAGGACAGTGGATCTTCCCTCTAGTATTGTATTATTGTTCTCATGTCAAAAAGTCTGTTTTGTCAGCACTTGAGCCAGGTATATTATGGAGCTTCAAGGCCTGTGACTTTTCCTCAATGTAATTTCTGTGGGAGCTCTTATCCCCTCTGATTAATTCAGCAGCTATCTGTTGAATAATCTGGGAAGTGGGGGAGAAAAGAGGGGCAGGAGGAACACAGGGAGGGAGGGAGATCTTCAATAGTAGACAAATTTTCTCTTTTAATCTCCTCCCTTCCCTGCATATTTTCTTCTCCTTTTCTTTGCCTAATCTGTAAGGCTTAGAGTTGATAATACTGGAATGAGAACTTCAGGAGTGTTGGCAAATAACATATTAAAACAATACTGTCATTAGTTTCCTGAAGATTGTGTCCACTCCATTTTCAAATTAAAGGGGAAAAACTCATTCAGCCCAAAGCTAAGGAATCAGATTTTTCATAAGCTACTTTCCATGGCAAGTAAAAATTGTCTAAACATATAACAAGACGGCTCTTTGATCCTCTGCTATATTCACAAGACAAAACTTTTATTAAAGGATATTAAAATCCCACATTGTATCTACAGGAGTTTCTCATAGAGCCAGCAATGATAAAAAAAGACACTAAAATATCATGTTAAGTAAATTGAAATAATAATTAAATATTGCTTTTAAATAAATGGATCTCATTTTGTTTTATCTGAATGGGCCATTTAAGAATCATTTATTATTTTTCTTATATACAAAATATATACACAAAGAAATTTAATGAGAAAAGTTTTCATATTTTTCAGTTCATATTAGGAAAAACAAAAAGAAACTTCACAATTTACTGTCACGTAACGAATTGTCTCATGGATGTGCACTACCTGCATATTATTTAACTTCCATCAATAAACACAAAGACTGAATTAAAATTTAAGATCCTGATGGAATATGCATTTTCTGTCAAAAGTTATACCTTCAGAGCAGCAACTGGCAAACCAACAATTTTTTTCACCAGCACTGAAAATAAATTCAGCCAAGGATGGTAACTGGCGAACCATGAAATTGTGCACTTAAGAGTACCTCACACTGACAACAGAAATGCCAGATGAAATTTATATAGGCCTGCTAGTATCACATCTTCCGAGTCTTATTCTCCAGAATCTTCTTACCCAAAACTCGTTTCCAATGCATATAGCAGTGTAACCATTTTCTGTATCAATGCCAGTTTTCACCATCATATTGATCAAATTCTTTTTCCCTGAAGTTTCAACATCAGAAATTATTCCCTTCATCCCAAACTTTTAAAGGAAGGTGGCAGCTAACAGCATATATGAATATTACAAAGTAACAGTCTGTACCTTTTCTGAACTTGTTAAAAAGTAACCCAGAGAAAAACCCAAACAAAATGTAAAACGATACATGCAGAAGCTAGACCATGAGAGATGTATTCTATAAACCCAAAAAATTATTAATACATATGTTATATGAATAAATTTGTACAATTAGCAAATACTATTTAGAAGATAGGTAAGTACGCTTGGTTTAGAAAAAGTTTGATTCTTTTCCTTTAAGAAAAATGGTGATTGATAGCATTGGATTTATTTTTTAAGTTTCTATTGTTCACTATAGCATTTACTTGGAAAGCAGGAAAATGTCACATGACTGCAGGAAGAAATGTTAAAGAAGTATATAATTAATTAATCTGGAATAACAACAAGAAAATCCTCAATGCTCTCAAAATGAGTGTTTCTTCAATTTGTTTATACTACTGGATTTACACAAGATACAGAATGCTACATGTTAAACTACACAGAAATCTAAGACATGGTTTTGCAATATAAATTAATAATGTGGATGACGTGAGAGCATCTTAAGATAAAAAAGCTGTAAATAGATCAGTTACAGAAAACAAATATAGAGTGAAAAAGATCTTCTATCTTCATTACTCCCATGCCAATATTTAATGCTTGTAAAAATAGCCAGTTTCACTTATTTGTAAGTGAATATAATTGTAATTTTCTTCAAAAACAAGCTTTCCCCATCTAAATTCAGTAGTCATAAATCCATATACCTGTTATATAGCTGTGCTGCACAACTTTGGCAATCTGAAAACTAAACGCTGAAGAGAGCGAAGCACAGGTTTATATGTTTATAAATTTGTAGTATCTCATCTTGGCAACCACTGTAACAGCAGTGTGTCTTGGAAGCCAGAGGCTCAATCCAGAGACAGCAATCCACCATTTCCCTCAGTCACCTGCCACTAAACATGCACACAGATTCATGCCAGTGCACACCCACTTTGTCAATTGCCAAAGCAAGGTTGCAAATCCAGAAAAAATGCTCTTCCAAATATTTGACCCAGTGGATCAGATCAAGTAAAAATGACCAATGAATTCTATTAATTTAAATTGGTTTATGCTGATTTATATCACCTGGGACCCAATCCATTTTGAAAATGTTTTTTAAAGCAAATTTGGTAGAAAGTTTCCAGCTCTGGCAAACACAGCATAATGTTCTTCTTGGTGTATGTCCTCTGTACAAGTTGTCATCTATGTACATAAAGACCCAAGTTAAAATACAACCTCTAGGGTAAAACAAAACAAAACAAAACAAAACAAAACAAAAAAGTAAAAGAAGCTTGGATGACAGTCTAGATTTAAATATTTCACTCAGAATTTACATCTCTTTCTCCACACTGGGCAGGTAGAAAAGCCACCAGTCTCTTGGTGCTCTTCCAAACCCAGTAAAACAAAATTTTTACTTAGTTTTTCTTTCTGATAAATAGAAACCATGACAATGAACTTTTCTCACACTTGCACATGACAAGGACAGCCCAAGCTATTGGCTGAAATGGCATTACAACTACAGAGTCTATATTTAGCCTGTACTTTTCCTGTAATCCCTTGTTGGTGACTGCAGGTAGCTATCTCATTCAGAGTATGACAACTCTGTTCCCTGATTCAATAACTATTAAATCTAGTTTGTTTCCTCAGCAGATTTTGCTGTGTTGCTACGTGAATTAAATGTGGGAAGCAATGTGAAGCCTTCTCTCTCTAAGTCCCAGCTGATTTGAAGGGAAGACAAGATAAAATCTCATGTGGAGTGCAAAGTAATCCTTCCTGTGAACAGTTTGAGTGCCCCTTACATTACTCTCACTCCCTTAAAAAAACAAAAGCAGGGGAGTTACCATGGCTTTACTTCAAGGATGCTACTAAACAACAATCTCGGTTAGTCTCAAACATGTTTTTAGGTACACAAATCTTCATAGTAAATTTCAGTAAACCTATTAACCATATGTCAACACCAGCAGAAAAGTATACAAACTGTTAAATTCCCTCCTAGAACATTCTTAGCAGTATAGAGAAGAGCTAGCTGGCACAGCAAGAGCTATATGGCAAAAGTTATTTTCAAGAAGGGATGTCATTACCACTGCATTACTCTCTGCAGATGATCACAATGCTGATATTTTTTATGGCCTCATTCTGTAACAGCAAAAAAACTGTTCAGTGACATTCTATACCAATCTAAGAGTAGGAAAATGTTCATTATGTATCTATATTGGGCCTGCCAGTTCTGCTGTTATTTTTTAAGAGTTTCCATTTACACATTCATGTAAATGAGACACTGAAGCCAGCAAAAGATACTGATATAAATGAGGCCACCGTCCAGACAGTAAGTAGCCATTATGATTCCCATTATTACTCCCTAATAGAATTCAAATCTAAAAATACAAGGATTCTCTTTAATTCTTCTAACACTTTCACCTCCCCAGAACCTTCAGTAGAGGATGTATTTCTCAACTTTTTTGGTGCAGTCCAGTGTAGTCCATTTCCGGCTGTCAGAACTGCTCTCTAATTTTATTAAGTAGGAAAATGAGCTGCCAGATTCCAAAGAGACCAATAATTTATACCACCATTTCCTGCGAGTTAGCATGTGTTCACACCATCAAAATGTTACTAATGAAATTTTTGGGGGTATTTGGGATAAAAAGCAAAAATCCCAACAATGGACAAGGTACCCATGATTTCAAGTAAAAGTTAAAAATATTGATGTCTGGAAAGAATATATTAAGAAAAATATGTTCCTGAACTCGGAGAGTCCATTATCTCTCTCATTCATTGTAATATTTTCATCCAGGAAAAAAAGCAAGTAAAAAAACCAAGCACTCCCAAATAATACAGCATAAGTTTACAAAGATATGTGTAAAAGCGGTCTTACATCTAACTTATCACTATTTAAAACAGAACTGAAGTGATAAACAGACAAAAAAAAAAAAAAAAAAAAAAAAAAAAAAAAAAAAAAAAAAAAAAAAAAAAAAAAAAAAAAAAAAAAAAAAAAAAAAAAAAAAAGAACAAACACCAGATATGTTAATTTATATTAAATATCATTTTATTTTCTGATTTTATAAATGTGACCAGAACAGCTGTTCTTTACTGAGAATAACATAAACATGTCAGTGCTATCACTATTTTGCAAGAGAATTAATGAAATTTCATTATATATAACATATTATTTCACAGAATAATGCCTTTGAGGTAGCCTGGTTTCCTAGAACAGCGTTCATTTACTTTATAGCAAAACATGCTGGCATTCGAATTCTTACAATCATTTCTGTCTAGACATTACTAACATTCTTAACTGTGTCTCTTAAGAAGTTCAATGTCCAAAGTTTTCAAAGTTTAGAATTTAAATATTTGATTGGAGTTGGACTTCAGGAAAAGTTGCATGCAACACTAAATACTCCAAAAAAAAATAGTATTTTGTGTTAAACCTGATGTTTAAATTTAAAGGATAATAGTTACACTTGTTTTAAAAGGATGAACAAAAAAAGAACCACCTCATTTTAGAGGAGTATTATGAAAATAATAAAAAAATAAATCTTCAGTTTCAGATTGACAAGATAAACACGGGCGTTGAATCTACACATGAAAGGGAATTAATAACTGTTTTTATAAGATAAATAAGTTTTATGAAGATCATCTGTAGCCATTGCTTGTGCAACTCCATGTTCACCAATTTAAGATTTCCCAGAATGATTGCTAAGCAAAGTAGAAACTCTATTCCAAAACTAGTATATTGCCAGTTATCTATCTATACATATATATGTATATATATATCTGCAGTTATAGAAGGTTATAGAAGTTAAAAGGTTATAGAAATTATAGTTATTAAATATTTGTGTGCACCCCCTTTGAAACTGTACATAAACCTCCAATATTCTAAAAAAAAAACCAAACAAGATTTCTAGGTGTTTTCCAAAACACAGCTTTATATTCCTGCTTTATACCAAATATCAGAGGTCAATGAGAAATATTTTGTTACAAATCTCTAACATGATTGAATTTTCAAATCAGTCTGCAAGGCTAAAGTGCAAAAACATGCTGATGCTCAGACACATTCTAAACAGTGCATGGGTATATTGGGATTGTGGGCAGAGTCCTGAATGGAGTGATTACGTAATTCAGACTGACTGCCAAATAAATTCACAACACCTTTAAGGTAGTTAAACTAGCAGCAAAATATATATATTTGAATGGAAAAGCAAACAAACAAAAAAACATAAAGTAGAAGACAGAAAACATTTAAAGATAAATAAAAGATATTTAAAAATCAGGTTTACTATACAGTTCCTAATTCTAGAGTCACTTTGCACTGTCATCTTGCTTGTTTCCTGTAGAAATGCAATTGACCCACACTACCAGGGGTTTAATTCCCTGCACATAAATTTACGTCTTGAACTGCATCTCCACTCCTACCCATGGAATTTTCCAATCCTCCTTTTTACATTTATTTAATTTTATATTCTGCATTGTATAAGGTCTCAGAAATCCCATACAAATTTGTAGCTACCCAAAATCTACCCATTTTTCACTTAATGTGGAACTCAGTTTAAAAACTTCTCTCACTAAATTCTTGAATCAAACCATGTCTTCAGAAATATAAGCCTCTTATTGATATTTCAAACATCCTGCACTTGATAGGAAGATTAGCAAATCAACCTCTCACTGCAGGGGAAAGAGAGGTGAAGACGACAATTGTTTTTCTCTGAAGTGAACAAGCAGTGGTTAAATTTTAGTTTAAAGCCTTCTGAATGTGTCTGATTGCTGCCAGTTGATCTGGTATCCTATTTTCAGGTACAGCAGGTACTGGTGCTTCAGATAAAGAAATGAGACACCTTCAAGATTCATCCTGCATATGTCCTTGTTTGCTTTTGGAAAGTTGCCTGACCCCTGTGCAGGCCAGTGTCTGAAACCCTGAGGCATAAGATTTGATTTTCTTTGCCATCTTCACTACAAAGAGCTACCGTGTTAACATTGTAGAATTAAAATGGAGGTTAATGTTCCACTACTGTGTGTAAGCATAAAGGCAAGACATGAAGCGAAAGCAGAATGAGTTTCTACATCATACTGAGAAAGATTGTACATCCTTAATCACCTTGAACAGCACTTCACTGAAAAAACATGAAATTCAAATTTGCTACAGAGTAGAGACATTATTTCCTCTATAAGAGAACAACAATATTCTTGTGTAGCATCACAAACATCCTTTTATATAACGATGGATTAAAGCAAGTGTATTTTGGTTCTCTAAATATTGTTGGGAGGAAGCAGATCTTCTAGAAACACTAATGAAACTACCTAGTATTTTGCTGTGATGCTTTTTCCCAAACCACAGTACGGAAAGAACCTAGGATACTGTGTGTAAAATCTGCAGAAAGCAATTTTTTAACTTTGTCAAATTGAAAATTGCTGCTGATATAATCATTTTCTCTCTTATTCAGTCTGATTTTTATAACATAAACAGCAATCTGTTATTTCATTAACAGAAATAGAAAGGGTAATAATAAATATCAGATATTATCTTCACTGAGACACACCAGTTACGTCACACCTTGCAGTTACAATCTTTCTGAATGCTACATAAGGAACAATAATAAGATATTAGTACCTCTTATCAACCCAAAATAATGTTATATGGGCCTGTGTAATCTACCCAAATGTCATTACTTACTTTTGGGTTTAAAGTGTCAGCGCAATTAAAGAAGTACTATACTATTTAATATGCTGGTGTATTTCAAGTTGTATTAGTGAAGGTGAAAAATACAACAGAAAGAAGATAGTAGAAAGTGGAGGAATTATGATATGGGAGATAAAGTTATAAAAAAGGCAAAAAGCATAAATATTGCACTTTGAGTTCTATGAAATTATCATGCTTTCAATATATTTAAAAAGTTATAAAAAAACTAACAAAAATTGTCAGTGACTTCTAAAGTTAATGTAGTTCAAATAAAACCAAAATAAACCCATCTGATATCAGTTCTGTCTAATGACAAGGATACACAGGATAAAAGGGATATTTTTAAAAAGTAGCTTGTCAGATTCTCTGATTTTAGAGAGCAATTGGAGTGAAATTCTTCTACTAGTCAAAAATAATAGCACAAGAAGGAGCAGAACTGAGATTCGAATTTTAGGATCTTGCATCCAGCAAAAATTCATTATGTCCATTTTTCTGCTTGAAAATTGCTTTTCCCTACAGTTTTAGATTTTCATAGCACCTGCCAATAAAGTGTTTAAAACTGTTTGGGGATTATGAGATTCTGTACTGTTTGTTTAGATCCTCAATTACACTATGAAGCTGTATGTATTCTGTATAAACTGCACTGTCCCACAGTCCTAAAAAAAAAAAGAATAGTTATTGAATTTCCCATATAGAGGCAGCTTACATGCTGGATTTCTGTCAGTGAATGAATCAACCGGCCTGGGAGCTACAGAGTGTAATATATTGGAAGAGGTCTTAAGTAGATTTTGCCACTCAGCAGTACAGCAATTATTCAATATGAGAGAGATTTTCCTGTCTTCAGTCTTGGTCTCTATTTCTGAACAAAACTGGTACATTTTTTTCTGCTTGCTCTAATACTTCTGATTCTTATCACAGCTTTTTTTCTTCAACACTAATAGGACAGCAGAGTTCAGTGTGGAAGTACTTTTATGAAATAAAACTACAGTGCAAACTCCAGAACAGAATAGAGCCTATCCACCACTGTTTGTAAGCAGTTAGAACATATAATACATTGTCCTCTTCCCAGGTAGAGAAACAAAATCCTGCATTGTGCAAACACTCTGTGATTACATGGTAATACCATACAAGCCTAATAAAGATCAGGAAAAAGATCACTGGGAGCAAAAAAAGTGTGGAACATGATAGGAAACAAAAGGCTGCTATGAGAACACTGGCAACAAAACAAAACAGGACCAAGGAAAACTCATATTTGCTGCTAATAAAGGTGGGAGATCTAGTGATGAAGGAAGAACACATAAACACATTAGTACTCTTTCCTCTTATGCCTTTACAGGTGAGGTCTAGGCTCAGTACACCTTACTGTACTTAATGGCATCCTCAGGGTCTGAGGGAGTGAAGTATTACCCAAAAGAGTAAATCATGGTAGGGAGAAGGACCACAAATGGATCAGACTGGAAATACCACATCCATAGGACTGCATGGGACTCAAGAACATTGCAAAACATTTCTTTGAGACTGCTCTTATCTCTGAGAGATTACACCTGTCTAGCACTGTTAATGTTGCTGCTACAAAATATAGTTTGTTTTCAAAGAGGGAAGGGAAATGAATGAGTACTAAGAGTAAAACCCAAGTCCAAGGATTTTGTATGTGGGGACAGACTAAGCCCTTAAACCTCTCACATGTCTTTTCCTCTGTCTACTGGTAGCTCACTATCACTAGTCTGCTTGATTGCCAGAAAGCATTGCCATGATACAAAAATAAAGCACTGCAGAAATCAGTGCTCAAGAACAATAAAGCCTTTGTTCTGTAAAACAGCCTAAACAAAAATTTTCAGCAACATTTTTTGCTGCCAAAGCATTAAGATTTAGCCAGAAACCTGTGTAACAAAAAAACCAAAAACAAGGTATGTGAGAACACAATGTTAGCGGAAAATGGAACCTTTCTTAAAAAGTGGAAAAAATTGTTGCTGTGGCGAGTAACGAGTAACACAAATTTTCACAGCTCGGAGAGATGAACATCTGACTCCACTTTTATTCAAACAACTGACCCCTTTTATACCGTTTTGGACAAGCCATTCTCATTGGTGGGGAGAGTGACAGTACTCTTCACGCACATTGGCCAGGGACATCAAAGAAAGTCCGTCCCACAGAAAGAATCCAAAACATTAAGCTTTTTTTCAAGCTGTGAGAACAGGCTTCCAAAACCAAAACGTCATGAAGACACAGAACTTAGAAACTGCAGGCCTGGGAAAACCCAGACTACAATAAATCCCACTGGGAAACAAGAAAACCTAGTCCTTTAAACCTAAATAGGAAATTTTCAGAAATTTTGGAAGTATTAGAGGCTGAGAAAATAGGTGGATTCCCAATCATGCTTGTGTTTAACATTCCTTCTCTCTCTTAGATAAGATCCCATGTCTGAAGTTCTGACAAAAACTGGAATATATACAGTAGTGATTTGCTACTGAAACTGAATTAATTTACTTCTTTCCAAGTGAAGATTGTAATATACATACTGTACTTAATACTAAGCTTTTGTTAATTATGAAACTGTGCTGCACATTTAGGTACTTCACAGCTGTATCAATGGGGTGGGGCGGGGGCTACAACACTCTTAACTGAGAAAGTTTGGTGCACAGAAGAATAAAACACCAAAAATTGAAAACCTCATAACTGCTAAATTATAAATAAACAGAAAGGTCTAGGAAATAATATGCCAATAAAGATCTGCTGTTTTAATGAAGACACAGGAAAGAAAAAGAAAAAGGTCTTTAGAAAAAAAGATGAGCTTGATACCCATCCATACATTATGTATGTTACTACAGTGTTAAATATCACATATAGGTGGTATTTAAATAGCAAATTATTATACAGTTCAGATTTTTGAATGCTGCTTTGTCACCCTACATAAAGAGTAACTAGTATATATTGGATAGCTATTTCTAAAATATCTGAAATATTTATCAAAAGTTGTAAAATCTTTGATTGATCTATGTAAATAAATTGCCAACTGTGAAATGGCAAATGTCATGGAAAGTAGTTAGGTTAAAAAAAACTTTTAATAACTAATACACAAAGTGAACAATCTTGAATTGCTCTAAAGATATTTCAAGGGTCAACGGTGTTTGGCACTGAGACATACTTCATATAAAGTGTTATTTCCTGAATTTAAAAGAATACAGTCTTGCATGCCTGAAGACTAACGTAAAAGAAAAAAAAAGTATATTTTCATATGCCAGACTGTACACACAAATATTTTGGAGAGAATGGCCTATGCATGGCCTAACCATGTATTAACTAACAGAGTTGTGTTTTTGATCTTGATTCTTTTTCATTTAGTCCAGATGACTATGGAAGTTTCATTTAAGTATTATGACAAAATAGTGTATATATTTTATGTACAGGAATCCTTCTATCTTTTTTATCCAATGATTTCTGGTCTGTACCAACTTATGTCAGTTGACAACTTTAATCTTTTGACAATTCCACTTAATTAGGAATCAGATATAACTTCAGCTTTTTAAGTGCGTGATTTGAATAATGTGCAATTTGAATAATGTTCTAAATTTAATAATTAGACAGAACAGATAATTCACAAGAACAGAAAAAGAAAATAGAGTGATGGTTGCTTACATAAACTTCAGCAAGGCTTTCAAGGCAGTGTTCCACAGCAATCTCATAGCCATATCCTGGAAATGCAGTCTGGATGGATGGACTGCACATGGTAAGAAAGACTTGTTGAATGAGCAACCAGTGATTCAGTGTCAATACTGAAAAGAGAACTGTTTAATTCCTCCATCAGTGATCTTGCCAAAGGGATGAAAGAGGTGGGGCTGTTCAGCCTGGAAAAGAGAAAGCCCTGGGAGGACTTTATTGCAGCCTGACAGTATTTCAAGGGGGCTTATAAAAAGTGGGAGAGTGACTTTTTACACAGGCAGATAGCAAGAGGACAAAGGGGAATGGTGTTAAACTAAAAGAGAAGAGATTTAGAATAGATGTTAGGAAGGACTTCCCTTCTGTGAGAGGGGTGGGACACTGGAACAGATTGCTCAGGGAGGTGGCAGATGCCAGACCCCTGAAAACATTCAAGTTCAGGTAGGTCAGGCTCTAAGCAACCTGATCTAGTTTAAGAGGTCCCTACTCAGTGCAGAGACTGGGACTAAATGACTTAGTTCTACTTTTGTTCCAACTTCAGTCTATATAGATCAAGGGAATTTTTTTAACTGTTCCTGACATCAGTTTTCTTCCATCACACATTTATCTTAAAAATAAATAAGTTATTTAAAAACTAAACTATATTTGTTTTGAAAAACCAGAATAATAAAACTGAAATAAAATAACCAGTTGAATGTTACAGAGAGTATTAAAAACTGCATGAAATATGAACGTGTACAAAACAAATATGAAAACCTTTAGACCAGCTGTTAACTAGCATCTCAAAGCCAAATGAAGTGAGTTCATAGAATAATGCACCAGATGGAAGAAAGATGTATACCCAGGGAATAACTCTATCTGTAATTCTAGCTTACTTTCAGATACATACTTATCACCATGGAATAAAACTTCTCTCTGTGTAGCACCCTGAAATAATGTAGTATTCTTTATGTTGTAGGTAAAAAATCCAAACATACTTGAGGTATTTAAAAAAAAATCCTATATGCTTTCTTATTTAGGTAATGTCTGGGTGTGATCAAATATTATATGTATTATTTAATCATAAATTAATATAAAGGTCCCTATAAATGAAATTAACAGTTTCTGTTTAACATTGATAATTTCCTACATTTGGATTATTTTGGATGTGTAGAACTATACAGAAATTATAATTAGCAACTATAAAGGATATGTCAGGAAACTTCTCCAGTACATTCTTAAATAGAAGATACAGATGCTGAAAATGGTGCTGCTAAACATTTTTTACTGAAACCTTATAAAGAAAGTTGTACCAATATGAAATGTGCTAATGGATTGATAGGAAATAAAGATTTTGCAAATTAGTTCATTAACACACAAAAGGAGGATATTTTAGTTTTAATTTTCTCCAAAAACTTAGGAGATTGACAAAGAGCATCGGGTTTGTGATGTAAGGTTTTGGTAGTAGAGGGGTCTCGGGGCAGTTTCTGTGAGAAGTTGATGGAATCTTCCTCCAAGTCTGATAGATCCAATGCCAGCCAGCTCCAAGAGTGGCCAAGATTGAACCCAGCTGAGACTGAGGCAGTGCCTTTGGAATAACAGCTTTAAGAAGGTGAAAGAAGTTACTGCTCAGGAGCAATCACAGCCAGAGAAGAGATCATTGAGAATATGTCAGAGGAACAGCTCTGCAGGCACCAAGGTCAGTGTAGAAGGAGGGGAGGAGGTGCTCCAAGCCAGGGAGCACAAATTCTCCTGCAGTCCATGGTGAAGACTGTGGTGAGGCAGGCTGTGCCCCTGGAGGTTCATGGGGGAAATACTGATATCCACATGCACCCTATGGAGGACGAGCAGGGGAAGAGTGTGAGGAGTCCTTATCATGAGGAGGAAGGAGAGGAAGAGACATGTCTCTGAACTGAACACAACCCCCATTCCCTGTCCCTGAGACACTGAAGAGGAGGATGTTGAGAACAGGAATACAGTTAGGCCCAGGAAGAAGAGAAGGCTGAGGGAAAGATGTATTAAGATTTGGGCTAATTTCTCATTATCCTTCTCTGATTTGAATGGTAACAAATGCAACAATTTCCCCCAAATAGAGTCTGTTTTGCCTGTGATGGTAATAAGTGAGTAATCTCTCCCTGCCCTTATTTTGGCCCACTAGCCTTTCCTTATATTTTATCTTCCCTGTCCAGATGAGAAGGAGAATGTTAGACTGACTTTGGTGGACACTTGGAATTCAGCCATGGTCAATACTACCATATACACAGAAAATAATTTTCTACATGTGAAAGCAATACATGGTCCTCAGATGCCACAAATCCACCTAGGTCATGATTTACTAATCCTTAGGACACTGACTGGTTTATTGTGCACTAATGCTTTAGACCAAAGCTTTTCCACATTAATTTTTAGCAAATGTGGGCATATACTAAGAAATGTTAGTCATGTGCATATATTGTTTTATCTTAAATCTCAAGACCAAATCAAATTATTCGTTATTTGGCTTCTTATGCTGTGGGGCAAAAAATGCTTTCAGAGATATAACTTCATGATAAAAACTACAGAAAACAGAGTGGGATGTAGACATCAAACACTAATGTACTTTCTCTCAGCATTGTTTTCAACCAATTCCTTTGTTGGTGGTATACGTTTTAATGTAGCAGTAAGTTGAAGTTAGTACCCAATGTACAGAGATTAAAAAAAAATGTCTTTGTTTTGTGCTATGGCTGTAATGATTTTGCATATCACTGCAGCAAGTTGTGGAAGAGACAGAAAATTAATAAAACCTGCCGACTGCACAGAGGATAAAATCATTGCTGTGAATCTTCAGCTGTGCTGTAGTAGGCTATTTACTGCATGCTACAAAAACAGAGGATGTTTAGCTCAGATGCAGAGAGAAAATAAAGGCCTCCCAAGTCCAGATGTCTTAAATCTGATGAAAAGATAAAAGCTGAATTTTGAAGTGTTAATATTTTATTTCTAAAATATTTTAATTATAATTTTTCACCCCCTAAGGCACTTTCCTTTCCTGTTTTCTTTAAAGCAACCAGATGGTTGAAACTTGTAAGAAAAAAGCTATTTGCACATTTCAATCCTCGGTCTGTACAATATTCTGTAGAAAACACAACACTGTTACTTAAGAAGACAGCAGTAATTGCACATACGAAAATACCATTGTAGAAGGGGAGGTAGCTAAGAACCTGACAGTTAAATACATTTCTCCTCTCCTTGCAGACTAGAGTGCAAATCCTTGCTTAAGGAATAATGAAGGAAGGTTCGCTTGCCTTAACAACCTGTGAAAAACTTCAACAGAAGCTAGTACAGCAATAACATGAAGGTATAAGAAGTTTCCTAAACTACTCTAAAATTTACTTAAACTCTGTCAGTAGTGCCAAAGTCACATGCAACTAGCATAATAACCAGATCAGTGTGAGACACTCTCTGTAGTCATAGATGTAGTGTGTAGGGAGATAAAATATATTTATACAATCTTTAATAAACATATAGGCAGGGAGCAGCTTGAACAGAACTCTGGTTCATTCCTAGATTCAGAACTATCTGTGATTTGGAAACAAGCAACACTGTTAGGAACTGTCAGAGCTGTATTTGTACCTGCCATGAATGAGAGTTTTGGGCTGCTCAAAGAACTGGCAAAAAAGGTATTGGCAAAAGCGGGTTTACTATAAAGGTGAAAGCATGAAAAAGTTTATTGGCAAGGTGCACTCTATTACTTACTAGATGGTTAAATCAGACTAAAATCTGGAATCAATAAATATAAAACTAAATGATCTACAATAGAGGGTGGGATGGAAAGGGTTAAGAATAAAAAAGAGTAAGAGTGACCTACCCATTGAATCACAAGGTTCAGAGTGGACCCTCTTCCCAATCTTCAGCAATGATTTTATCCTCTGGACTTGACCAACAATTTAGACAAAAAGGTTTAAGAAGCACCTATGTGTAAAAGCACTAAAGTGATAGCTGAATTTACACAATATAACCAAAGATTCTGTAGAATTGAGTTTAGCACAATAATAACTAACTTACAGGCCTAACTTGCTTACAAATCTAATGTATTTGAGAATCTAAGAGAGTAACATTCATAGTACATTTGTTATGTCATATTCACATTCACACACACACAGACTAAAGGAGTGTGAACAAGGCTCTGCAGTCAGCATTCAGCAGTGGACCTCCAAGTATAGCAAACTTGGGAGTTCCCTGTCTCTGACATGTGTCCCACTCAGAGTTTGCTGGTCACAGCCTGCTGCAGTCCAGCAGAGCTCAAAAGGTCACACTTTGGACCACTGTTGATAGGGCCACAAGTGAGTCGGCTTTAGTCAGAGTAATTTTCCATCCTGGCCTCAGGATCCAGGTCAGTAACTTTCTTTGAAAGTTTGATAACAAAAATGTTGTTCTACTTGGGTTGTTATTCAGGCAAGAAAAATAGGTTTCCAAGGCTGTTTGTTAAAAAGCAGAAGCTCATTAGACAGTAGAAGTTCCTGGCAGTGGACAGTGCTTCTGCTGAGCTCAAGAGGAGCTTAGGCCAGGTGTTATTTGTCAAGACTGAGGCCTAATGAGCATCTCTGAGATAACAGCGCAGCTCAAGGAAAGAGGGAATGCAACACCACAGTACCTTACTTCAGTCCAGAGGTAAAGTCCAGCTTCCTTGCTACTCACTAGACAAGGAAAGAGTCTTTAGAGGACCCTAAGTTTTATCTTGGTCTAACAATTTTGTAAAAAAATTTAAAAAAACAACTATTTGAACTCGCTATTTGTACAACAACTGTACTAAGTTAGCCTTTAGAAGGGAGGGAGAGTAGAAAAATAATGTAGCTATGACCACATCATGATTTGGATGTGAGCTCTGTCCTTATAGAACAATCCTCTATTTTAAATTAACTTCACAGTCACTCAGATAAAGGTCAAATATGTACTCAGCTATACATGATTAATGCAAGTGTTCAGGCACTGTAAAGAATAGTTGGGTATATATTATCCTTTCATATGAAAACAAGTGCTTACTCACTGAAGTGTGATTGACTGACATCCATCCCTGACCATATATTCCTCTACATGATTCTTATTGTAATGTCACTCATCAAATGCAGGACAAGCTACCGAGGCTATTTCCATACTGTCTGGATGTTATGTTTTGCAGTGTAGTATGTGTTGCAATCTGCCAGACAGGGGCATCAGATCTGCTATAAAATGGGGAGATGATAGTCTAAATCTCATTGGACTGCTTTATTTCCTGTCCCAGGATGCAGACTAGCCCAGTCTAAATCGAGCCTGCACTACCAGCTGCTATTAAGCCTTTTGTGAGCTCTAAACTCTCTCCACACTGGGAAAGATAACCAGAGGAAGGGGGGCAGTGGGTGCATGTAGAAATACAAATTATTCCATGCACATGTTTCTTAAAAATAGTTTTTTCCTTTTCATCCACTCAGGATTTAGCAATGTCCCTGTGAAAACTTTCCGGACTCCTATGTGGTACCTACTGCCTCTACACCGCCTAAATTCCTCTGATGAAGCCATGGCCAGGAGCAGCACTACAGATTTTCATCACAAGGAACAATGTTAATGAAAATCTAATCGTAAAGGAGTACAAAAGCCTCAAAAGTGCTGTGATATTTTCTTTAGAAACATCATAGGATATGGGCCAAAGAGGCTGGTGTAATGCTAACTGTATCCCACTGAAATATCACCTTCTTTGGGTCAAGGTAAACAAATAAAGAAAATCAGAATAAAACGTATTATCCTCCCCCCTCAAATTATCCACATTTCACCTATTCCAAACCAAAAGGGAAAAAAAAAAAAAAGCACCAAAAAACAAGGCTAAAAAACAAAGAACTAAATAACATAATCCCATATAATTTCATGGATCACAAATTCAGGCTGGAGAAACTCAGGAGTTACCTAGTTCAACCACCCTGAGACAGGAAGGCCAGCTCTGAGGTCAGACTGATTGCTTAGGGTTTGATCTAGTCTCGTCTTGGAAAGACAGAGACTGAATATTCTCTCCCAGTCCTTGACTTTAATTAGGGTGCAAATATCTAAATAGACAATCAAAATAACTTGTGTCATCTTGTGTTCTCTATAGCTTTTTCCTGCAATGCAAAAAGAGCCTGCAAAGCACTGTTTTGCATGCCTGCAGAGCCTGGCATCTGATATATTTTGCATACAGTTCATGTGTAAAAATAGTCATTGTATAAAATACAGGGAAGTTTTTGAAATATGGGCTGAAACTCTGACATTTCCAGCTTATGGAAAGAGAGTAAAGAAGTTTCCCACCTTGCCTGTCCATTAAGAGACACTCCCTGGCTTTCATAGTGTCCCTGACCTCACAAGAATACTCAGAAAACATCAGCTAAAGCCCCCCAGGAAAGACAAAAAGAGAAGTGTCAAATTTCTAAAGACAAATTTGCCTGGTTTAAATATTCAACTTTTCTGAAATAAAAGCATTTACAAGCACTTCAGCTTGGGGTCAGAACAGCTATATAGGAACTTTTGAAGCTTTTTGATAACTCATACACTCCCTAGAGTATCCTTTTTGGTTTAAACACTGAGTTCCCTTCCAAGAGAAATAAAACCCAGAAACAATCCTACACGCATTTGGTGCAGAAATTTGTTAGAACAGCTTCACATACATTCCTTTCTCAGCCTAGCCTTTTAGATTCTTCATAAATGTTAATTTAGAGCATACCCAAAAAGCATAGAACTTTTTTTGGATGAAAAAACAGAACACTTATTCCCAACTTCACAGCAGAGCAAGACACTAAATCTACATGCCTTACTTGCTTAGGCAAACTAGTTCGACAGCTTCTTTTCTCTACAGACCACTCTACTAATCAGTTGGAATGATGTTTTGGAGATCTTAGATTAGAAGTTGACAAAGAGACGAGATCAAGAAAGAGTGCTCAGCTGGGAGACAAGAAGCCACACTCACGGGCAAGTGATTGGTTACAATGCAATACGGACTCCAAGTACCTCCCAAAAGCAATTTCAGAGAAAACCCAAATATTCATCTGATCACTCCAGAATATGCAAGCCAGTAGTGGTGGTGGAGTTTATTGTAGTTTGTTTGGGATTTCTGGAAGATTTTTGCACTTGAACTTGTGGTTTGAACTTGGAAGAATAGTTATCAGCATTTTAAAAATTCATTAAAAATCATAATTAAAAAAACCCTCATTCTATGCTAAGGCTTTCTGCTGATACAAGCAAATTAATATGGAGATCTTATTACAGAGGTTTGATTTTCTAATTTTAAAAACTTCTGTATATGGAATTTTGCTTCTGTTGTAGTTTAACTTTCAGAGAAAGAAAAGTTTTAACTAGCCACTGAGAAAAAAAAAAAGGATGCTTGAAAATACAGTGATAGCTAAGTTAATTTACTATTGACATAGTGTTTTGTTTACAAAATTTTTCCACACATTCACATGAAAGTGAGATAACACCATGTGTGCCGGTCTTCCACCCGCACAAAGGGATTTTTATTCTGAGGTCTCTTCTTCTTCTTAGAGTTATACAGTTGATATTTTCATTCTTAGCAGATGATTTAGAGAGGGAAAATGCTTATCTTGATGTAACTTGCTTCCCTCCTCAGCTGGACAGGAAAGAGGAAACTTAATGAAATGCTTACAAATCAAGATAAAGACAGAAGGGATCATTCATCAGTTACAGTCATGGGCGGAACATACTCAGCTTGGGGAAATTAGTTTAGTTTATTGCCAATCAAATTAGAATAGGATAATAAGAAATAAAACAAAAAAATAAACCCCATTCTTCCCATTGCTCCTTCTTCCCAGGCTTAACTTCATTGCTGCTTTTCCTACCTTGTTTTCCCCCAGCAGGACAGGGAGTGGGGGTTATGGTCAGTTCAGTATATGCTCTCTCTGCCACTCTTTCCTCCTCAAGGGAAGGATTCCTCACACTCTTCCCCTGCTCCAGTGTGTAGATCCTCACCTCATGAGGTGAGACTTCTGTGAACACCTCAAATGTGAGTCCTTCCCATGGGCTGCAGAATGGGTCCCCTCCATGGGGTGCAGTCCTTCAGGAATAGGCTGCTCCAGAGTGGGTTCCCTGCAGGGTCACAAGTCCTGCCAGAAAATCTGCTTCAGAGTGGGCTTCCCTCAGGCTCACAACCTCATTTAGGCATCCACCTGCTCTGTTTAGGGTCTTTCATGGGCTTCAGGTGGATCTCTGCTACACCAAGGACGTGTATGGCTGCAGGGGGACAGTCTTGGTTTTCACCACAACTTTAGTGCCTGAAGCACTTCCTACACCTCTTTCTTCACTACCCTTATTGTCTGCAGAACTATTTCTCCCATATAATCCCATTCTTCTCTGCTGTTAGTATTCCAACAGTAGATTGTTTCGTTTTTTTCTACTACTGTCTCTGATGGGCTCAGCCTTGCCTAGTACTTCCACTGCTGTTGTTCTTCTTGGCTAATAACTAAGTTTCAACAAAATTCCTCAGTATTTCAGTGCAGAAATGCAACATTTTAGATATTGGAAAGGGTTTTAAAGTTTCTGAACTCTCCAAAAGTCGTAGGTAGAGAATATCATCAGCATAACTCCAGAAAGAAGTGTGCAAAATTGCAGAACACCAGCAACACCTTGCAAGAAGGTTTCAGACATTATTCAAATTGCTCTATAAGTATCTGTAAAAATAAAATAAAAATTCCAGCATATACAACAACTTTCTCAAAGAACTTAACCTCCAATAAAATAACTTCTTCTCGAACAAAAATCTCCATTAAGCACCTCTCTGCTTTTAGTATCCATTAGCAGAGTAAAGGATGTTAAAAAATTGTTACATAATGGCAAATCTGAAAGTTTTTACTGGAGTGTTTTAAGCAGTGTACTATTGACTTTCAGTCTTACAGTTTAATTTTCTCCCTTCCCTAACAGCTTTGCTATGCAGAGGAACAATTTTTTCAACAAGGGGAGGAAGACTTGGTCTAAATATAGATACACACACACTGACATGTATTGTTATACACAGATAATTTATATTGAAACAGCCATCTCTACCCACTCTTTGGACAATCTATCATAATGGTAAGTTACAGTTATTCATACATATTCATTTTTCAAATACAGTTTCTTGTGCCTCTATTCTCATTTTATGCCTCTTTACAAACAGTATATTTGAAACAATCATATAAGCAAAAAAATTAAGTTGCATTATTACGAGACATGTAATTTCAGAGTTTATTAAAAGAATATTTCTGAAGATTCACATCCCTGTAGGCAACAGCTGGTGATAGAAAAGGAGCAGCTGGTGGTTTTCAACAGCTGGTGACAACAGCCATTGCTGAGAGATACTACATTTTTTTTTTATAAAAATGAAAAACACTAATGCTGCTTCTGAGCACTGAGACAAACTACACGGGCTCAAGGAGTCAAAAGTGTTTGCTTGCCTTATAGGTTCAGGGCATGTCTACCACTGGTAACAGTGAAAGAACTGACAAAAAACCTAACAAAACACCATAACAAAACAAAACAACAAAACAAATAAAGGAGCTAATTTGAGTCCAAAACCTATACTAGTTTGGGTATAATGACAGAACAGTTGTGTTAACAGAGTTTTAGCAGGTGGACCTCAGTAATAAATTGATACTAAGTTTTGTGGCAGGAAGATTTGAAGTTCCCATGCCTTGCACTATTACACAAACAAAACTTCCTTAGAAGGGGTCTTCATGCATCTGCCAAGTCCTGATAAATTTGCAGGATAAGATTCCCTTACCAAGGGTCCCAAAGCCCTGCAATCTCTTTTGAAGGCCCTCAGACTACATGTTGCCATTTCCTCACCTTCTGTGTGGAAGATCAGTAATGGGAAGTAGTCTGTGGGATGCACCAGGCTTGGAAGTTTCCTTGTGACGTCCTTAACCCATGGAGACAGCAGATGTTCCTACTAGTTGGGCCCATTTGGCCCAACTTCTTGCTTCACAACTGGTACCCCCCTCCTTGCTGGGGGATGAATAGAGGATCCCCTTGATCCTGAACGGTTTCTTGTAGCTACTACTACTTTAGGGAGGCCCAAGCATGATCCTACCAGTCTATCTCCCTCTCTGATTCTCTGATGTTTCTCAGCCTTTCTACTTAATTTAATATCTCCACTAGACCGAACAGCTTGTCTACCTGGTCACATCTGACATGATTTCCAGCCCTGCTGCAATCCACTGAGAGGCATGGGCATTCCCTGCAGCCTGAAACCTGAATAACCTAGAGTTTTGCATGTTTTTCATGGGGTTTTCATGAGCTCTGACTGTGTTGCTGTATCTTTTTCAACAGCCTTAGATAAGACCTTAGAGTGGACATCATATTTGAGCATTGGGGAATGTAAGGACCAGGAACTGAGCTAGCTGCTTTTGCTGCTGTACCTCTCCCTGCCTGTGCAAATGGACTGTCACTTGCAGCCCCTGGAGCCATTTAAATCTCCCTCAGATGCTCCTGGCAAAACCCCTTCTTTGCCTGACTGGCTGATGAGGTGTGCCAGGTCCTAAGGGGGCCTTGGACTGCTGTTCCAGTTAACATTCAAATAACACTAACCCAAATGCCTAACACCACAATGAGCACAGAAGAAAAAGCATAAATATTCCTAAAGTTTGCATCCCCTTTGTAGCATGTTTTTAATCCACAGAAAACAATTTAGACTATAATTAACATCCTAAAACCCCCATCTTATTAGTATTGGTCCACATATTCTGCCTTTTAAGACCTAATCTGCCAGACATTTAAAAAAAAAAAAAAAACCAAATTAAAAAATACACTTTTTAATGGGTTAAAACAAACAAAAGAAATAAAGGTTAACTAAGACTGTGTAAAGAAGCAAGCTATAACTACTGGAAAAATGCCATTCTTTTGGAGCACAGAACCAAGCCAAGTTGTGTCTTGTCAAGCTGAGCCAGGCTGAGCCATGGTAGGACAGGCTGGGTGTCCTGGCTCTTGCGGCATGACAGGATAAAACTCCTCAGCATAGATCTGGGATGTTCTGATCTTCCCAGCAGAGATGGAAAATTCACTGTTAACCACTGAGGGCTACAATGATGCTAGTGAGATCCTAGTCTGAAGGCAAAGGGCTACTGAGAGAGGAAAAAAGTCTCCCCCGGCCTATGGGAGTTCCAACACAGGTACAAGCAGCTATGGTCTCATTGCAGCCGACATCTTCCCTTCTCCAGAGACTTCTCTACCCATGGTCCTTGTTCTCCACAGGAATATTTCAAACACAACAGCCATAACGTAATACAACTCCTAGATCTGGAGATGACTTCCCATCAGAAACAAATACTCGGTGAATATTGTGTTCCTATGCCCTGCCCATGCACTGAGACACTGCTACCATTCTGATGTCTCGTGCTCCCAGATATAAACAGATTTTAGCAGTGCCTTACTTGGCTTCCTGAAGGCTCTCAGGAGTCAGGAGTGTATATTGAGTTGCTAATCACCCTCCATAGAACTCTCTTAAGTCCTACCAGTAATCCTCCCTGCTGTACCTTGGCCACATTGTATTCCAGTATCGCATCAGGAGATTTACAGGAAGGGACATCAAAGGAAAGCAGTTCCACCAACTGAAACAAATCAAGGACTTCAGTTTACATGGCTTGCCCAGATCTCAGCCCAAGACACTCTGGACTGGGGAATCCTCTGAGCTGAACGATGGCGAGGACCCTGAGCTGAATGATGGCAGGTGTGTAAATGACAATGCATTTTGGGAGAGAGGAGGAAAGGTCAGAGGATATTTAGAGATGCTGTGTAACTTCTATGCTACATCCTGTATTTCTCTAATCATCAGGAAAACAGTGCAAGTGCATGGCAAATGTGCCCCATGCTGGCCAGAGCTGATCCACATTCAAATTCACACACTCCACTGGGTTTGAAGAAGGATCCCAAGGGAAGCTCAGTCTCTCTGCAGCACAGATGAGGCTGCACATCAGCAAGATGTGAGAAAACTGCAATGAATTCCAGATAGGAGTTGATGAAGCAAAGAAACTCAGAAAGGCTGTAGATGATTGTAGACATAGAGGAGAGTCCTCTCAAGGAGCTGAGAGAGGCTCAGGCAAGGCACCACATGGAATGGGACACTAAGGGTGTCTGCAACCTTACTGTGAGCCAGTGGAAAGTTTGAAAACCATTCATACTTGGATCTTAGGACTAATGAGACTCAGCAGGTGGAGGCATTCATGTGTGGGCAGCCCAGGGGCACACTGCTTACAACAGAGACTGGAGTGTTGGGATTATGCAGCAGAATGTCATTATCAAGGATGCTAATACACAAACTGTCAATCAAGTGTGTCCAAGAGAGCTGGATTGGGCAACCACGGTGTTGCTGTTGCAGCCTCACCTGGTGATGCTCCAACACCCAGGGCAGCCCGGAATCCTCCTACCATGTCTTCCTACACCCACCCACTTCTTAGCCATCCTGGAGGAGGGAAGATTAGGGTGATGCTACATGCTCTGCAGTTCAAAGTCTCCTGCGTCCATCTTGTCAGGGCTTGCTCCATGGTTCAGCAGGGGTTGGCTCCCTTCCCTGTTTCAATTGTAAGTCACTTATTTCGGAAATACTTTCAGATATCTTTCAGGACAGGACACAATCTTAATACTCGTTCCCCTCTAAATCATCTGAGGATAACTCATCAAACCAAACAGACGTAATAAAAGTGAACTACCCAAAACTCACTTAGTTGGAAAGGACAACTCATGTGGTTGGAAAGGACAATGATATTTTGCATAAAGCCTTAACCATTTGAAAATTGGTCTGCTCCAAATCAAAGAAAAAAAATCTGTGGCATTATTTTCTCCACACAATTCTACAGCAAAATCTCAAAATTCTACTGTCATATTATGATAATTTCAAAGTAGCGCTATTGTGACGACACACATTTTAATGTTTAACTATATCGAATAGTTATCATTGTGAAGACCACACAGATTAAATATTAATATTGCCTTTAGAATATTAGAAAAGATATATCAGTAAATATATTTTTCTGGGTGTTTCTATACATATGAAATATATGTTTAGATATATATACCTACATAAACAAATCTCTGTATATATTCACGAAAGTCCGTTAAAAATGTTAATTTTAGAAATGTGGTGTTTTCTGTTGAATAACTGCTCCAATGATTTTTGTTTTTAAAGAAAGCAATCTGGTTTTATAATTTTGTGATTCAGATATACATCCCTCCCTCAACTGCCCCTCCAGTGTCCACTCAGCTGGCATCAATATTCATATCTCTCTCTAATCATAGGATGAGCTCCCTGAAGGCCTATAGTAGTTAGGTTCTCTTTATATGACCATTAAAATAGATAACTGGTTTTGCCATTAAGCATCTCTCAGCCTTCTGTGCAGTTATGCAGAAGTGCTTATGGTCCAGTTCTTAACAGGGAATCCACTCTGACAGAGCCCTAGAGAAGCATTTGGGGTACTATCTTGCCAATAATGCTTAGAAGCAGAAAGTTAAGTGAACAAAGTCCTTCAATGAAAGTTAATTTAGCTATAACCTTGAGTCAAAACCTTACTGAAGAAGTACATTAGGAAGAAATCTTAGCTTAAATTAATTCAACCTGAAAGCTCAATAGAGACGTATTAACATTTGTAGCTAGACAAATCAAAGCAGGGAGGCTTTTGGTAGAAAGCAGCAGTAATTAAGACAGGAAAAGTAACTCCAGAAATTTCTCTAACCTAGAAAACTTCCAAAACCTGCAGGGGGGCAAAATAAATGCTGTTTTATATCAACAAACATAATCCAGTAAAAGCTCTTTTTTTTACGAAAACTGTTTTCATAAAGACAATCCTCTACTATTTCTTCTTTCTTTCCTTCTATTTCTTCCTCTACTCACCCCTTTTTTCAAGCAGTTTTTTCATCCCACTCATTTTGCCCTCCTTTTCTTTCTGGTTTAATGTGTTCCACCTGCTCTGCAACTCTCCTACATGAAGCCTTTCCTCTATTAATCGACTCAACGATAACAGATAGATAATTTCTTTTTGTAACCACAGAGATATAGGACAACCATCTAAGGGATATTATAAGCAGATGTAGGACAAAAGGTAACAAGACCTTCACACCCCTCTAATTAAAAGGAAAACATTTATCTTAGAGCTTTGATGTCCAAGATGTTCATGCTTATATTCAAACCTATTAATTTAGAAGAGAGGAACATGGCTGAAAGCTGGAATGTTTTCCACTGGTGATCTGTGAACCCATTCTGTCATTGTTTTTGGTAAAGTCTCAGTTCCTTTTTCTTCAGGATCTCCCATTTAGCTACAGCTCTCCAAAATTTAAATAAACCAAATTTTGGAGTTAAACTTTTGAGATTATACTATAAAACTAATTACAGGGACAAATAAATTCCAGTGCCATATCAGAATATTACTGGGGTGTGTTTTTAAACATAATCAGTAACATTATTATACCCTATTCAGTTATGAACTGAGATACTTTACTTTATCCAGATACTAAATGGTTGTTGTGGGTAGTTTCTGTTTTTGCTGCTGCAAGATTGCAGCATAAGCAATGATTTTGAATCTTCATAGTATTTCAAATACTGCTTTTATGAACGTTACATACCTCTTTAGTACATATTTAAGAACTTACCATATAACATGAAATAGACTCCACCAAAAAAGTCTCCACTGGAGCAGCAAATAAATGAAGTTTGGCTTTGATTAGATTGCAAACAAGTTACTGAGTATGTGATGCCCAAAGGGTATAACTTCTAATCCCCTAAAACCTGATTATTTAAACAGGACCTTATAACTTAATGTGATTAAGACTAGATATAAAGAACATCAGAGTGGGAAAAAAAAAAAAGAAAAAAAGATTTTATGCAGAAATACATTATTAAATTGATGTTTACATAGATTTTTCTGAAGAAGTTCAGGACAACAAAACCCGTGATTACAGTTATTATCATCTCTGGCTAGTAAGATGACGTTTTAAGTAATAATAGCTATTTCAAGTCTGTCTTGAATATAGAAAGAATTCTTTTTCTTTCAAACATGAAGTCCATTTCATACACCAAAATCTTTTGGATTACGTTGCTAAAATTCTATTCTCATTATTTTAAAATTTATTTGCTTAATCTACCTCCTAAAAAGTCCTATCTTAATTTCCAGAGGCAACACTGCTTCAACATAGTGCAGATGTAACCAACAAAGACTAGAAAATAGCATCATCTAGTCCAGAAAACACAGGAGCAAAATTACATAATTTCATCATAAGAAAACAGTAAAATCTCGCTTGGTTGTAGGGGCAGAAAGTTGCAAAAGATAGATTTTTAAAATCTGAGCCAAACACTGTTTGCTAGCTAGAATTAACTCACTTCTGAAAGCATATTCCATCTTGTACTATGAAATACTACCCTCAAGGCATGTGAACATAAGAAGGGAAAGAAACTTCAAGAGACCAGTTTGTAAAGGTGTCTAGAAGCAAGCCTTGAAATCAGAGAAACTGTAAAGAATAACTAAGGCAAAACCCTGCAGGTGTTTGGAACAGGTATTTCCTTAGGAGACTGCTTTCTTCCCTCTAGTAGGCACTCTCATAGCAACAATCATACACATTTTACTTCACAGAGAAGTTTTCTACTTATGTAATTCAGGTTAAAAAGTGATCTTTGTTAAGAGGCTATCTTAGATAATAACTCTAAGATGTGAATGGCTACATTATTTAAATTGTTGCATTATCAGTACTGCAGTTTGTATAGGTACTACAAAACGAAATACAAACTTGAAATTCAAGTACCATTTGCCTTGGTGTAGCTGCAACAAAAAAGGGAAGGTCATTCACATGCTCAAAAAAAAAGAATAAAACCTAAAATGTGAAAAGGATTTTGCTCCAGCTGAATGGTCTTTCCCAGAAGTGAGAGCCACCCAGCAACACAATCTGGAGTGGGTAACTGATGGATAAGAGCACCTTATTCAAGGTTCCCAGAACCTCTTCAAAACCACTTTTCACTGTTCTGAACTCAACAGGTCTGAAATTTAACTTTTACTGTTGCTGGTTTGGAAAGGAAGTTTTGTTTGGAAAATTTTCATACACAATTACTAAATCTGATAATACAAGCAATGATTTTCTTTTATAGCATGCAATATAACTTCTATTTTTTTCTGTAACTGGTGTCAAAGAGACAGAAAGTTTCTCTGAAAGAGAAACTTAGGAAGATTCTTTGGAATAGTGGAGAATCAGATAATTCATATTAAAAAAAAAAAAAAAAAAGAGGCTTGTATAGGTCAGAGATCTATAGAAAATAGTAAAGGAATAAAGGAATAAATATATACCAAGGAAGAGGTTCCTTCCCCCTCTCTCATAATCATTGACACTAATATTGCTTCAGCACACTGCGAAGAATTTCTAGGCTATGATATGGCATGCCCCAACAGACACAGTGATCACAGTGATCATTGGTAGTGTTGTTTCTTTTAAATACTGAAGTCTGATTTCAAAGTATTGAATAGATGGATTATATGCACCAAAAAAAAAAAAAAAAAAAAAAAAAAAAAAAAACAACTTTTTTTGGGTTTAAAAAAAAAAAAAAAAAAAAAAAAAAATAAAATGAGGGNAAAGAAACACAGAATTGAATTGAGTGGGTACAAGGAGTTTCTTAGGGCATATACTTAAGAGTTGAACTTGATGCTTGTAGATCCCTTCCAACTCAGAATATTCTGCACATCTGTGATCCCTCCACCCCAGTTACTGCTCTTCAGTAGGACACAATCTCAGGCCAGGAAGCCTCTCTTGGTTCTGTCCCATGGGCGTGGCTGCTCTTGTCCTCTTTCTAGTCAGCAAGAGGACTGCACACCCATTCCAAAATGACATGGTTAAACACAGTAAAAATACTGACACAGACAGCTACAGAGAGGGTCTTTACTGACACCTACTTAAACACCAGCAACATGTACCCACAACAAAAACACCACCAAGCCTTTCTTTTTCACTTTGACTGAGTAGTGTTGAAGTCCATTTACAAAAAGAACACATGCTCTCACTCTGTTGTTTCACAAGTGTATCCTAATTCATAATATCTCTGTACTGGTTTTGTCCAGGATAGAGTTAATTTTTTCCATAATATCTTGTCTATTTCTATGTTTTGCATTTACTATTAAATTATTGTTGACAATGTAAGGAAGTCTTAGTTATTGCTGAACATGGCTTTTCAGTGCAAAGGCCTTTTCTGTTCTTTATATCCACCAGTGAGTGGGTGCACAAGACATTGAGAGGGGGCACATCTGGGGCGGCTGACCACGACTAACCAAACGGCCATTCCATACCATCTGGCATCATGCTCAGCATTAAAAACTGCAGGGAGGAGGAGGGGACACAACATTCGGAGTTATGGCATTTGTCTTCCCATAACTTTATTTTGATGCAGCCTTGCTTCCCTGCAGACGGCTGAATATCTGCCTGCAAACAAGAAATAGTTTTATAATGAAAATTAAATAAGGAATTCATTCACTATCTCTATCTCAAACCATGAGTTTTCTCAATTTCATACTTTCAGTTCTCTTCTCTGTCCCGCTGCAGTGGTGTGAGCAAGCAGCTGTGTGTGACCAAAACAGTCACAAATAGATGCACAAACTCCACAACACTCTAAAACACAGTTTAGAGATTCTGGATTCCTTATGCAGACACTACTTCAGACCTTGAGTCTTCCCATATGCAGGTCTCCTTCTACTTGCCAGTGAGCCCAATTTGACATCTGCTAGCACATTACAAGTACCCACACAGAGAATTGTAAAGCCCTAGGGAATCATAAACCATCTGCTGTTGGTAGACCTACAGGCCTCACGGCCCACAGCCATTCCTCCAGTGATAGACTGAACCATTCATCCGATCCAGCTGCTGGCATTTAGATCTTTGAGCACATGCACAGAATACCTTACGTGAAAAATAGTTAAGATGGGATTATTTAGAGGATAGGATACACTGAAGTGGACAGGTACTGGGTGCTTTGTGAGCAAGAGTAGTGAGCAGAAGCTGTTCATGTAACTGGCCCTGTTATCAAACTTTTCTCTTTTTTCTCATGTTTGTGCAACCATCACCACCCCACACTCTACACTTAGCCTTCCATTTCTCCACCCTGGTCTCCTCACAAACAACCAATCTGCCCCCAACTGCTTTACTCCCTGTCAGTCTCACCCAAATTCAAATCCAGTATTTCTGACACTATTACCTAGGTCACCTCGGCATTTCATGACAATACTGCTAAAGTTACCCACCACTGTTCTTGCAATACAACACTTCCACAAGGTCCCATAATACTCTTCTACATCTCCTTAAAAAGGTCAGACATTCCCTACACGACTGATTTGTCATAGCAGTACCTCAGCCATCCTCGCACTGCTATGGAACCAGTGTTACATCCCATAGTTTTGCATTCTCCACTCACCTAACTCTCATGGCCATGGCCTAGTCCTTTCCCTGCCTGTCTCAGCAGTGTGTACACACACACACACACACACACACACACACACACACACGCTTTCAACTCTCTGAGGTGCTTTCCATCAGCCTCTGACGGAAGAGCTTTGAACACAGCTACCCTACGAGTTAGCAAGCAGGCTTCACTTCATTCCTACAAGATCCTTCACCACTACTGAAGATCTAGGACTTTCCTTGTAACATCTGCTCCTACTCTTGATGGATGTAAATTACAGTGGATTGCTGCCATTACTGCTGAGAGGTTGAAAATTTTCGCTAGTTGAGCACTGCGAAGATTAAAAATGTAATACCGTGTTTCCTGCAGAGGAACAGTTGCTAGGTAGGGCACTACTCTTCTGGTCTAGAGAGTTCTCCTACAGGTTGCTGCTCTGTTATGGAATTAGCATTCTGATCCCAGCAACAAGTCACAGAGGAAAAGCTTCATCCTCTTGGTTAGGTCATGCTTCAGTATGCTAACAACAGGCTGAAGCCTTGAGACAATTAATACATTTGAAGATCCTTTTGTAGTGCTAAAACAGCATATGGAGACCTTAATGAAAGTGAAAGTTGCATTACTTTTTGATTAATATTGCTGCCAAAAGCATAAGTCTCTGTTCTGGCACAGAAAGAAAGCATCAGTGCATTTGTTTCCTGAAATTAAATTAAGTTTATTAGACAGGAAAAAGAACAACTAAATGTGACTTAATAGGAAAAGCAGGATGAAACTCAAGATCCAAAAAGACAGCAATGTCTAATTGCAAGGATTTGGAAAAAACTACTGTTTCCAAGAATGGCCTATATTAGGATCTATAAAATATGACATCTGTTGTCTTCTCCAAGAGTAAATATCCATTAATAGATTAATAAATTTTGTCTCCATTAAAACTCTGTGAGGTCACCCTATGCAGTATATTGAATTTATTAATCTGGACTAGAGTTCAGCTATGTCAAATGCAGGATGGCCAAATGTCAGAATATCTATTGACTATGCCTCTGGAATCTTAACAGTAAACTGAAACCCACAAGAGGAACTCAATATCACTCCATCTAAATGAAACCATAACTTACCTACATAAACTCCAGGAACTCTGGAGGAACTAATCTGTCAGCAAGCAACATAAATTAAAGCAGATCATGCCTAGTTGCAAATAGGTCCATTATCCTAATATCTGCTGAGAACATTTGCAATTGCTAATCCATTTCCAGATGGACAGAGGTCTAAAGGTTAGAATGAATGATTTATGAATGATCTCTAGAATTTAAGGACTTACAGGACCAATGGACATTTTTGCAAATGTTACTAAAACCAAGTTACTAGCAGCTTGGAAAAGTTTCAGAATATCCAAAGTGTTGTGGAGATCCTCATCAGGAGAAATAGCTTCCCATGGAGCAGTTATTATTTTATAGATACAAATATTTTCTGCAAGGAAAGCAAAAAACTTACACACAGAAGTCTCTAGCTAGATGTTTTTACAGAATTTCCCTCGTAAAAGCTGTTCTAAAAGCCATTAAGTGTGAAATAGGGATGAGATATGGATATACAGGATAGTGATACACATATTTGGAACATGAATGAGGAAAAAAATTAGCTCATCACCAAATTCTTTTGGGACTTCCAATCTTAACTTGTTTAGCAAAGATTATCCAAAATAGTTTTAATAAAACTGAAGTTATAAAACCTAGAATCAGAAAGTTATAATGAAAATTCCAAAGCAACCTGTACTACAGCAGCAGCAGACACTGCTATAAACCAGTCCTCCCTGTGATTCCAAAATAATTCTAATTTCTTTTTCTTAGTGATATTTACTCATAAATGTGACATTCTAAACTTATATTTTATTATATTTAATTCACTCACATACATTAAAAAATAAATCAATTAAATAGAATCATCAATTAAACAATTTTCACTCTAAATGTCCTTTTGTGAACTGAAAGAGCTTTCACTTTCTCAGTGAAGATTTTTATATTTTCTTAAGCATGTGTTACCTTTTCTTAAAGCTAGTCAGACTTCTTGAGGTCAGGAAAGGGAGAATGACTGCACTTTCAAATACCGAGAATAAAAATTGGTTGGAGGAGTTGGACTCGTTAGTTTTTTCTAGATTTAAAAAAGGTAACACACAAGTGAAGGTTAGCCATTATTAGCATTAGTAATGAAGTCACAGTGATAGGCATGATCTGAAAATCAGTTCTGTTTTGAAAAAATATCCTTGCAGCTGATCTTACTAGCACTGTAACAAAAAAATACCAAGGCAAATTCAACTAAGACTATAAATTCCTGCAGAATAGTGTCCTGAAAAATTTTTGCTTGCTTTTCACCAGAAGCACTCAGGTTACATGTCTCTTCCTTTCCTTTGGATTCCTTCAGATAATTCAGAGTTCCACGTCTTCCTGGATGATTTAGTGCTGATGCAGTGTTTAAAAAAAATATTTCTTCACCCATACAAAAGATCACTTTTCTGACAATGTTCTCCTTCTTTGCAGCTACATACAGGTTTTCATATCACAATAAGAAATATTTTTTATCTCATTTTCACTATGAATCAAATACATTTTAAAACCATCCCTCTGCACCTGTCCTGTTATTACTGAAAGATGTTTCATGAATTTTAGATTATCCCTCTTAATTTTTTGCACATGGAAAAGATTTTGGCAGTGGTGTTCATCATATCTGTCAATTTATTAAACAGCTTACTCTGCCCTTAGAGAAAATGTCAATTGTTACGTCTCGTATTTGTTTATTCTATTGGTTTGTTATTAATGGTTTTAATACTGATGGGTTGTTCTGATGTTCCCCCATGTGTACACCCAAATTGGTTTATCCCTGAAAGCTGTATCCTCCCCTAAGCTGCCCTTTATGGCAATCCCCTCCCTTTGTTCTCATCCCTTCCCTATCAATCACTGTTACCCTGCCCCTTGTTCTGGTCCCTTCCATGTCACTCCTGCCTTGAGCCAATCCTTCCAGTGTTCCCCCAGGGCGTTCCTGGGGGGCTCCCTATCCTGGACACCCCACTGGGACATGTGCCCTGTTCTGCCCCCACCTTCTGGAATTGGCCTCAGGCCAGTGCTGTCACCCTCCTCACCCTGCCCTGATGCTGCCCCAGTGGTTTAGGATTTGTACCCACCCCCAGAATTGCTGCAGTTTTAAACCTGTGCCCAGCAGAGCTCAGGGCTCTCCTGTTGTGACCCCTTCAGCTCCAATAAACCTCTCCTGCTGGAAGCTCCTACAGAGAGCCTCCTCCTTCTCCTTTGCCCCACTCCTGACGTGGCTGGCAGACCCTGCACTGTAGAGCAAGCAGCTCTAAAGGTTCAGCTGTTGGTAAAACCCCAAACCACGGCTGATCCCCACTCCTGGAGCAGTGCTGGTGTGATACAGGCTAGCCTTGGGCTCTGGTGGACCTCGTCAGTCAATTTACACAGGCCATTTTTCTTCCCGAGAATTTCTACACGAGTGCAATATTTAACATTTTGTTTCCTACTACTTGAGAAATTATAACCAATTTGTCCTACAGGTCAGTACTGATTATTTTGAGTGTGTGTGTTCACACTTGTTTGTTTGAGCTTTTTCAGGTCTGTTTTTTATTGTTTATGTTGTTGTTCTGGGGGCTTTTTTTGTTTGTTTTTTGGTTGGTTGGTTGTTTTTCCCCTGTAGATCATACCCCATATTAAAGAACATAAGGTTTGTCAGGATTTTAAATTGGTGACATAGAATGACATTTAAAGGACACATCTAAGCTTTTATTTAACTTAAATTCAACTGCCTGAATTCTTTTGCAACTAGTCTTAATTGCTCCAGGTTTTGTGGTACCACTAGCAAAAGGGTACCCTTTTTATGCTGTTATTACTAGCATAATAAAAATATGTTACTCATCAGAACGGGGTTTTAGTTAATGTTCCTTTAAAAATATTCTGCTTTTGTAGGGAGAAGCAGATTAAACCTACATACTGTTGTGCTATCTTCATCTCCCAAAGGGCTGAAAAATACAGGATGCAAAAGAGATAAATACTAAAACATAAATCTTTCCTAAGTTGTAAGAAACCTAAACTACACAGAGTTTCAAACCTGATGTCTTTGTCCAAATAAAAAGTGGAACCTTGAATTGCTGCTTTTATAAGCCTAAATGGTTTTGAATTTTGATCAAAAGTTCTAGTGAATGAAAATTCAGCAAGTTAAAAGTTATGGACTTGGATTCTAAGTAGAATTAAGTTCCTGACACTCTGCCTGGTCTTAAGGTCACTCAGTCAACAGTTGGGGGATGTGGAGAAAAGCTTGGTGTAATAAAATGCTGCTCTTCATATGTTTCAGTGTTCTTATATATGCGCAGGGACTTATACAGGGTGAAGCAGGAAGTAGTTTAGGTTTCAGCTGACAGAATTATAGTAGAAGGTGCTGAAAGATTAGAATACCTTAAATAGATTAATTTAAAAGTTGTACCATCAAAATTATGTCTCAATGGTATCACTAGGACATAGTGCAAGCCAGCTTCAGATTGCTTTTTATTTTGCTAAATATCTTCAGTGGTCCATTTTGTTTATTTGTTTTTTCTTCTTTTTTTACTCAAGGATGTATCTTATAATGAACAGCATAGCTATCATGAAAATTTTTAGCTTCTCCATCTCCGGTTTTCTCTCTTTGTAAAAGCTCTAGAAATTTTCATCTGAGCACACTATCAAATACTAGGGACACACCTGGGGCAATGGCACATATAATCCCTCTACATAAACTACTCAGGTTACACTTATCCAATATTGTTTAGGTCTCTTCCTCCCTTACCTACATAACTAAACTTTCTAACCTTGCCTAGTTTCACAATTTTTATTTTCCTTCAAGTCAAGGACATCCTCTTACACTTAAGTTTAAGAAGAAAAGTAGCTAACAAGCAACCGCAAACCTACTCTAGCTCTTACTTTAAAAAAACAAAACAAACAAACAAACACCACCCCCCCCCAAAAAAACAACTGATTTTATATAATTGTGTAAAAGTAACAAAGGTAAACACAGAAAAGTTTCTGAAATAAAGTGGATGAAAATATCAAAAGATAAGAAATCAACAAGATTTCTACTCACAACCTGTGTTTATTTTCAATGTCACATTCATATTGCCCAGAAGATGCTGAGAATGATAGCATCCATCAGTGAAGAAGAAAAATAGATTTCTTATTTCGTCTGAGATATATAAGTCAAACAGAAAAATAATTTGTGTGTATTTCAGAGTAACAAAAGTTACAACTTCTACATATGCACACTGTTTCTGTTGTATGTTTCTACCATAACACACTGGGTATGGTAGGTTATACAAAGGTTCATACTGTCCAGTAAATCAGAACCACTGAATAACTGATGCTTACAGTGAACTGACTTATGACCAGAGTCGACAAGAACACGGTTTCAGTTAAACACTGCTACCCACTGCGGTACCCAAGTACCCTGTTCTGCACTGCCTTGGCAGGTAAGAAGTGTCCCACAGTCACCAACCAGCCCACCTGGCTCCAGGGATCCGTTGCTAGTACAGATTAAAACCCAGACGACAGCAAGGGAAAACAGCAGCAGAAACCACTCAGGGCTTCAGTAAAGCATTTTTCAGCCTGCTCAGGGACGGAAAGGATGGATACTGTGCAGTGCTGTTACAAAGGGCAAGCAGGCCCTGGAGGAACTGGTCAATCTTCAAGAACAACCTCTTCAAAGCATACCAATTAACCTACCCCAGCATGCAAGAAAACAAACCAAAGTATGAATTCACAGGTTACACAGGGATGAGCAACAGTGTTCAAGCTTCAGGGCAGTTGTTCGTTCAATAGAAGGATGAACTTGAAAGAAGAGCATATTTATTAGTGAGTCCACGGAGTGAGAACATATTTCCTGTTTATCAAACATTAAAACACTGATTCAAATCAATCATTGTACATAAATATAGCAGTGATACAAAGTTAGCAATGGAAGCAAACAAGCAGAGAATGTGTGTTAAAATGTTGTGGGGGAAACCAGGCTACTAGAGTCCAGTTATAGTATTAAAAGTTATTTATTGAAACAGCATCAGTCTATTAAAACATTAATTTGAAGGTGCAGTCCATTTCACTGAAGGGTTCTTCTCAGGATGAAGCTTCAGAGGGATGTTAGAATTTCCCAAGGCTTCCTACTGCAACAAATCTCAGGCAGCCGGCAAGAATAATTTCAGGGTGAGGCCTTAGGGAACTAAGGAAGTTCCCTTGGGGCTCGTAAGCCAAGAACTTCAAGCGGCAAGCAGGGATCTGGTGTCTTTTGGGCCAGGAGATCCGTGTGGCTGGCTGGAACTGTGCAACCATCTTTCTTCTTCTTTCTTCTTTCTTCTTTCTTCTTTCTTTTCTTCTTTCTTCCTCCTTTGTTTTGTGCAACCAAAGCAAAGCAGCAGCATGGTAGCTAGGTAGATAGAAATTCCTGCCCCTGCTGCCAACCTCTATGGCTAGGTTTTAAGTCTAAGTTGACCAATTAACTAAATACACAAATCTAACACAACTTTACTGCCTCTTTTAAAATTATTAAAAAACATTGCACACTTCAGCGTAATTTTACATAAGTCGTTTTTTTCCATGTACATGCAGGCTTTATCTAGTTTTTGTTCTTAATTTTATGTATATGTTCTACCTATTTTTTTGACCTTAATACTATCCTGTTTTTAGTGGCTTTTTCTATCTAAAAATGTAAAATAATTTTGTACTGTTTTAGGTATGTCTATGAAATACTACACTTTATCTAGATTTTTAGGGCACTAGCCCTCTACATCTACTCAGGCAGCCTATGTGATGCCTCTCATCAAAAACACTTAGAAAGCTTAAAGATTTATTTTTATCTTACTGTGATTTAATATATTCTCTTCTTTTTCTGATATTCAAAAGGGAATTTAGCTTCTTAATTTCTAACAAGTGTGCTTTTACATACAGTACTGAAAATTCATGTGGAATTTGTGCTTGTAGGTTTTCAGGATTTTTTTTTTTCCAAGCAGTTATGGCCCATCCTCAAAACAAAAAAAACAAAGAGTAGAACAGTACAACTAATTCCTTTCATATTCAGATGAATTCTATCCTTTGCAGATCTGACTCACTGAGTCAGCTAAGATGAAAATTAGATGATGAAAAAGAACAAAATGAATTTTAAATTCTTAAGTCATGTGTATTCATCAATATTTCTTTCTTCAAAATTAAGAGATCAAATTATTCAGAAGGCAGACTCAAAATCCACTAGCAGCACTTAAAAATAGCTGTTATATAGATTTCTATATAAATGTGGTAAGAAGATCCTATTTTTAACAAGTAATTAATAACCTAATAAAAGCAAGGAAACAAAAAAAGGGAAGGTGAGTTAAAAGAAATGCATCACCTTCAATTACAGTCCCAGGAGACTCTCTTGTGTTTCACTTTGACATTCTGCTGTCAGAAACTTCACTGTTACAAGATGGTAGTTGACTGGTTACACACTAGTTTGTTTTGGAGCTCATATTCCCATCTCTAAACAAAATACTTCATTTTTCAATATCCTTCTAGAATTAGTAGAAAAAAGAGTAATGTTTTGATGCCTTTTTTTCATTTTTCTGTTTGCCTATTTAAGCCACAAGTCAATTCAACATGAGACCCTCACTAATGCAGTCAAAAAATGTTAAACTTTATAATACTGATGGTGTTCTAAACACTGTTTTATGGCAGAGCAGCATGGTATACTGTAAGCGATCCAGGCAACTCCTGCAGTACTGAAGGAGGAATAGACAACTGTTCCAGAGGGGGTGTGATACTGGGCATGATGGTCACCAACACAAGTGAGTGGTCATGCATTGGTGCAATTTTCAAAGTGTGGGTGAAGCTGAATTTGGGAAGGGATGCAAAGAGTAAGAGGGGCTTCTATAGGTATGCCAGTCAGAAAAGTATGGTCAAAGATGGCATCTTCTCTGATGAATACAACTGAAAAATTGGTCATAGGAGATAAACAGAAGGGTCCACAGGAAGCCTCACTTCCCACGTCTCTTGAGTGGATGGACTGGAAGACTGGTAGACTGGAAAAGTAAATTCCTTCCCACTGCAAGAATTCATATTTGTGATCACCTGAAAAACCTGAACGTATAAAAGTCTATGGGATGCATCTTATGAGGTCCCAGAAATAGGGAAGTATTTCACTCATTTTTAAAAAGGTTAGGAAGGGAGAACCTAAGAACCTGTCAGCCTCACCTCAGTGCCTGGGAAGATCATGGAACAGATTCTCCTAGGAGCTATGCTGAGGCATATAGAGGATAAGGATTGAGACAGCCAGCGGAGCTTCACGAAAGACAAAACCTGCCTGACCAAACTATTGGCCTCCTATGAAAGAATGATTGCAAACGTGAACAAGGGAAGAGCTACAAATGTCACCTATATACCTCAGTATGACATTTGTTTTGTGTGTTTGTCCCCCACAACCTAATTCTTTCTAAATTGAAAGGACATGGGTTTGATTAATGGACGGGTCAGTGGATGCAGAATTGGCTGGTTGGATGCAGCCAGAACTCAGTGGTCAACAGCTCAATGACCAGGTGAAGATCAGTGACAAATGGTGTCCCTCAGGGATCTGTATTTGGACCAGTACTCTTTAATGTCTTCATCAATATCATAGACTGTGAAATCAATGCGCCCTCAGCAAGTTTGTAGATGACACCAGGCTGAGTGGTATGACTGACATGCCTGAGAGATGGAATGTCATCCAGAGTGACCTGGAAAAGCTTGAGAAGTGGGCCCGTGGGAATGTCATGCAGTTTAACAAGTATAAGTGAAAGCTGATACACTTGGAACAGGGCAACTCCCGGTTGGCTGGGGGAATGAAATGATTGAGAGCAGCTCTGCTGAGAAAAGGTAGAGGTGGATGAAAAGCTGGATGTGAACTGGCACTGTGCACTTGTAGCTCAGGAAGCCATCTGCATCCTGGTCTGAATCAAAAGCCAGCAGGTTGAGAGAGGTGATTCTGCCCTTCTACTCCAGTCCAATGAGACCCCACCTAGAGTATTGTGTCCAGCTCTGGAGTCTTCAGCGCAGAAAAAACATGGACCTTTTAGAATAGGTCCAGAGGAGAGCCATGAAGATGATCAGAGGAGTGGAGGAACTTTCCTATGAAGATAGGCTGAAAGAGGTTGTTCAGCCTGGAGAACAGAAGGCTCTAGGAGATCTTATTTTTTTCAGTACTTAAAGGGGGTTTGTAAGAAAGGTGGAGACAAATTTTTTCATGGCATTTTGCAGTAGGACAAAAGGTTTAGACTAGATTTAAAGAAGGAATTTTGTACAATAAGCATGGTGAAACACTGGAACAAGTTGCCCAGGGAGGTGGAAGATACATCATTCCTAAACATATTTAAAGTCATGCTTGACTCATTGCTGGGTGATAGGGCTAGATAAACTTCAAAGATCCCTTCCAACAAAAGTAATTTTATTATTCTATCTAACCAACTCCATGACACAACATGCTGAACTTAGAAATCCCAGGGTCTCATTTTTTAATATCATGACCCACTCAAATTCAGAGAGCAATTCAGGTTTCTGTAATCACTGTTGAGAAGTATCTCACTCTCCCTCCACACTAGCAGATAAGAATGAATTGGCAGTGGGAGAACATTTTGATCTCAGACCTACATACCAGATTCTGCTTGGATGGAGTTAGTTTTCTTCACAGTAGCCTATATATAACCTTCATAGTTGTGTTCAGCAGGGAATTTGTGACAAAGCCTGTATTGATAACACTCCAGTCTTTTTACTACTGCTGAGCAGTGTGTGCACATGTCAAGGATTATTCCCTACCTGCCACCCTATGTACTATGCCTCCTCAGCAGGCAGGCTGGAAGTGCTGAAATTGCCAGGGAACACAACCAGGACAACTGACCCAAATTGACCATATGACTTCCATACCTCATGGCATCATGCTCAGCAGTAGAACTCAAAGAAAGAAGATGGGAGAATGTACATGGTTACCACATTTTACTTCCCCAGAAACTGTTATATATGCTGAGGCCCTGGCAAAAACCGGCTCTGTGTCTGCCTGCCAACACAAAACACTGAATATTTGTCATTGCTTGCATGCACAGCTTTACTTAACATACCTAACTGTTGTAGTTTCAGTCCCTGAATTTTCTTCTTTTTGCCTTTCCAATTCTTTCATCTCCGTTCCATTGACAGGGAGGGAAATAGTGGCAAGTCCCAAAACCTAAAATTACAGTGATATATTTTATCAAATCAAAACACCCAGAAGTCTTGCTGAGCTTAAAAAGACCCCCATAACATTACATTTTATTAGAGTTATAGCACAAGGAAGTTTTTATTTCTCTAAAAAAATCTTAAGAGTAAACAAATAGAGGAAGCAATGGCAAGTTAAAAAAGAAAACTCCAAGTAAGACCTTGAGAATTATCAGAGAGATTTGTATTACTCTAACTAGTTAACATCTCACAGGGTTCTCCCATACTCCAAACTTCACATTCCAAAACCTTTCAAAAGGCATGGCTTTATCAATTGTGGACAAGGCTTCTAAATGTTAATATTAGATGTAAATGTAAGTGTCAATAAATAGTCTATGTTTTTGGAGGAACATATGGGATCTAATAAGTAATAAGACACTGCACATTCCTTTGCCCTCCAAAAGGGGCTATGTAATTAATGCTTTTTAAAATTCATATTTTTCTTCAGTCCATTGATAAATACTGTTTTCTTAATGCTAAAAATATCCAAACCACTAAAAGTCTAAGGCTTAGGAGTTGTACTGCTGGTTTAACAGATTTCTCTAACACTTTGGAAGTTGTGATTTTAATGAAATATGACAACAACATACTTTATTAGTATGAAGATGATTAGATGAAGGTTCCTATGCCTATTTTATTTTTACTTTACTAATATCTATACATATCAAATGTAAGATATTAAATGAAAGGGTGAGACTTTGTCCCTCCTTTCCACTTATTGATCAAGAAATTATGACTGAATTATCACTGGCATTTTTTTTTAGAAGCTTGAGTAGTTTAAATAGCTCTATACAGCCTTCCTACTCCATTCTTCAAAAGAAGTGAGCCAATATCTACTTCTTAGTCCTCCATTACTCAAAGTAGGTTTAGTCAACAAAATATAAAAAAGTGACTCAGGCTATTGAAAAAAAAAAAAATCAGCGTGTTTGATAGTCTGTATTTCCTTTTACATAAACACAAGTTTCATGGTCTTTTTCTATGCCCTTCCCTGAACACTCAACCCCCCCACAAAAACACAGATATACCAACCCTTGCACATTTTAGGATAATTTTGTTGGATTTTGCTCCCACACAATGAAATTCTAATCTTCTTCATTAAAAAAAAACCTATTTTACTTAATGAGAAGCTCCACTGGTGTCACTGGAGATACCGATGAAGCTTACTCAAAATATCAAAACCCAATTCTTAAATTTGGAAAGGGAAAATAAACAATACAGAATTATGTGAGGAAGGACACTCCAAGGGCAAATATGGAAGAATGTAGCCCACCTATCAACAACCTGCATCTAACTAAAGCAGAAACATGCAGTATGAAATTATAGGAGGCTTCAGTAAAGGGGCAGCCCAAGATGTTGCTTCTCTAAGCACAAAGACGTGCCTTCAACCTTCAAGAGCATTACAATTTAGTCCAGAACTAAAAAGATATGTTTCATCATTCAGTGCCTAAGAGACTACATTTGAATGCACACACCATAGCAGGAAGTATCAAAAATACACTGAATAAGAACATTAAGGTAATTTCACTAGAAGAGTTTTGAAAAACTGATAATGCATCACATGCTGTGATACAGCTTTCTGACTCTTGTGGGAAAATGATTGGCCTTTTAAGAATAGGTAGTTCCTTTTCAGTAATCACATCCTGCAGTTTTTCTCTGTACAATATGCAAGCCAGAACTGTTAAAAAGGTTTTCACACCTTTTGCTTCAGTACCTTTCTGGAATGTATGTTATGCTATCTATGGCAACCAGCTGTGCTCACATTGGATATTCTCAGTTAAGCAGGATCAGATTTTGGCACTGCTATTGTTAGCTGCAAACATTTGTTTGTTTCATTAGTGGCAATTATGCCCAGTAGGGACTGCCAAAGGCACATAGTGATCCACGGGATGGATTTAATAAATAAGCGTATATCAGTGGAAAATATTCCATCAAGATGTGAGAAAGCTCTGTGTTTTAGAGTTTTCTACTTTTCAAAATGTTACAGTTGACATCTGGACAAGAAAAAATCTGACTTTTTAGACATTTGAGCCTCCAACCTACTTTCAGATTAGTTGTGGATGTGGAAAGAGTATTAAAAAGAAATTTACAAATTTCACCAAAATCTTTATTTCAAGATAAAGAAGCTTTCCTGCTTCTTGTCTACCATGAATAAGCCTTTCAGCTTACTGACTTAGAACCTGACATAAAAATACTTCTTTGTGTATCTAAGAAGAATACAATGTTAGCTGAAACATTAGGAGTTTGGTTTCACAAAGCTCAACTATGCAGACATCTGGACCTATATTTGAAGTTAGCAAAAAAAATAAAAAAAACCAAACCCAAAACCCAACTACTAAAATCTCCTGTTTTAAATTATCCTGGAATAAACCATGAGATCTGGATAGGAATAAGAACAGACAATTCAGACAAATCACTGTAAACTGCTGAAAGCATCAAGTACTAAATTCCATCTCAAAGACTCAAAGTCTTCACTTCAGAAAAGAGTAGTACTAAGACAGAACCAAAAGAGCAATCAGATATTTCCATGCCAGGAAATGTGGGGGGAAAAAAAGAGGAAATAAATCTGGTTGATTTTCTAGATGATCGAGATCTTAAATAGTGCTGAAACTTTTCATCATAAACCCACAACTTGTTCAACTGGACAGGATGCTCACTGTGCTAAGCATAGTAGGCAAACAGAATTTTAATTGTCAAATATCAAGGGATTGTCAAGTATGTTATGACTTTATCCAAAACTTTCTGGCCACAGACACAAGTTAGAGAATATCTCCAGATCTGAGCTTTTCCTTCCTGAGACTAGCAGTACAGATCTTGGGAATCACTTGGTTTATATGTTTTAGCATTAAATATTATTATTATTATTAATAATAATGACACCAAAAACACAATCTGAAAATTTTGATTGTACTATTTGAGAAAACCCCCTAATTATAATTCAAGAGGCAGAAAGCAGTGGAGGGTACTGCACTGATAACTACTAAGAGTTCAGGCTGTCTTCCAAGTAGAGTTTTGCTGGGACTATATATATGGATGACTCTCACCACAGTACAAACCTTGATCTCAGAAACCACAATGAAAATTCTGAACCACCAAACCAAAGAAGAATTAGGTGACTAATTTGCATTAACAATCTGAGCCAAAATTATTCTCCTTCTGTTAAAATAAAAACAAACCAACCAACCAACCAAAACAAAAAAAAAAACCCAAACCAAACCAAAACAAACCAAACCAAAACAAACCAAAACAAACTCCTGCCCCAAGAAAAAGAATTAAAAAAAATAAAACTGAAAAAGAAAAACCAAAACCAACTTATTCCTGAACAAACACTATATGCCATGAACTGTGGCAACATCAATTGGGAAAATCTGGATGTCCTGATGAGGTTCTTAATTCCTATTTGTAAGCATTGAAGCTAATTAGAATCTAGTGAGGAGGAAAAAATCCAAACAATTTATATGAGATATATAAAAAAAATAAGTGGTCGGTAATTAAAAAAAATATGTTTAATTCAAAATTTTCAACGTGGCAACTTTATCTGAATCATATTTTCCCCTTTATGTACAGAAAAAAAATTTAAATCCTTTAAAAAATAGCCCCTCCTGTGACTCTCCATAAAAGAGAACACAAATCTTTTTTCTTGCTTTATTTACACTTATATACTTGCAGGAATTGGAAAGCTCTAAAAAAATTTCTATTTTTGGGAGAATAATCTGTTTCATAAAATATCATCTGCACGGGATATTTATTCAATCCTTTTATAAGAAGAGATTTGGCAGCTGAACATTATGTATGACAGACTTCTTTCACACCATCTGTTATCTGTAGCAAATCAGAAAGCATTACTTCATTATTTTTTGTGGAGAACTCTCTGTGCAGTTCAGAACACTTCAAAAAAGTATTTGCTGTTTTTTAGAGGAGAAATACTGGCAGTGGTCATTCAGTTTTAGGGCTTAAATGCTTTGTTCCTCAACCCTGAAGAACAGGCTCAACAGCAGGCTAGTTCACAATCAATTAGAAATTTTTAGGGCTACAGAATAGGGAAAAACCCCTTGTTTTCTTTTTCTAGCATACTCCCTAAACCAATCATCTTTCATATGATCTTCATTCACAGACAAAGTAAACTAGGCTCTAGTGAGGCATTGCATTAACTTCAGTTGCCCACATTGAACAATTTCTTCAGCTGTTTACTTTTGTTAACGTGAACATTCACTGATACCAAAATGCAACTTTATTTCACAGTGTGTGTTCCTATCCTGGACTGGAGCTCACTTTTGAATGAATATGAGTTTATGAATAAAACTATAAAAAAGAAAAATTGGAAAAAACCCACCATCACACAGACACACAAAATCCTAAAACACAAAACACAAAGCAAAGCAAAAAACTCTAAACCATTATTTTTGTATTTGGGTTTTTTTTAGATTTTTGAGATAACATTTATTTTCTCAATATCATGCTTCAGAAAATGCAATATCTGTTTCTTTCAATAACACAAAGTTTTGAACACAGATTTTTTAAGTGTAGAAATTATTTTGAAACAGATTTACTATTTTACTTCCATCTTTGCTATGGCACAAAACTACTACACATCCAGAAGTGCTTTAGTGCTTGAAATTAATCATAGAATCACAGAATATGCTGAGATGGAAGGGACCCACAGTGATTATCAAGTCCATCTCCTGATCCTGCACAGCACAACCCCAAGACTCAGACCAGATGCCTGGGAGCATTGTCCAAACACTTGAGCTCTGGCAGACTTGATGCTGTCACCAAGCTGGGGAGGAGCTAAAACATAAGATTCATGTTGTTCTTACGTAAGTCAGGATGAGATCATAACATTTCTTGGAGCAAAAGCTAGGAAAACTAGGAAGGAAATAGTTTCAAAAACACTGACCTCACATATGATCCACTCAACCAAATTAATTTAGTAAATAAACTTTCACACTGATACATTAACTTCTCTAAATTAATTAAAGTCACTGGAAATTTCTTGGAATTTGGGAAATAAGAATGGATTAGCAGAACAAAAGAGGATCAATGTAAGCTTCTTATCTTTTATTGTGAATATTATTAACCAGACTATGATTTTCCTCTAAAGATAAGGGTGGGTGTTGCTTGTTGGTTTTCTCTATGTACATATGTACCTGTTCTTAAAAACCAAAATTATCCAGTAGTTAGCCTTAGATCCTCTGGTCTCCTTGCTTATTAGTACCTGGCTTTAGAAGTCCTTGGGTTTTGCAGACATACTGTTCTTGTTGGTACTCAGACCCCTTCTCATTCTGTACATACTTCCCTCACTCCATGATAGTCATCTCAGACCTATGGCTTTCTCAGAAGATGGCTGTCAGGCTGTCTGCCCCAGAAGGTAAAAGAACAACATGGCCAACCAAATATCTGGTTGTTAGACTGCTGGTGTCTCCACTGTCTGGCACCCAAACATATTCTTTCCTATAACTTGTTGCCAGACCTCTTATCCCATGCAACAGCTAATTTGGCTTGAAATTATCTGGTGAAGTACACACTGCAACACAGAAATTCCCTAGGTAAACATTCACACTCTTACGGGCATTTCACATTTCACACATACTTATGGGCATTTAGACCTGAGCACACAAACACCATACAGGACTCTATGGAGGAAAATCGAAATAGCATTTAACGTGCAGAAATGAAAGATCCTGGTGATCAGATCCAGTGCTTAGCCAAACCTATTGACCAGAAATCTGTTCCCACTGAAGTCCTTTCTCCCTCTCTGCTTCACTCTGCCTCCTTGTCTCTCCATTTGCATGTGCTTGTTCTCATAATTCACCCCTTTTCTTCGCTTTCTCCACCTCTGGTCCTTCTCTAAATATCTCGTTACATCTTTGACAGTGCCACTATCCCCTTAAAATGTTCCACAGAATTTATTAGATAAACACAAAATGGCCCTCCTTCTGCATTCCATCATGAGTCCCATATTCCTTTAGGCAATTAAATACCCTTCAATCTTCAAGGCACTTGCACTCATTAAGGTACAACATTCCTCCACTTACTGTTTGCATTTTCAGTGATTAGCCTGTAATTATATTACCTATTAATTATTAGTTTTTATCCTCCTAGAAATCAAATTGATTAAACTGTGCTCTTTTTCCTAAGACTGACAGCAACTTAGTTGGTTTGTATTTCCTTCTCTTTCCTGCTTCACATTCATATTCCGTTGATTCTTAATGCCAGCTGTCCCATTTGAGTTATAATTAGAAAACATTCAATATTAAATCTCTTTTAAAGCTAAGTGATTTTTAATCTGCAAGCCCATAGGTTTTTTTTATACATCCTGGTCGTCCTAAGTGAGACTTTGAAAGTGTAATGCCAGCTGGATTGACCACTAGACTTTGACAATAAAGAAACTAGAAACTTGGCAAGAACTCCCAAATAAGCCTAACTTCCTTGATTTTTGAGTTCTTTAGAAGCCCTAAAATGAAACTAATTCCATAACAACTTAGAAACTTTTCAGAAGCACTATGTTGAATAGAATTAGACTTTTCAACCTATAGTTTAAAAGAAACAAGTTTGCTATTTGAAAGCAATGAAAACTCTATCAAAAAATTCCACAGTACTTTTATAAAATAGCTATATGAATGTTAGCTTAAGAATTAAATACATAGTTTTTTTCATGAAAAGAAATCTACAGATTACTTCTGCATGTTTATGTCTCCTGCAACTTAAAAAGCATCTGAATGCTATAGGCTGGCATCAGATTCTTTCAGATAGAATAGAAAGCCTTATGAATACTTAAAACCCAGAAATTATAATTGCAACAGGCTGTTTCATGGTCCAAAGATGTCTGTAACCAAGATTGCTTTGGGACATCTAACTTCCCCCCCCAAAAAAAGTCAGCATTTCTTCAAGAGGTGTTTTTCATTAACAGCAATATTTTATCCTTACAATGATCCTGCCCCATAAATACTATCAGTTTTTCTCCATCTATTGCCTTAGAAATATATAATCCTTTTCATAGGAGATTTCATATCCTGCAGTAATATGTCTGTTTCCATTGCCCAGCTCTCTATTTTAATGAACACACTTCAATTACTTATATGGTCTTGATGAGCTTGCAAATTAAACTACAGGCTGTCCTTTTATTATCTACATAAGAAGCCAAAACTATAATACAACTGGGCTTCATTTTGACAATATATATTTGACTCCTTTATATTGTGAGAATGAGGAAATTTTATTCTTCCTGAATCCAGGCTTCCGTACTCATGTAGTCTCACAGCTGCTCCTGCTCAAGTTCCTAAGATGATCACTTCTCATTAGCAATTTCCATTTCTAAATCGTTTCCTCAGTGATTCTTCAACCCGTAGGCTATTTAAAAACAGACAACATCCAAAACACATATTCACACCCAAATGCTGTAACATGAGAATTCAAGTCCTCTTCCTCCTCTGCCTAAAGCTAAAGGAGGGGTAGATCAGGGACATGAAACATTCAATGCAGTTTAGGGAGCATTCTTAGCTTTTCTTTTTCCTTCAGAAGCAGGAAAGGACATATATCTTTTTTTCCTTAGTATAGAGGAAGACTATCCACCCATTGGAGACATATTTTGTAGCTCGTTTGATAGTATATTTTTATATTATTATTTATATATGTTCCAGGATAATTTATCATTCTGATATCAACATTATTAAGAGTACCCCAATATGTGTTTGCATGAAGTGGAAATTGGAAATTCCTGGGGTATTTTGTCTCTTTAGAACATTAAGTGAAATCATGAGTTTGCATCAGATAATTTCTCTGAATTTACAAATATAATACATGAAGAAACAGGTATTTTTTAGAATTCAAGCTGAAAAGTTTTCCTTTCATCCCTAGGAAAAACAAAGACTTTCCAGGAGACCTAATTGAACCTTTTCCTTTATTAGACTGGCATAGTAGGATCTAATGTGGGACCTAATCCTCTTTGTTTCCCCTTGGGTCATTCCCATCAACCATCATGTCACCAGCTATAGCATGTCTAGACAATATAGTCCTTCATTAAGCCACATCACTTCCCTGGAATAACCATTGTTTTTAAGAGAAAAATAAAAATTTCAATACAAGTTTTTAATATCATGACTGTAATGTGCAAGCCAGTTACATTTCCTGGAAAACAAGACCATTCTGTCCATTTTTTTCACCCTCCTGCTGTCATTCATAGTTGCTGGTTCCCAACACTATCAAGAGAAACCTCTATTTCAAAAAATGAACCAAATTATTCAAAAATTATATTTGATTTTCACAAAGTTTGTAACTCAAAATAGTGGTTGGATCTCAAGCGATTTTAAATTCACCACTAAAGATCAAAGTGCAGATCTTGTAGGAAGGACTGAATTTTTAGTATATTTAACCCAGTGATAAAGTCATAGCATGCAATAGGCACATTTATTAAATAAGCAAACAGAATTCAAAGATGGTTTGACTGCTCTTCTCCTTCAATAGGAAAGCTGTGTAAGATAAGACTTATGTACCTCCTGTTACTTTCTAGACGTGTCACAACAACTGGTCAAATTACTAACCACCAATGACAAGCCACAGGCTAATAAATACAATAATGAAGATGTTCAAAAGGAAGACAGCATTCTCCAGAAGAAAACTTGCACAAAAACTCCTTGGAATATTAAAAAAATGCTGGAAAAGTATCATTTTAGGGAAGAAAAGTAAAAAAAAAACTATTTGTTAAATCTACCTCATATAAGGTATTCTCTCTAACATATTCATATTCTTATACTTTATAATTTATTAAGTGCCTTTCACATCTGAAGATTAAATTAACTTTTGTTCAAATAATTTTAATTTGTCAAATTATAGTCACATAATCTTAGATGTATTTTATTAGAATTTCACTGTAAACAATTTCAAATCAAGAGAATCATACCTGTTAAATGATGTATCAAAATTTCCTCATTAAAGATAACCAAGATATAATTATGAATTCTGGAAACACTCCATTACAATAAAATAAGATATAAGAACATTTTTATACTACTAAAAGCACATTTTTCCTACATCCTGAATACCTGAAAATTTCTTCCAGCCATACAAATAACACAGAAAACTACTTTATTCAAACTTTCATTGAAATTATTTCTTTAAAAAAAAAAAAAATTAAAAAATATTGCTATAGAACCAACATACAGCATGTTAAGACCATTTTGTGAAATATATATAGTGGACTGTATAATGGACTTATTGAAGGTGAAATCTACACACTACTTAGCCCATTAAAAACTAATGCAGTTCTTACTTATTAGTTTTTCGATACCTATTCCCCAAAGACCAGTTATCTGCACACTAATGCGTATCAGGTATTTTAGATATTGCTTTTGTGACTGACTGCAAGATGACATGCAGCTTCAAAGACAGAGTTTGTAGCCTATAAGTGTGCTTTAAAACTGAGAATGAACCTTGTCATATTTCCAGGAAAAGTTAAGTCAACTACAAGGAAAAGCATTACATAATAATTATTTTATTACATATTACATAGACATAGACACAGTAAGCAACTTGCTAGCCTGAAATCCTTAATCATCTAGAATTTAAAAGAAAACATAAACGTTACACAGTTGTCATGGTTTAACCCCAGCTATCAACAAAGCCCAACAGAACTTCTCATTAGTCCACAGTGGGTTGGGGAGAGCATAGGAAGAGCAAAAGTGATTTGTAGACTGAGAAAAAAGTTTAATAGGAAAAACAAAATTTGCAAGCACAAGTAAACCAAAACAATTAATTAATTTACCACTTCTCAAGGGCAGAAAGGTGTTCAGTCAGGAAAGCAGGGCTCCATCACAAGTTGCCGTAATTTGGGAAGACAAACATCACAAATTCTGAAAGTGTCCCCTCCACTTCTTCCCCTAGCTGTATATGTTGAACAAAATGGGATATGGAATGGAATATCCTTTTGATTAGTCAGGGTTAGCTGTCCCATGTCCCCTCCTGAATTGACATGTACTCTCAGCCTCCTCACTGATGGGGCAGCGTGAGGAGCAGAAAAGGACTTAACTCTGTATAAGCACTGCCCAACAGTAGCAAAAACATCCCTGTGCTACCAACAGTGTTCAGCACAAATCCAAAACATAGCTCCATACTAGCTACTACAAAGAAAATACTGTCAAAACCTGCAAAACTCCATTAGAAAATGCTGAAGAATGTAAAGAATTTTGTTCTGTCTATGTAAAGAATCTATTTTCTGAACACTAGACTCATCCTTCATCTCCTCTGGCTAGCAGAACTCATAATGACAATGACAGTTCCTTTCTCACATAAGTCAGTCCTCACTTCCCATTTGTAAGTCTGTGGATTTCAAGTGTCTATTGATAATTCTTCCTCATATCAATTCTTCCTCATATATATCAAGTGTCTATTGATAATTCTTCCTCATATCAATTCTTCCTCATATATATCAAGTGTCTATTGATAATTCTTCCTCACAATATTTTTAAGTGAACAATGGGGAAGCCTGGTTGGTTCTTGCAGCATGATTGCAGAAATTATCTTGTTCATCTAGAGGGGATCTGGTTCAGCTCACAGGCATAGCTTAGCATAAGAACAGGAAAAAGTGTCGCTACAACAGCATTCTTACATTCATTTAAATCTAGTAGGAGGAATGTTGTGCAGCTGGACTATATATCAATGTGGGGAGATGATTAGAATAGTTCTGTATAGCTGGATAAATTGACATTTTTTGATTAAAGATATTGAGACAAATCCCAGTCCCAAACACAGACGTAAAATTTTGGAATATAATACAGTTGTTCATTTCCTCCTATAGGAAAAAAAAAAAAAAGGGTGAATAATAAGTGCAGTTCTTGAAACACTTGCTTTGAGATTTTATTTTCTGATTTTTAATCACTTTACAGAAGCAGTTCCTTTCTAAGTCAGCTCAGAAAAGCCTGAGCAAGTTTCAGCTACTGCGAAATAAGGATCATAAGAGTCACAGAATGTTAAGGGGTTGTCATGGACTGTTGTGTCCAGTCCGGGGGAAGTCACACCAGACCTGTCCATAGCTGCGTTCCCCAGCACTGCTGCTTTCAAGCTGCTATCAGTCCTAGAGCCATAGAAAACAGAAATGTTCCCTGCTCTCTAGGCTTCCAACTTCTCCAAAAGGTGCCTGAAGAAATAGTCCCAGATAATACATTTTCATGGATCTTTATTCCTCTCTCAGGGGATGCATCCAAGAGCGCGTGGAACCCCAAAGCTCAACCTTTAAACCTGGGTTGTGTTGTCCCTAAAAATAAGCCTTCTGATTTGTTTTAGGAGATGGAGAGGTGGTAACTTCTCTGTCCAATCTCTGATCATTGTCCAGAAACTTATATATACGAGGTCAACAATAAACTAGAGACTTCTTTTCTTCTTCTCTACCTGAACACCTGTTGTGTGTGTTACTGTGTGTTTCTATCTGCATCACAGTAACAGAGTTGTCCTGGAGGCATTACCCTCCAAGGACAAGTACAAAGAGACAGCCGAAGGTAAACAATTCCCACAGGGGGGGAAACAGGGACAAACCATTTTGGGAACATCCACCACCACAATGGACCTTAAAGATCATTTAGTCCCAGCCCTCCCTGTCTGGGCTGTGAGTGCATGCTGCTGGTTCATGATCAAGCAGCACCCTGACTCTTTCTCTGTAGGGTGGCTCTCAATCATTTCTCTGCCCAACCATTAAGTGTGCCTGGGAATGTCCCAGGTGTTGAACCTTAAGTTTCACTTTGTTGAACTTCACGAGGTTTCATGAGCCTGTCCAGGTTCCTCTGGATGGTATTCCTTCTCTTCAGCATGTCTACTGCCCCACAGAACTTGGTGCTGTCAGTAAACTTGTTGAGGGTGCCCTCGATCCCACTGTCTGCATCACTGACAAGAGCCTGAATAGTATCGGCCCTACTACTGACCTCCAGGGACATAAATTTTTACTGGATGGAGTGTTTGAATATTCTAGTCCTTCACGTTAAAAGTTTCATTTTAAAGACTTTCTACTTGCTTTCCTTTTATCACCTCTTAAGCTATCCTCTTAGGATCAGAGCTAAAATTCCTGAAGCTGCTTCCTAAATATAGGAAACCAAGCCTTTACTTCAGCTGCCAAAGAACCAGACATTTTCCTAATACAGAGAATCCAAAGCTCCATAGGCAGAGAAGTTCAGTTATTCTGCTACTTAATCTAAATAGATTGAAGGGCCTCTTATTTGAAGGGAAATATTTGAATACAGATGGCTAAGCAGCATCAGGTCTAAGCATCCACCAACATCAAGCAGAAGTCTGGGCCAATATGAATCACAAAAACTGGCCCTTCATATTCATTAGGCCTGAAATTACCTTTTAATCCAAACTTCTAGGGCAAGCTGCACATTTTTGAAGTGCCAGAAAATAAGCTACACATTTCATACTGTAATACAAGCTGCAATAAAGTGAAAGGTTCCAAGAAAGAATAGCCATTACATTTTACAAGTCTTGTGTTGAAGCATCAATCTCTGAAATATCCAAGGTATCATCTTGACTGCACCACTGGCATGTAAACAGTGTACCTTAAGAAGTAACTCAACTCTCTTTAGAAGTTTTTTTTATATAGTAGCTTTCAGAGAATTCTCCAATCATGTGAAAGAGGCCATTCAATTCCTTAAGGGGAACAGTGAGAAAGAATAAAGTCTCCATTTGAGAGACGGTTACAAAAAGAAATTATATTTTTAAAATGGGTTTATTTTCAGTCAAATGAGTGAAATAAATGGTTTCTCTTCATTGGAATGTGTATATATTAGAAAAAAAAATTGGCTAAGTCAGAATACAGAACCAAGTACAACCTTGCTCTCCAGCCTGCCTTCCAATCAAATTTGCTCTTTGAAGGAGGCTTAGAACTTGCCCAGGGAGTGAATCCTCAACTTTAAGGAGCCTGCTGGAATTCATCTGGCTCTGGAGTTACTGCTCCTTGTTGCCATTGTTACAACCACATAAGAATGAAGGCAATGAGATCAAAGTTGATTACATGTCTCTGAGGACTCAGGTGAAAGGGTCAGGGACCTGTGGGAGATTCCCAATCCAATAAGGCTCTAGGAGGGACAGATATATCCTGTCAGTGAATCCATTGCTCTCAAGCTGCCAAAGCACCTTGGCTCCTACAAAACCATAATGATCTTTAAAGAGCAGACTGCTGTCAAGGAACCTGTGATACCTTACAAAAATGGGGCAAAAAATCAGAAGCCCAAGATGGGATACTATCCGTGGCGAGAGACAAAGAGACAGGACTCCAGCTAGGTGTTAGCATGAAACAGATTTATTGATTACACAGTCTCATCTTTTATACCTTTCAGGCGTGAGCTTAAGCAATAATTACCATAACAACCATATTTTTATTTCTAAACAACATTGCTTTACTCTACCTATGAACTACTTAGCACTGCCTCATACAAATATGCAAGGTTTTGCAAAGCAAGCATTCTTTTCAAAATCCCACTTGCTTCTGCTGAGGCTTGGGCCTAAAGGCTCGGGTTTACTAAGCTTAACATTAGTTCTGCCAAGGTTTGTGGGCTACAAAGCTTAGCATACCCATTTCTGAAATGAGTTCAGCTGTGCTTCCAGTTCTGCTCTCCAGCTGCATCCCCACAGGATAGTTTTTATGAATGGAGATGTGAGACAAATGGATACATGATTTTCAGGAAAAAAGGGAAGAAAAGTTATTGCATTTTACGTAAAGGAACAGAAAGAATACATGGAGCTCTCCTATAGAATGATAATCTTAAACAGGATCTGTAAAAGATTGAAGAGATCTATTAAAAAATCATTGTGGCAGCTACCAAAAAGTAAAAAAAAATAGACTGAGCATTTTTCAAGATATACTAAGAATCATCCAGACACCTGGAAAGTGCTCCAGTCACAAATTTCATTCTCATAGAGGACTTTTACCACTTTGATATCCAAAAAAACCCCAATGCTCTGAAACACACCTAATCCAGAAAGTTTTAAAAGTGTGTTGGGCTATTTTTTCCCCAAAAGTTAAGGGATAGACCAGCCAGGAAGGTTCTCTGCTACATAGGAAGAACAGGTTAGGGATATGATAGTCACTGGCAATCTACGCTGCTGTGACCTGTAAATGGAAGAATTAAAGATCTTGAGTTAAGGCAGGGAAGCAAGCAGCCAGAGAATGTTCAAACTTCAGAACTGTTTTCACTCTATTCAGTGAAGTCCTGGCAGGATTTCATAAGTTGCATGGAAGATAGAGGAGCTCATGAATTGATCTTCCAGGGTGGCTTCCTTAAAGCACAAAGATTAACAAAAAAGCGAGTCAAGTTTTGAATCAAATGATATAAGTTCAAGAAAATGAACAGTCATAGCAGAAAGTCTCCAGACAGATTAAAAAACCCCAACTAGGCTCAAATGCAAGGAGAGAGGATCAAAGAAGTGCAGGTAGCCATATATTTATTACAATGTAGAACTCAAGGAGCATTTTAAAGGCCAATGCTTCACTGGAGTGAAAATTGGAAGGATAAGTGAGGGCCAATGGGAAGTTACTGGTGTACACCAAATCAAAAGGAAAGCTAAGAAAAGCTTTGGCTGAATAGTCAGTGAGGTGGGTATTCTAGTAATGAAGCAAAGACTCCTGTATTTAACCTCTCTTCTCCCTGCAGGTTTTCAGTGGTGAGTTGGTGTCCTAAGTCCATATGCTTGGCAAGGAAAGGTGTGACTAGAAAAAAGTTTAGTCAGGGGCTGCCTGAATAAGATGAACATGTGCAGGTCCAGTGTTTCTAACAGAATATTCAGAACTGCAGAGTAACCTGACTAAAGTCATCACAAAGACGTTTCACTACCTTGGAAAGACAGCAGTGAACAGAAGTTCTCAGACCTAGAAAAATCAACAAGAAAAATATTATGACCTGAAGACGGCATAGAAGAGAATGTGGGAAACTGAACTCAGCCGCTCCTCCATTCCCAAGACTACAGGTGCCATCAAAGCAATTTCTAGGTATGTGAAAGGCATAGAACCAGCCTGAACAGATTTACTAGGCACAAAGCCTGTATCTGACTAGATTTATCACTTTGTAACACAAACTGAATTCTGCAATACAACCACAAACTGATTAAAAATAGCTAATTAATATCTCAAAGTAAATAGAATCAAAATAAACACTTAGATAATTCTGCTAATTTACAAGCTATCCTTGACAAAAAATTCCTGAATTTTCTTATTTCCAACTCAGATACTATCTTGTTGCTTAAATCCCCCAATATTGTTTTAGTTTGCCATAATCTGTATCAGTTTTTACAGTAGAGTCAGGACAGATGTGTCACAATAACCAAAATACTAGTATTTACATGCAAGCTATTCATACATTGGAGCTTGTCTCAAACAACTTTTCTCCCTCAAAAATAAATACTAAGATAAATTGCTAGCTAAATAGCTAGCACTAGAAAACCTATTTAGCATTAGGATGTAATTTCTAGTTGCTCAGTACTTTCAGATAAATAATCTGCAGCTTTGCTCATTTTCAAGGACTGGTCAATGTGAAAACAACACTTTTTCAAACCTGGCTCGGTTTCTACCCATAGTGTAAGTAATGAATTACAAGTATTACCAAGTCTCCAAAATCAAGCTGAGTATTTGTCAGTTTGCATAATATTCTAGAGGAGAGTTACCCAGTCTTCTTACACAATGATTTTCAGCGCTTGAAATTTTCAGGCTTTTCCTCCTGCTTCAGCTGCTGTCACTTTCACTTCGGTTATCCAGTCTTCTTCCTTTAAGTTTTTCATCAAAAATCACCTAATCTTAAACTTCAAAAAAAGCTATTTTCAACCCAAAACAATGAACTTCATTCTAGACAAACTTTTCTCCTCCTTACTTTGCTTTAACCATATGGCTAGGGACATTTAAAAGCAAGTAAAGTTCCGTAGTAAAGAGACATTGCAAAAAAGATTTATTACTATCTTTCATCATTTTTTTGCATGTTTATAACACAGGTTTTCATACCCTAAAATTCCCACAGTGTGAAAAGGCAAAGAAGATAAGAAGATTCTTTTGTGGATTTACCAAAAATTTCTACAGCACGAATTTTTCTACAAGTGGTCCCTCATTTCTCCATAACACAATGCAGTTATAAGCAGGTATTGCAGGCAGGATGCTCTTGAACACTGCTTTGGTTTATTTACTAGCAATTCATACAAGTCTTTAGCAACAGGTTGGGCACAGGAGAAGATACTCCAGGGCTTAGTTTTTAGTTTTACTGTCAGTCTAATTATAATTACTTAGTTTTCTTCTATTATATCCATGACAAAATGGAAAGGGAGAGGAATGACCCTGGGAGTCAACCCAGAAAATCATGATTTAGGCATAAAATGGTCTAAAGGCAATCCATACATTTTGAATACTTTCCCAGGCAATGCAATGACTAAAAGGAAAGCACTCTGACCAGGAAGAGAATCAGGTTTTTTTAATAGTTTTCAATGTAACAGAATATGATTTTATTATTTTCCAGCTCAGAAAGTAGTGTTTATGCCTGAAAAGAGGTATTGCCAGAAATGCAAATAGCTCTCTGAAGTTCATCTGAAAAACATTAAAACTGCTTGAAATTCTTATTTATACACACAGCTGTGATGCAATTACAATGGTTATGCAAAATACAGTAAAAAAATTAGAGTTATAGCAAAAAACATCTACTAGAGTAAATACTCCATCTGTGCAGAATTTCTAAACTGCCATTCATATGAAAAAGACTCTTCCAGACCTCCACCATTGATCAGAAGTGAGATCCAATTTCTGAGAAAGCAGAGGTTTTGAGAGTTAACAAGGTAACTGAATTTTTCCTTTTAAGAAAAATATGTATGGACCACCTCTTGGTATTGGTTTAACATTTTTCATTTATGATTAAGATTTTTCTTTATGTTTCCTTCTTCCATTTTCATCAATTTGCATTGGGGTACAGAGAGGCTTTCGTTTCATTTCTCTAATTGAATAGTAATGATCAGTAAACCTGTTGACAGCCCTCTTAGTAAAAACTTTCCACTGCAACAATTTAAGTGTGTTATCTTCTTCTATATCACTTAAATGAGCATGTAATACAAATTTGTCTAAATCTTTGATCAATTAAGATACCTTCCTTTTTCTCTTTCTGTTTTATTTTGTAGAATCATAGAATTTTCTGAGTAGGAAGGGATCCACCTTCCTACTGGTGGATCATAAAGTCCAACTTCTGGTCTCTCACAGGAAAGCCCCTCACACCTTGTGTCTGAGGTCATTGTGCAAATACCCCTTGAACTCTGCCAGTGCTGTGACCACTTCCCTGGGGAATCTGTTCCAGTGCCCAAACACTCTCCTCTGCGTGAAGAACCTATTTGTAATATCCAATGTAAATCACCCCTTACACAGCTTCATGCCATTCCCTAGTGTTGCATCACTGGTTACCACAGAGATGAGATCAGTGTATGCCCCTCCTCTTCCCCTCACAAGTTGTAGACCACAATGAGCTCTCCTCTCAATGTCCTCTTCTCCAGGATGAACAGATGAAGTGACCTCAGCCACTCCTCGTATGACTTCCTCTCAAGGCCTTTCACCATTATTTTAGCTCTCCTCTGGTGCTTTCTAACAGTTTTATATCCTTCTTTATGCAGCACTCGAAGTGAGGCTGCCCCAGTGCAGAGCAGAGAGGGGAAATCCCCTCCTTTGCCCAGCTGGTGATACCCACCAGGACAGGGTTGTCTCTCCTGGCTGTCAGGGCACTGCTGGCTCAGATTCAACTTGCCTTTGACCGAGACCCTTGGTTGTCTTCCTGTAATGCTGCTCCCCAGCCTCTCATTCTCCAGTCTGTGAGGACATCCCGGGATCACCTGTCCCAGGTGCGGAATTTGACACTTATTTTTGTTAAACTTCATATGGCTGGTGGTTGCCCAGCCCTCTGATTTTTTGAGGTCTCTCTGCAGACTCTCCCTGCCTTTGAGGGAGTCAACAGCTCCTTCCAGTTTGATGTCATTGGCAAACTTACTTAGTATTCCTTCAAGTCTTGTGTGCAAGTCATTTATGAAGATATTCCACAGGGCTGAGGATAGAGCCCTGTGGAATCCCACTAGTGACAGGTTATCAGTCTGATGTCATCTCATTCATTACAATTCCCCTGTGTGCTCAACCTGTAAGCCAGTTGTTCCCACATCTCATGATGCATTTATCCAGATGTGTGCTGGACATTTTGCCCAAATGGATACTGTAAGAGACATTACCAAAAGGTTTGCTGAAAGCCAAAAAGATCATATAACTTGCTTCACTTGGTCAGCTAGGTGGGCTACTTATACTAAAAGGAGATTAAGTTTGACAAACAAGACCTTCCCCTCATGAAGCTTTGCTGGCTGTGACAGATCACTGCATTGTCCGTCAGGTGTTTTTCAATAATACCAGTTTTTTGCAGTTGGGAGACAGACAAGTGACAAGACACTCTGCATCCATGCATGCCAATTGATCTTTGGCCACATGAATGTTCTCCCTACAGAGGTGAGCAACATCACTGTATTCCTCCCATGTCACTCAGTCTTGTTTCCACTGGGCACAAAATTGTTTTTTCTGACTTAACTCCAAAAGATCTCTGGTTATCCTGGCCTTCTGTCTCAGATGCCTTGACTTCCAGCATTTTGGAATTCCCTGTTACTGTGGTGCTTGAAAAGGAGATGGTGCTTGAAAGATTACCTGCACTGATGGACCCCAGTACCTTCAGAAGCATTTTCCACGTGGCCCTTACAAACTAGTTAGTTCCCTGAGCAATCTGAAGTCTCTTCTCCTCATGTTCAGTGTGGAAGTTTTCTTTCTTTTTCTACTGTCAACAGAGCATCTTGGTGCTCTCTGAGGCTCCCCTAGTTCTAGAAATTCACCTTCATCTAGAAATCCACCAGAATTATTCACTTGAGTGATAGTTATAAGATGACCTAAATTTTTGTTACTCTTCTAGGTACACCAGTAACCTATTGCAACACAGATAAAGTGTTTCAACTTTAATCACATCATGACCATAGCAGAACTGTTATGGGATGGGAGAAGTAGGAAGAAAAAAACATGTATGAAAAACTTGGGTAATCTGACAGAAGATATGGGCCAACTCAATCAACTTTATTTTAGTTTAAAATCTTTTAGCAGAAATGAAAAGACACACCAGAACTCTCATGATCTTTGTGAATATAAATTATTTTCAGTATCAGTTAACTCGTCTCATCATTGAGTCAGGCTGGAACAAGAGGAGGCAATAAAGCAAGAAGAAAAAACCTTGGAATGAAGTCTGAAAGGGAAGAAGCTTAGATAGGGAGCAAGGAAGAGGACTCCAGAATAGAACTTTCATAATAGTGCACAAGAACCAGTTCATTCTTGAAAGAAGAAAGATTCCAGTAGATCAATCTGATTCCTAGCAAGATAGGTCAGGTAACTTCATCAAGTCATAATCAATCTCTGTTCCCACAGACAAAAAGCAGGTGACTAGGGCCAACCTGCTCTGAAACCAGTCTCAGTGACACAACACAGTTAAAGGGCAGCAAGAATAGTCTATCTTCTGTGTTCCTTCCTCCTCTTGGTGTGAGACCTCCAGAGCTTTTATACATTAGACTTCAAGCACTCACTGTTTCAGCCAAATTCAATGGGAATCAGGGTCCTGAACCTGCGTAATCACCAAAAACTAAAGCAGCATGAATCAAGTTGTCTACAATTATGGCGTATTTGTAACCTAAATTTCCTCTTGTATCCTAACCGATGTCATAGGGATAGGAAAATTTTCCCTTTGGAATGGTATTGCAAAAAAGTTAGTTTGAAATGAGCCATTGTGATCACAGGAAACTCTAACAAAAGAAAATTTAAGTCAGTTTTCAAACAGGGTACAAGTGGTGTTCAGAAAGCAGTTTAAGGTCATACTTGAATACAGACCAGTTCAAGAAAGGACTCTGTTCTGTGAACAAAAATCAAAAATAAGTTCCCATGATCACTGAACTAAATTCTCTTATGAATAACAGACAAAGAAGCAAGTTAATTTTGTTGTGTGCACTGGTATTGCAAAGTCTTGTGAATCTTGAATTTTTCTAAGTAAAATAATTTCCAAGCATCGCTTGCATAATTTTTAGACAATGTGTCACTTTATAAATACTAACACAAGTAGAAATTATTTCATTTATTTTAAAGAATGTTTTAGTGTTTTTTTTCCACCCTGGCATAACATAAAATAGTATATCTCAATATATTTTCACAGTGCATTGTGCTATTATTCTCATTCAGAAGAGATGGTACCTACAAAGCAAATGTTTAATCTCTCCTGGACGAGAGGTTACTTTCATGGGAAATTCATTTCATAACGATTTCATATCTGTGATACTTAAGAATGATCTTCCAGGATCATACAATGAAACAGAAATCTTCTTGGGAAATGATATTACATATCCCGTTAAGATTTAGGTCAGCTATGTTTTGAAGAACTTCCACCAGGATGTAAAGGTGTCCTTAGTGAATTGAAAAGAGCACAATAATAAAACTATCTGAACCGGGGAATGCGTGCAATAGGAAATAATTTCAGTAGGACACAATGGAACATAAATTGAAGGTTAGAAATGGAAGAATTACAATAACTTTTAAGAAAATAAAAAGGTACCAGATACATATCACAAATTATCATCTTATGAGAGAAAAGCTACAGAAAGGAGAAAAAGGAAAGAGGCATTTGAAATGTAAGAGAAACATTTCTGCAACTAACCTTCTTGTGTCCTCTGAAAAATTTTCAGACCAATCTGCTTTTTCTGCTGCTTCATATCAAGGAGAAGGCAGTGAGGCCCTACAAAGAATATACAGTACTATTTTGGAATACAAGATCAAAAGACTACTGTTGGGGTCGGTTCAGCAGCAGCAGAAGAAAATCTTGACTCAAAACCTTGGGAAAACCGTTTTTAGTCATGGTGAGAAAAGATGCACTTCTAAGATCCCTCCATTGTTCTTCTAAATCGTTACCAAAAGTTCTCAGTTCTCTCTGTTACAATTGGCTACCTCTTACTGCAGGAATTATAATATTCCTAATCGCTCTCTCCCGTTGGACCCTTCCCTCAACCCCTGCCCTAATTCCTCTGATACCCAAAATGTATAAAAGGCCCTGCTTTATCCTGAACCCTGTTCTTTCCCAATTCATTCCTTGTACTGTGCATGGTGTCTTGTTTGTTATTTTCACCTTATTAAAGTTCTGTTTCTGAACAATCAGATCAGAGTCGTCTCTCTCATTAAAGTCACCAGCTGATTCCTGTGGAAGCCGCCACTCAGTCAGTCAGGGCTGGGACCAGGGGGGCTTCATACTACTGATAGTTTCCATAAGGAGATATATCTTATCTGAGCATCTTCTTGTGCTACTTGAAGTTATTTCCTTTGTCTCACTCCATGTTATCAGAGACAAGAGGCCAATTCACATCTTACTACAATCTCCTTTCAGGTAGTTGTCGAGAACAATAAGGTCTCCCCTGAGACTCCTTTCCTTCAGGCTAAACACCCCTCATTTCCTCAACTGCTTTTCATCAGATGTGCTCCAGACCCTTCACCAGCCCCATTGCCCTTCTCTGGACATGCTCAAGCACCTCATTGTCTTTCTTGTTGTGAGGGGTCCAGAACTGGGCACAGGATTCAAGGTGTGGCCTCACCAGTGGCAAGTACAGGGGAACAATCACTGCCCTCGTCCTGCTAGGACCACATTATTGCTAATATAGGACAGGATGCAATTTGCCTTCTGACTGGAAGCATAGCTGGCTCATGCTCAGGTGTGCATCCTCCCAGGTTCTTTTCCACCAAGCAGCTTTTCAGCCACTCTTCCCCTGGCCTGTTTCACTGCCTGGGGTTGTTGTCACTCAAATGAAGGATAGGGCACTTTATGTTGTTCAGCCTCATGTAATTGGTCTCAGCCCATCAATCCAGCCTGTCCAGACCCATCTGTAATTCCTTTCTATCCTCCAGCAGATCAACATTTCTGTCCAACTTGATGTTTTCTCTATGCCCTCATCCAGATACTTGATAGAAGATATTAAACAGAACCGTACCAAATAGTGAGCCCTTGGGAGTCCCACTTGTATTTGGCTGGATTTCATTCCTTTCACCACCACTCCCAGAGCTCAGTTTTTTATCTAGTGGAAAGTACACCTGTCCAAGCATGAGCAACCATCTTCTCCAGGAGAATGGAACGGACAGTGGTGTCCAGATTACCCACATCCGCAGCCTTGCCATCACAGAATCATTGGACATGGGAAAGACCTCTAAGATCGAGTCCAACCCTCAGCATAACAGTGTCAGGTCCACCACTATTTACCTAAGGACCACATCTAAAAAATTTCTGAAACTTTGCAGGGATGGTGATTTGTCACTTCTCTGTGCAACCTGTTCCAATTGGTGATCACCTTTGTTATCAACACTAAGCTACTCAAACAAATTAATTTATCAGGCTGATCTGTTCCACAGTTTTACACTAGCACAACATCAGCTTTTAGACATGACTTTTTTTTGTGTACTTCATATAGTCTTTCAGCTTATACTGTTGAAAACCACCTCGTCCATGGCTGATGAAAAATATTCAGTTTGATAAAATTCTCATATCTTTAGCTAAATAAATTTTGCACGTCTGACGATTTGGGGTTTAAAAATTACTTTCTAGGAATATATTTAATGTATTACTATATTCAGAGTTAACTTTTTAAAATAAAGGTTATTTCATGAAAATACTTCTAATCCTAACTAATTCTCACAGAAGGATCTTAACACAGTACCATTAAAAATGTGATGTGCAGAAGTAGAGTTATACATGTAGAGAATTAGCCCCCAAAAAAGATTTTGTAGTGCATCTGATGCATTTTAAAGAAATCTTCTACTTCTCCTTTTCTGTAATGTTCACATGACAGGAATGCCAGAGGAAATGTTGCTTACGGATAAAACCCCTGCAAATTAAATACATGCTTGTCAAGAAGTACTTTTACTTCTTTTTGTGTAGGAACTATTCACATATATACAGATAAAACTTTTTTTTAGGTCTCATTTGTAAAGTTAAGTTCTAAAAGGCCAAGGCAATATTAATTAGGAAACTGAAAAAAGAAAGATTATCCTTTGTTAAGTTCCTTGTTTAAACTATTACAGCAAACACTGAGAATAATTTCCCTTTTCAGTGTTTCAGATCAGCAGGGTTCATTGCATGCTGATTTTGAGGACTCTTAGTAAGTAAGCAAAATGCATTAATTAGAACTGATAAATATGCTTTCAAGCTGTATAATGTAGAAATACATTAAATTCTTTGAACTGCTTCCAGTCTCAAAGCTGTAGCATTTTCTAAAAACTGTAAGATCCATCCCTACATGAAAAAGATTTCAACTTCTGGTTAAAAAGAGTTCCAAAAAGACAAAGAACTTTCCTACAGGTGGTTGATCTGAAAACTGTCTTTCCCTGTCTTCCATAGTCCAGATGGAGAGGATAACTACAGCTGTTGAGATTGGAATGCTAACATGACGATGTTTGCCACTGTTTTCTGCTTCAGTTAACTTTTTCCTCATACTTTTGGCAGAGGTGGATATGAGTAATTCAGCTTCTTCCCCTTGGTAACTAGAGAATAATGGAGAAAGATCTGGAGTCCTCCTTTCACAATGAGGAGAAGCCCAAAATGAGTGGAAGTTGCTTATACAGTATGCACTGTTTATGCTGAAGGAGAATGGCCAGCCAAGGAAGAAGTCTATTTACTGCCAGCAAGAGGTAAGCTACCGTTTCTGGGTGAGAGACAAGACTACAGCAAGCAAGTAATTCTTCTTTCTCAACACCAAATTAACCTCCAATAAAACTTCACAGCACTTTTCCCTACTGATTTTGACCTATGAGCTCTCACCTTTACTATTGGAAGCTATTTTTCCTTCTTCCTATAAGTGTTTGGAAAAGTTAGTCCATGCAATTCTTACTCCAGTCTTATCTCTGGACAGATGAAAAACATCATCAGTCCCCTAGTTCCCTGGAAAAAATAAAGGTGTGGCATTGTTCTCAATTCCCTCTCTTTCAGCTTTGAGTGGTCACTGTTGGCTATTACAGCCCTGAGTCGTGCAAAATAGTTATGGACTTCTTTTTGTCTCTACCCTAACGGCAATGTTTCCTAGAAGATCCATCACTGCACAGCTGGTTTGGTGGGATCTAGGCCAGAGCTGGATTCAGAGATATTCTCTCACAAAGAATCCCATGCTTCATCTTACCATCTGAAACATTTGGTAACACTTCTGCTAAATGAATGCCAAACAAACCAAAAGTCTAAATTTTGTCTTGTATTGGACCTCTTGGACATAATAACGACATCTATTCTACTATTGTAGCTCAGGATTTATTTGTTTTTTAAGTTAAACTTCAACACATTCTGCTTTTACAACTCTCTTCATTATCCTCATTAGTACCTGAGGCAGTACTAAACTGCATACTGGTAATGATTATGTTCAGTATCAACCTAAGATGATAGAATGCCTACTCAAGGTGCTTTATTGACTATATATAGTATATATTGCATCCTGAAAACCAGAATTCCTAGCCCAGATACAGAAAGGCACACAAAGAGCTAAATGGCTAAAAAGCTAAATATTGTGACACTAATGATTTTGTGTGTTCTCAACAGTTTAAAGAACCCTGAAAACCATCTGTTACAGCTGAGTTACATAGCATTTTATGCACTTTGAAGTCCCAAGACATTACTCAACCCATGGAAAAAATCTGCTTTCTTGAAAAGAGACTCCATGAAACATCAGGAATGTTTCCTGTATGGTCTATTCCTTCAGGAGCAGGAAAACAAGGCACTTTCAAAATTCTTTTATAGAGCTTCAGTAAAGAAAAGAAAGGCAGAATACAGTGGCCCTTATCTTTCTAAATACCATGTTTTTGGGAACATCTTACATTGCGCATCTATAAAACCATGCATTTTCATTTACTGCAAATTTCATTGCTTACACACACCAAAATAATGGATGGTATGACCAAATTTTTCCCTCATAACATATTCCATTTTACAATCACCTGAAGAATAATTTGCATTGTCATTTAGACTCAAAGGTCATTACAAAGCTACTTTTTGCATGTGGTTATTTAGTTCTTTACAGAAAAATCTAATGAAGATATCTTAAATTTCAATTTACAGTGGTCCCTACACTGGTTTTAGAATCTGCCCTGCAGAATAATGTTGCTATTTTTAATCTCTATATTAGCCTTTGCTTGTAGTCCTTCAGTGAGTTTTCACTTTGTTGAATCTGAATGGAAAGCAAAAATATAGTATATTTGGATAGAAACTTTACCTTAAAATAAAAATCAAAAAAGACCAAACAACAAAGTCCCCACATTAGCTTTATCTATTTTACTGTGAAAGCAGATATATAATAGTTTGAGAGAGCAGAAGACCATTTCAATAGTGACTACTCTGAGGCATTAACCTTGGGCAACTGCTAGACAACTACCCCGCTGCTCTCTCACTACTCTTCCTCAACAGGATAGTAGGAGACAATAATGACCAAAAACTCATGAAGTGAGATAAAGACAAAGAGACCCCTTATCAAATACTATCACTGGCAAAACTGCCTTGGGGAAAATCTGAGTCCTTGTCAGTTAAAGTTGGTTTAAGAAACAAAGGCAAAAGCTAAAACACCTTCCCCTACCGTATTCCCTTCTTCCAAGGTTCAGCTTCACTGCTTCATTCCTGATTCTTCTGATTTTCCCTCCAGCCTATATTTAGCTGAATACACATTTAAGCATATAATAATGGACAACAAAAAATAAATTAATTTCTATAAGAATTGAAGACCAATTTGAATCCTGAACCAGTCCAGCATTTTATTTCCAGGAAAATTTAATCATCACAAAAGTCCAGTTGAAATTGGATTCTAAAAGTAGCAGATAGAGGGCAAAAAGGACAATAGTCAATTATTGTCATTTCTGCTTTGACATTAAATTAACACACTATTAATATCAGAGCCTCTTGAGTCCTTTTTAATGCAAGTTAGGTTAAGTCAAATGCTCCACTTTTTTTTTTTTTTCCAAAACAATGGAATGCCATTTGTATTTCTTAAATTTTCACAGCTCTTACTACTGTTTCTAAATTTAAACAGAATATATTGCAGATCTTTGAAGATTTACTGTTTAATGGTTTTACATTCTTCTAAAAGTGACATAAGTAACAGAAATAAAGGACTCTGAAAATTGAGCAAATTCTTTCAAATGGGTTGATATTACCGTAAGTAACCAAGCAAATATTCTGAGCATTCTAGTAGTGCACTACTTCATTCTGACATTACATACACCAAAACAGTATACCAGCTACTTTATCTCTGAAATCTGTTTCTTGGTTTTTTTACTGAAAAAAGGATTCTTATCAATACAACCATGGTCCCAGCCAAACATTTACACAGCAGGTTACTAAATTTGTGTCTTGTTTTTGGCTGGGATAGACTTGATTTTCTTTCTAGTAGTGGGTTTAGTGCTGTGTTTTGGGTTTAGGACGAGAAGAATGTTGGCAACAAACTGATGTTTTAGCTGCTGTTGAGCAGTGGTCATGTGAAGCCAAGGACTTTTCAGTTTCTCATACTGCACTGCCAGCATATAGATTAGGGGTACACAAAATATTGAAAGGCGACATAGCCAGGACAGCTGTGCCCAGCTGGCCAAAGGGGTATTCTAGATCATATACTGTCGTGCTCAAAAGCTCAGGGGATCTGGCTGTGGAATACAGCCTGATACTTAGGGGCTGGCGGGGCATGAGTCCCTGGGTGGTAAGTAATTGCATTGTGCATCACTTGGCTTGTATATTCCCTTAGCATTTTTATAAGTTTTCCTTCCATTTTTCTCCTGTTAAACTCTTTATCTCAACCCATTAATTTAATCTTTTTTTCAGATTCTTTCCACATCCCACTGAGGGGAGTATTGGCAAATGGTGGTGTGGTGTTCAGCTGCCTGCTGGAATAAACCACAACAATAATTCAGAATGCATTTTCAAGTATCAATTTCTATTCAGAAACACCAAAGGTAATAAATGTTTTGGCAGAATCTTTATCCTTATGCTCTTGAGAATGCCTAGTGTCAGAACAAAGTATTCTCTAATATACTCAACAGTGTGCCTCAGACAACATTTCTTTGTCCTGTAGTTTGTCTGTCTTTCTCATGTCACTAATACCTTTATGGAAGAGCATTTCACGATGTAGTCCAAGCAAGCCACGTAATTTTTCTCATTTTTGTTACAAATTATTACCTTGATAAATGGAACCAAATGGTATTGATAGAATCAATGAAGGCTGTAAAAGTTACTGCAGAACAACAAGTCTAAACTGAGACTTACAGAGTAAAGGTATGTTTCTTCTTGTTTAAATGTTTACAAAAGAAATTCCAAGGACTATTTTACCCCAATGTTACAAATCAATCTTTACCTCTGCAAGAAGTCTCAGTTTAGATATGTACCTTTGCTTTACCACTCTGTCACAAGATAAGGGTCTGTGATGATTGACATCATGCAAATGTACTAAAACTTGTTGTGGAAGCTTAAATTTAACTCTGAGGAACAATGCAATTCTGTTTTTATGTACTCTTTCAGTAGAAAAGCAATTAACATTGCCTAAAATTTCTTACTGAAGAACACAGACTTAAGAAATGAGAAACATGGACACCCATTCTCCAAGGAAAACAAAATCTGAAGCTCCTGTGGTGCTGGAAAATGTTAAGTGCATTAACCATGTAACTTTAAGATTATACAACTTGTGTCTGGTAAAACTAATTAAGAGGATTTGATAACAGCACGCAGAGATCATATATAGTACAACTCAATCTAATAAAATGTTCTTTACAATAATTTTTGTGGGTTTTTTGGGGTTTTTTTTTTTTCACTTTTAGGACTGGCTGTTTAACTTCCACTGCTCAAGTCTATAAAATAATCAACTGTGAATGGCATTTTCTAACAATTCATGCAGTATTATTGATTAAAGGTATCTGCTAAAAAAAAACCCCAACAATTTAGCTTAAATTGAGCTGCATTTTTCTACAAGCAAAGAAAAAACTAAACCAGACTGATCTTTGTCAATCACAGATTTTAACAATCATAACTTACCCCGATGACTGAATGGGTGTGTAATAAGAAATGCAGTTTACATCTTAATGCTTGTATAGCTGCCATACTGACTCATTCCTCTCCTTCCATCCTGTGCAAGGCTAGTGCTGAATGGCAAGTATTTGACATTAAGAAAACAGCCCTTTCTAATACTATCAGTAAATACCTGTAGCTGCCTTTAGCACACTGAGGATGACTGGATATGGAATATATTAATCCAATGCTGTAAACAGATGCCTGTAACACAACATATCTATTGACTAGTAATATCTTTGTTGATTTTCTTGGTATTAACTATTTTATTTTACCTCAAATTGTATTACATTCCTTTAGGAAGGGAATGCCAATGGAGGACTTAGAAAGAAGAGAAGGCAGTTTCTGGGGAACCTAGCAGAATACATATGAATATTAAACGGCAGTATGTGTTACCCACAACATCTGAAGAGATAGAAACACTTCAAAAATACACAACTATGTCTCAGAGGCAATTGATTATCTTCTAGGGACTAAAAGACAAGTTTCAGTTTATTGAAGACCAAGAAGTTAGTGAAATCACAGTCTGAAATTGAGATAATACAAATAATTCTTTTTCTTCTGAATTTCTCTTTTCTCTGATTCAGTCTTTGATTTACCTCCATTTTTAAAGTATTGTAACTCATTTAAACTGAATTATATTAATCTTGAAAATCCTTCTGTCATCTTTGAGGAGTCTATTAACAAGTCTACATAGGTATGCTGTAACTCTCTGACCAAGCTATGTCCACATTATTTTGTCAGCATCTCATGACAGAAAACAACTAATTTGAACCTCATTCCCTGAATTATGTTATGCCATCAAACTTGGAATAAAGAATTTTTTAAGAAGTCAGACAGAACTGGTAAAGAAGTCAAAGGAGAGAGAGACACTGTGTCCTGGGTTAAGGCAAATTTGGGAAGAAATATCCGAATGGGTCCCTCCAGAAAGCAAATCCAAACGGCCCTTCCCCCAACTGGTGCATGAAAGATTTCCCTTAGAGGAAAATGGAAAAAATGTGTTTATTTAACAGGCAAAGCACAACAAATGAATACTACAGAACAAAAGCTCCCGCCGCTCTGCAGAGATGCCCAATCCATCCAGTCTGTGCCGGGGGCGCCGCTCGGCTCCCTCAGCCCGGGTCAGTCCCTGGCACTGGGAAATGCCAGCCCAGGCCAGGCCTGGGGGACACAGGGCTGAGCTCCGGGTGCTCTGCTGGGGGTTAGTCCAGAGCAGGCTCGAACAGTTCCAAGGAAAAAGAAACAAAAACTCACAATCCGGAGAACTTCTGTGCTTCAGCTAGCCAAAAACTAACAAAAAGCAAAGGAGAGCTCTCTCCCGCCGTCCACACTGCAGACCACACTCGCCGTGTGTGCCCAGGAAAGCTGAAAACTCTGATCTTGATGTTTTGAAAACAACCACCTCAGACATTGCACTGCTTCTCCTTCACTTTCAGATCCAGTTTTAGAGGTGCAGAACCTGTTTTTGATTTAAACAGACAAATGGGGATACAATTCAGCATCAACCCAGGACACACTGACAACTGTTAGAAATTCTGGAGTCCTCAGAGTGTCAGTAACTGCCAAGGGGCCCGAGAACCACATTCCCAAACCCACTAAAGCCAGAAGAAACCCCGAAAAACAAACATCAAAATCCAAAACCAAAACAAACCAACCAAACAAAATATCAACCACGCAACACCTTTGCTGCAGTAAGTCAGGACATCAGAGTTACAAATCATTAGGTTATATGGGTACAAACAGAAGCATATACTGGATATATGCAAAATCTGAGGGACAAATAAAAGCAGTTCACATCCTCATGTGGCCACATCCAGTCCAGATTTTTACAGTTAACCACCTCAAAATCCCAGCTTCTGGGATCCTAAATTCAAAACCATCTCCACTTTTAAAAAGATGAGTCTTTTAAAGCACAAGAAAAATGATACTGACTTTCAGGTAGTTGCTTTAAGTTTTTATTTTTCTTCCAAAACAGAAAAAAAAAACCCAAAAGAATTTGCATTCATTTCCTTTTATTACAATATAGGTATAATATGTGTCACCCAAGATGACTGGGAAATTTGAAAAGGAGGTCAATGTCTGAGCCAGGCCAACCTTATATTTGGGAGCAATAGGAGTCTTTCCAGGCTGTTTTAGCCATTAGAGACCTGTGACTGAAAACATTTGCTGATTAATAAGTTATCCAAATGAGTTCATTTTAAAATGTAGAGACCTAGTATCATAAAACTTTCATTAGAAACATGACTAGTGTGTGTGGAAGGAAGTGTTATTTTGAATAATGCAACTAGGCTCCATCCACTAGGTGTTTTTCTTGGTCATAGAACCCACCACTGGTGAATGAGAATCCTATTTTGTACTGCAACAGTTCACCATGCCTCATACATGAGCTACACACAATAGAACATGTGGAAATTCAACATGGACCTAGGCTGGGATAGCTCAAGGACAATATTTAAATTTAGAAGTAACTGAAGGAAGGAGCATTTGACCTGACCTTTTGTTTTCCTGCAGATGTTCATAACAAAATATTCTTATTCGCTCAGCTGGTATTAAGGAGCATTTTCTACTGGACCTACATGGAACACTGATGACTGAGTGAATGATTATGCAAATCACACATCAGTATTCCCAAAAGGTATTGCGCAGCATAAATCCCAGGCTCCTTCTTGTTAAGAAAGAACTACTGAGAAAATGAATCAGCCAAGTATCAACTGTTTCAAACATTACAAGAATTCAACATTTGAAATATAATTAAAATGCCTTGAACTTGCACCAAAAAAGTATTTTCAAAATACTTCTGTGGTTTTTTATGATGTTGATAGTTCTTTACTTAGCATATACTGTGCTTGTGTATCAAAACCCTGTTTTAACAGAGCTATGCAGATTATGATAATGAAAATGCACTGCTGGACTAGAAGCAGATGTAATATTTTAATCCTTCACTGTGACACTTGAGGAGCAAGTAAAACCCATGGTTTTTGTTTGGTGACTGCTTGGCTGTCAGAGTAGGATTGCGCAACCCACACTCCCTGTCCCCAAGCATCTGAAATTCTGAAAACAGGATCTAAGGTCAGAATATGAATGAAGCAGAAGATGCTGAGAGAATTATAATGTTTTTCCTCCCTTGGGAGCAGTACAGCAACTACATTGCAGCTTTTCTGCTGTACCATGGCTTCTAGCTCCTCCTGTTTGCTACCCATGCCAGGTGCACTCGTGCAGGTGGTTTGGTGGGGATGCTGATTTTGCCCCCAGCACTGGCAAGCTACCCCCAGGCTCATCTCTATCAAGCCTGATATTATACCCTCTAAAACTAATTTACAGCCATCTCAATCAGCCTGCAAACTCATGGACTGGAGTTTATTTTTCTCTTTTTCGACAAGTCAACCCTATGTGCCTCCAACAGGCCTGGTGAACAAGAAAGAAGGATAAACAAAACCAAAAACATATGAACACCTAAAATGTTTCAAACCAAGTTCCTGTGCTTATGATTGATACAGAAAATTGCAGACAATTCTCTCAACATTTTTTCTGATGAAGAAGTGCTGAATACTTAACCCATTTTCTTACAGGTATTTAAACTTGAAGAAATAATCCCTGCATAAGTACAATTTGCATCAGGAGAGGCTGTTTCTTTAAAGACAAGGTTTATGTAAGGAACTTTTAGCTGAAAACTGATATAAAGTGTATTTATATGCAGAATGTTCAATGCATTAGAGATGAGTTAGAGGTTATTAACACCCTAACACAATTTAAAAATATTTAAGCATAACGTGTTTTCTCTAAATAAAAATCACCTTTAGAAAAGCTTTAAATGGCTACTGACAAGCCCTGCAAAGTACAAATATCACTTTGATTATTCTAATAACATTATAGCTATCTAATTAAGTTTGAAATGAACCTAACTGATTTTGGGACAAAGAATTTTTTTTTTCCTTTGTGTTTATTCTTTTTTTTTCTTTATGTTGATTTAATTTGAATAGTTTTCTTAGCTTAGCTAAGTTATTACTGCATGAGTATTCATTAATCTCTAATTAGCATTTTTAAATCCTTACATTTTGATTTAAACATGCATGAAGTCTAATCTCTGTAACTTCAATTAGAATTACTTATTTAATAAATTTTGAACTAATGAGTGTGTTGTTCTAAAATTGTTTATCATCACATATTTCACAGAAAAATGAGATTATAAGAAGTTTATGGCAATATACATTTGGAAGACTTTTTTAACAACAAGGTGGTCTTTGTCAGTTTTGGGGGTTTTAATTTTTTTTTTTTTAATTTGATATAAAACCAGAAGTAGCCACAGTTTATCCAACTATCTCAGTGTTATAAAGAGTGATAGACGTTTATAGAGGACATTCTGCCATGATGTTGTGGCTGTGACATTTCTACTTATTAAAAAACCACAAAGGTTCTTATTCCCTTCTGTTAATTAATAATAACTTTGAGGACAGTAAGGAGTTTGTACACTGGTGTAAAACTCACTGTACAGATGGGTAGAGTTCTGCTCACTTCCTGTTTTTAAGATAATAAAATTTTGGTCAAATAACAGCAAGTTTCTCTATAAAAGTCCTTTTACATAGAGAAAATCACCAGGGCCACAAATGGTGAAAACATGTATTTAACATCCAGCTAAGATGACATAGAAGTGTTGAATTTAGAGAGAGTTAAGTCAGAGACAGATCTGATATCCACATGTCCTAAAGACAGGTCTGATCAGTCTGTTCTCCTTCACCATTCCATGGTTGCTATTTACATTTTAGACTTAAACTGAGGACTGAGAAAAAATAGTTAACTGTTGCCAGGTTATTGGCCAGGAAAGCCCAAGACAGAATAGGGAGTTTAAGGTTGCTGGGTGCTCTGGTGTGCACATTGTCTTTTGACTAGTGCAAGGATATTCAAAGGAAGCCATGTCTGTAGCTTAAACAGCTGTGACAGTAGGCCTTCATCATCTGGATAATTTCTTTGTCACTTGGAAGAGCACAGCTTCTCAACTGGTTGTTAGTGGAGAATTATGGTCATAATAAGTGCGGGCTGGTCATTCAGCTGTCAGATTTAGCACTTGGGTAGCCAGATATTTCAGCAACTGGCCACAGGATGACTGTTTGCCAGACCTCAGAGCAGTGCTTTGTCACAATTGCTACACTCGATTTTTTCTTGATCTGTCTGCAGCGTTCTTTCACTTGACTGAGTTGTGACCTTCTTTTAATTAACCAGGCATCCATTGCTGATTTTTATTTTTGTTTCTTTTATCTTTACATTGTGCAAGCACAACTTTATATACAAAGTAGTTACAAATATCTATTTCATCATTCTTCTGTTAACGTAACAACGTGCATAGAGAAAAGAGTACTGACAGAAAAGCACAGGCCTTGATTTGTGATTACCTCCACAAATGCAACCTCAAATTCTGCATACAGTCTCATCCTCTTAAGACTATCTTATCAAGCATGTCCTGTAGTATGCAAAGTGTGTGCAGACATCACATTTCCCAGGCTTTCCATATGTCTATTAAACATGAAAAAGGCTCCCCATTAGTGTTCACACTGCGTCTCCTCCTGATTTCCTTGCAACCTTTATTCTGCTTTTGGCTGTGATTGCATCTGAGCTACCCTGGACACTGCTCAGGAATCTACAGACAAACAACCAGCACAGAGCAAGCCCTCCTATAGCTGTGTGTCTTCATTTGTCTTTGCTGTTGAACAGTGTATAACACTCCAGCTTAACACTTGTATACTACTTAACACTTGTATAAAACAGACACAGAATATTAAGGGGCATTCTGCTGATGAACAAGGTTAAGCTCCAACTTAGATAGGAAGAAAGTTGGAGTGAATTTTCCAGGGTTTGTCTTTGTTTAATTGTGCTTAGTCATGATGATGCTTACATTAGAGAATTTTGGAAGTGTTCAGAGGACCAATTCTTAAGAGAAGAGTGACTGAAGGGAAAATTTGGGCAGTTCAACTAATATTTTAGAGTGAAAAGCAGTGTTACTCTCATTCAGTGTTTTCTATAATAAAAAAATGACAACTAAAAGTATCTTAATTGAAAATGTTTCCATTAATATTTCATCTAGGCTTCACAGCAAGACATACCTCTTCATAAGTACATGAAGAGGTTGTTAAAAATGCTTGCAATGTTATGGTTTTGCTGATAACAGTAAAATGTGCAGCTGAGCTCAACAGGATTGATTCAAGTACAGGGCATGTTGCTGAAGGTGTGTGAAAGTCAAACTAGTCAAAAACACGGAAATTAATACTTCAATTAGCTTAGCATAAAGTTAATCCAAAATCTTGTTAGAAATTTGTGGACGCTTCCTCCCTCCGTCTGCAGTGAACTTGCAGAATTTAGCTAGAAAAAGGCCCTTTATTCTCTGTGTGAGGCCTGCATGTTTTGTAGGATTTCGTTCAATTCTTCAAAAACTTTGAAAATCTAATAATAGCCTATATATATACTATACTGAAATCATGCAAACACTGTCTGAAGTGTTTGAGATTCTCATAGCACTGAGAATGCTTATAGCATCTTCCAAATTTTGACACAAAGCTCAACTTAGGTGTGCAAGACTTAGATGTGTCTGATTAAAACTGCTCATATTACACATTTTATCAAAATCTCCTTTATTTTCCTTATTTTCAGCCTTGGGTGTGTGGGAGGTGGGTTCTCCTTGAATAAGGGATGCTGAAGAATGTATTTTTAATAGAAAATGCTTCTGCTGTGTTTGAACGACACAATGTCAGAAAATCTTGTATTTTCTCTTAACTGTGCTATGAAAGTGTAGAAAGAGAACCACCGCAACTGCTGTTACAATTTATGTCTTTTACCCAGTTCCAACACAGCCCTCACAACAATATTTTGGTGCTTCAGATAGATTTACTCATTTTGTGCATGTACACAACATACATGACACAAAATTATCATTATCATCTTTACTTAAATCAAGGAAACAAAAGCACAGGTGCCAAGGACAAGATGAATGAAGGGACTAGCATGTTGCTAGATTAGACATTATGCAATATTTTCTAGGAATTAGATTTTATTATTTCGCCTCTTTGGAAAAGCATTGCTGTGGCTAAACCTGTCAAACATGAGAGGTCTGGCTCTTCAGTTACTCTTTTCCCAACTTGTACACATGAAGTGGCTCCAATATTCCAGCAATGTGTTGTGTAAAGGAGCAAGCACTTTTGGACTTGCTTATAATATATTTCAGAATTTAGGGAGAGATCCTCTAACCTCTGTGACCAACCAAATAAGTTTCATGAAGGTGAATTTTGTACTTCTATTTTATGTGTGATAATGCTGCATCTTGGACAAAAGAAAGGAAAACCACAATGGCTGTAGAAGCACCCTCTCTCCACTCCATCCTTTCTTCACCTCCCATCATAAGAAAAACAATGGAAAGGTATTACTGATCCTTAAAATAATGTAACCTTGAGCATTAGACAATTAAAGAGTAACAAAGAGCATACATCCATCATCCATGGATTTTGACAGGAAGTAGGACAAATAAGAAAGTGCAATTCCAGCTATGGACAGTTCTAGCAACTAAGGAAGAAGAGAGGAATCACTCCAACATCATCTCTCACAGCTCAGGACACAGGGCTGAATCAACATTTCTACTTAAATAATAGACTAATTCATTGTAGGAAGACAACTAGGGCTGAAATTAGAGAAAACTGGGAAGTTATATTTACATTCCAGCTGAAGTTATAACTTAATCGTCTAATCCCATATATAGAATGAAAGCCCCCTGAAAGATTTTAATTTTTAAATTTATTTCTCACACTATTTGCTTCCACAGACTCAGCAAGCATAAGAAATTTTGAAAATTAAAATGTCTTCTCACATTTTCATATCACCTTTCCCCAAGACAGCAACGGATGCCACAGGACTGTGTCAGTGTGAATTCAGATGCAACATGTGGATAATTATTCCTTCACTTCACTTGAGTTTTGGGCTAGATAACTAGGCCTAAAGCTGTGTGAGTATTTCAGTCCCTTCCAGAAACCAGCTCATACTGCTGATTTACCCCCTGAGCAATACTTAACAATACATGGATTGTATGGATTCACACATGAGCTGTTTAGGAAAACATTTGGTGTTCAAGTTGACTGCATATATTATAGGAGATAGCAGTTGCTTTGCAGTATCTCAGTGTATAGAACCCCTAGAAACAGAAATATGATGAAAAAGAGTTGTGTGTGTCAACCTCTACAGACGGCTCCAACAAAAGCCATAGCTATTATTAGAAACAGATCTAGGAATGCTGCAGAGCTTTATGAACAATGAAGCATCATCAGCTCCTGCTATTTGTCATAATGTGACCCAATGCAGTGTAAGATTAATACAGTAGGCGCTGAATCCCTGGGAAAGATTTCAGTGCAAAACATAGTGACTTCTCTGTGGAGGTAACAAACCACATGAAGACTCTTTTGCTGTTAAATCAAAACCCCCCTTCATCATGGACAACAGATGAAAAGTAGAACTTTGTGCTATTCAGTTTTACTTTATTTGGCAAAACCGTTAAAAATTTATTCTTAACTACATGAACAATATAGGTTTACTTCAATAAGCAAGGATTTTTGAGTCAGCAAATAATGATTAGAGAATTTTTTGGACAGACTGCTTTTTCACTGTTGCTTTTACAGTGAAAGTAAAAAAGAGTGTAAGTCACAAGGCTCTACCTGATTATTTGAGAGACAGATTTAGAAATTGCAGATGACAACAGATATTCGATAAGAATGAGACAAGATTTTTGTATGCATGTATCATGAAGAACCTTTGCCAGTAAGAAATGTGAACATCAAAACTAAAGCTGAATGGTCCTTATGGTCTTGAATCTTTTGAGCCAGTGATACTGGTAATTTTAAGTACAGCCCTGCATTAGTTTACCATTTACAACATTAAAAGGTTGAGTAAAAGGTTAAGTTTACACTCTTACCTGTTCCCCAACAATTGAGCACAAAGCCTGGCTTAATTTCCACGTTACATAACACTGTTTTAACTAGAATACGAGGCATCTCTTGATATATTAATACTCTGATGTTTAAAACCTTGCTGATTCTAGTTAATGCACCAAGGCATCCATCTCATCTTTGTGATTTGCATCCAAACCTTCTACTTATGTTTTTGCCAAACAATGCCTCACTTTAGCAATGGCTATACAAGACTTAACTACTAATTTTATGATGATTTATTTACAAGAAAAAAAATGCTTGACAAATCACACAAATCCTCAATATATTAATTTTTGCAGGAGCTTTAAATTGCAATGTGCCCTTGAATGCTTTCTTGTGGTGTGGAACTTGATAACTGATAATACAGCAAAAGGAATGGGAGGAATGAATCCATAGCTTTTAAAGCTTTGGAAGGCAAGGTTCAAGTAGTGACTATTAGACAAACTGTTGTGTTCAATAGAATTTGGATTCACCTAGAGTTAAATAAGAATTGATGAAAATAAGTTGCTGAAGAACAGCAAACAGAAAATAATCTTGCAAAGAATAAGAATGTGCAACAAGAATGGTTGAAGTTTGTTCTTACTAGAAAGGGTAGACTGATTTGTAATGAAAATATATCATAATATGAACTGAAGTTAAAATTGTGATTTAAAAAAAAAAAAAAAAAAAAGCCTGTTAAAGAACAATAGCTTCATCAAAATAGTTATCTACCACAGAGTTTAAACCTCCAATACACCTAATGCTCTAGTGTTTCAAGTGGAAGTATGCTGTTACCTGGAGAATCAAGGGTGGAGTAGGCAAGCCAGAGAGGAAACATCAGTTGTGGCTACTGATAACCTTGAGAACTACTCATCCACCTCTGCCAATCCCATGAGTCCTCCAGTGGAATTTAGCATATTTTTACAACATCCGGAATGTATTTACAGAAGTAGATTTTTTTAAAGATGCATTATTTTGTTATGTTTATTATCTGGGAACCTAGTAAAAATTAGTCATTGCTTTCAATTAAAACAATTTTTCATCGAATATATGCTGATGTGGCAGGAAGTTTAATATAGGGATTAAGAAATTTTCTTATTTTCCAATATATAATCTATAAATGCAACTCATTTTTTGAAGCAAATTTACCTTAGGGATGCACCTGCTAGCTCTAAAGACAGACTGTTATATGCAGGTTTGACCATAGAACTGTGGGAGCCACCCTGCTATCTTAAAACCCAGCAGGGTCCAGATGCTGGTATACGCAGTCAAAGTCACCCAATTAAACACTGTCTTCAGCCTCTATAAGACCAACTGGGGCATGTAGAGTTGCAGAAGTCCTTTTCTAGGTCTAGATCCAAGATATTTGTTCAGAGACATAGAGTTATATAGTAGAGATTAATCCTTAGGTTCCATTTAAAACCATGTATTTCTAAACACACTGATAGCTTGCACAACTGTCTTATAGTCACAAACATGAGCAAATTTAGCTCTTCATGCAAGTATAAAACTAAAAGCACAAACCCATGAAACTTGCTTGCATTCTCTTAGTAGCACATCAGCAGTTAGAAGTTTACCATCAATGATTTCAGATTTTTTCCTCAACTTCAAGCAGAGAAATGGCTTCATACTGAGAAAGACACATTCTTTTTGTTAGCCTAGAGACCACTCAAACAGAAACAAAATTTTACAGCCTAACAGAACACCAGCCAAAACCAATTCAGTATTAGAATAGAGACTATGAAACACAAGCCACTGTCTTCTTTACTTACTTAGGTAGTGCTACCTCAAGGATATCTTTATGGTTCACTTCTGAAGTTTCTCATTCCTTCTTCAGGATCTCAGCCACCACTCACTCCCCTCATAAATGCCAGATCTGTTTTGTCAGAATCAAATCCCAAGGGAAGACTGCACTACACCTTTCCCACATAGTCTTATTGTGAGACCTGTCATGGAAGTCAGGTCTTCCTCCCACACTATATTTCAAAGAGAAAACAGAGTTTCTTCTACAATAAATATATAGATTTTTAAAAAGGAACAAAAAAATCTTATTTAAATTTTCATATGCGATGAATAGAATCTTGATTCACCACTTTTTTTTAACAAACAGAATAAGCAGTGTGCCAACCTACTCTTTCCTTTTTAAGTAATTGGAGACATCTGGTTACCATTTGCTAATGGAAAATAATCAGCCAAATCATACTTTGTCAACAGATCTGTACTTATATGCTAAGACGTTTGGCTTGTTGAATGTATTTTAGTGACATTGCGTAGAAAAAACGAAAGGCAGTTCTCTTTCTGAGAAGGCATTGGATTTTATTTTCAAGTCTTTTATATTTTCTGACATTTCTCTGTAGTAGTAGTCTTTCCTGATCTTATCTAATGTGCACTTTGTTGAATATTGCAGTGTTATCTACTGTGTCTTAGATAATAGTACTGTTCTATAAAATAGAAGACTAATAAAATATTGGGCTGGAAAAATTTTAGCACAGTCTCTTCATATAAGGATATAATTAAAAAAAAAAAATATTACTACTATATAGGCTGCAACAGAAACCAAATGTGCATTTATTCTGAACTGAAAAATGTTATATAAGAAAATTCATTAAACACATATGATAACACTGGTTTAAAAAAAAAAAAAAGACAGTAACAAAGAAATTATTTTGTATTCCTTATGTCTATTGACTCAGAGGGACTGTCAATCAGCACAAAATTTTGTTGATTTCTGGGGGTATGGTACATCTAAAAAAAATTAACTGAGAGCAGGGAGTGAAATGGAGATTAGGAACTTAACCAATACAAAGTTTAGCTAGTTTACCAACATATTTATTGGATGGTTTGGATGATCTATAGTGAATTCTGCTCTGGAAGAGCTCTTATTTTTTGTACTATCACTGAAATTTCTTGAGAGCTCTGGATAACAAGCTGTCTTATGGCAGCTCAAATGGACAAAGTGCTGCCTTTTGCCTTCTGAAAATTATGTCCTTTCAAAAGGATAACTTTAAAATATTTAAAATCTGCTCTAAATTTTGCAAATCTAGCATGTCTATTGTTACTATAAATTATATAAAACATTGTGCATTCACAGTATGTTTCTGTGAACAGAGCTTTATAGTACAGGAGCAACTTGAGGCAACATAGTTCACTGTTTAATTTTTTACTTGAAGCTGAATACATAGTAGAAGTTCCTTTCCTGAATAAATCTATGGCTGAAGCAGAATTTATGTAAAATTCCCAAATGCCTTGCAACCAGCAGTAAAAAAGATAACTTGTTTTTTTTGATCCTGCCAGTACCACCTGGAGACACAGATTTTCCACAAACAGATCTATTAAAATTTCTTAGGGACTAACCAGATCAAAAGTGAGTGGGCAAGTACTGGAAGTACACATAGTGACTCTTTAGGAAGTGTTTAGGGAATGAAACAGGAGTGGGTGAATGCATAAGATCAGTCAGAGGCTAGGGAGCAGAAATGTACATTATGTATCAGTAAGCATTAAGAATGATGGATAGCTGAGCCCTTCTGAAGTCAGGAGCTATTGCCACAGCTTGTAGTATTCACTGCTGCTGAGGATATAACTCGTTACATTATGTTTGTAAACCTCTATGCAAGATAAAAGGAAAGAAGGGTTTACTGTTGTAAGCAAACCATTACTTCCAGAATGAACTTAGTTGTACTAAGTTTGTATATACACAATTTTTAATTTTGTTTCCTCCTTTATATTAGCATAATACTGTAGTAGAGGTGGCAGCTGACTTGGAGTTCCTTTTTCTGCATCCCTGTCATTTAAATATAAGGTTATTCACTTCCTGTAGAGGTTTGGTGCTTTTGGTTCTTTTGCATTTAAACTAATAACCATCCCTGGTAATTAATTTTGGAAAAGTCATTAAAGTCAAAAGACAAAAGAAGAAAATAATCTTTGATTTACCTTACAACCAGCCACTCATTGTGTAGCTGTATGAACTATAAAACACAGTTCTGACATTTGGCTTGCACAAAAGTGAGAAAAAAAAATGTGGCAATTAAACTAAAGGAGTGTAATTAAACTAAAATTTTTAAAATAGAAAAAAGATCCATAATAAAGCAAAGAAGTTTTCATTCTTCTGATTCCCTTATATCATGTGTAACCTGAATTCAATTACGAATACATTGGAGCAAGAAGGCAAGTTTAATTGTTAAAAGCTATTTCACTGGATGTGATGATAGAAACAGATTTTTCTGTGCTGTTTCAGATACGTGTGCATAATCAGATGGCACAAAATGGGAAATCTGATTGCTTTGCTGACATACTGCAGGGTGAATTACTGTTAGTTTGTTGTAATTCACACAGGAAAGTAGAATGTGGAACCTTTCAGGTTCTAAATCATCATGTTAAGGAAGAGATTTGTCTTTTCCCTAAGGAAATATACTGCCTTCAATCTAAAACTCGATGCGTCTAAACATTTCATATCACTGAGGCTGTTTATAAATATTTTTTTACTTAATTAATATTTTATTAATAAAAATTAGTTGCATTGTAAAATGTCAGCCATAGTTAACAAAGATTATTGCCAAGAAGTCCAAAACCATCCTGTCTTGTAGTAGATATAGCACAGCCAGCAGGACCAGGAAAGTGATTGTCCTCCTCTACTCAGCACTGATGAGAACAAATCCTAAATCTTCTGTTCAATTTTGGGCCCCTGAATACAAGAAAGAAATTGAGGTGCTGAAGTGTGTCCATAGAAGGGCAACAGAGCTGGTGAAGGGTCTGGAGCACAAGTCTGATGAGAAGAGATTGAGGGAGCTGGGGGGGCTCAGCCTGGAAAAAAGGAGGCTCAGAAGAAACCTTATTGCTCTCTACAAGTGCCTGAAAACAGGCTGTGGCCAAGTGGTAGGTATTTAGGTAGGTATTTAAAAGATGTGCAGCTGTGTCTTAATGGTGGACTTGGTGGTGTTGGATTAATTGTTGATCTTGATGATCTTAAAGGTCTTCTCCAACATAAATGCTTTTATTATGATTCCATGGTCTTTCTGTTTAAATTTTGGAAGAGATGTTAATAGCAGCTATTGATACCAAAGAAGTCACAGCCTATTGGAGCACATCAGTAGCAAAAAAAAAAAACCAAAAAAAACCAAAAAAAAAAAAAAAAAAAAAAACCAGAAAAAAAAGTAAAATAGCAAATATTATTTCTCATAGTAGGAAGTTCAGCAGTTAGAAACATGATATCAGCTGGTAAGTCACAGCTCATAAGAATAAACAGCAGAAGACCACAATGAAGCAAGAGACCAAGTTAAAGTGTGCATTAGGTGTAGTTGCAAATGATGTTGTACTTAGAAAAATGGGATGAGGTGAATATCTGATTCATCATCTAAGCCATTGCTCCAGGTTGCAGTAGTGTAACCAACTTAATTTTGAGATTGTGTTAAATAATAAACTTTTTTGAAACAGTTATCCATATCACCCCTGTGTTTTCCTGTATTCAACCACCAAATCTAGTTCCCTCAAACTTCCAGCTACTTAAACTCAGACCCCATAAATTATTTTAAACACTCCTACAGGATGGTGGTGTCAGCTCTTGCTCTTCGTTGGCACCATTTGGATACTATCACAATCACTTTCAAACTATTTGAGAGAGTTACATTAGGAACAGAGTAGAGGCTCTTTTTAACTTTGTTTTAAAATACCTTTTGTAGGAGTTGAGCTTGCCATCAGGTGCTGAGAATTTCTCCATGCTATTTGATTCATAATGCCACCAGTCAGTACTTCTGAACAGAGGGGACACACACCAGTGTATCACTCAAGCAACACTCATTTCTCATTAGGCCTCTTCCATAGATGGTAAAGCTTTCCTGTCCCACTCATCTCCCATGAAATTATATTTGTGTCCTGGTGGTGCTTGCAATCAACTTCTATTACCCAACATGTGCTTTTAGCACCATGACCTTAACTATGGTTTATGATTTTTCCATATGCTTTCAAAAGACGCATTTACTTGGAAACTTGCAAATTGTACATTTTTTTGTTGTTTGTGTTAGAAGAAAGAAACTGAAATTAATGCAACATACTCATGCTTAGCCCTAGGGAGGAACTAAGTGCTTTACAGTCAGACAAATCTTTCAGAAATGCAAATTTAGAACAAACTCACAAAAGCTGTAAGTTATAGAGCATGACATAGTTAAGAAGGAACAGTTTTCCTGCTCCAGTGTTGCTTAACAGCTAGAATTTCTTTCCACCTGTTTTTCCTTCCACTCTGCTTATCAGGTAATTTAATTTGAGGAGCATTAATCTTTCAGTTTAGAAAGACAGTTGTGCAAATTATCAAGTCCCTCTGTGAAAGCTCTGCTAGTTCTTCACAAGCTACTGACAGCTTAAGGCCTTTGTTGAGTTGAAATCAACATACCTACAAGACTAACAAGAAAAGAAGACTTAGGATTCCTAAAAGAGACTAAAACATAGATGTGGGATTGTGCATCACAAAGTCTTTACTATATCATTAATGTTAGGTGTGGGGAACTCTGGCCTACCAGGGAGTAGCCTGGGGATGTACAAGATGTTGGAAGACAACATATCCAGGACAGATGATCTCAACTAACCAAAGGAACATTCTGTTCCAAACCATATGGTGTCATGCTCCATGAAAAAAATTAATAGGTTTGCTTGGGCTACAATTGCTCAGAAATTGGTAGGAACTGGTTTGGCTTTTTTTTTTTTTTTCTCCTTGGGTTTAGTGGTTTGGGGGGGGGCGGTATTTTGCCTGTTTGGAGGTTTTTTCTTTTGTGGGGTGGGGGGAACATGCAGGGAGGTGCACGTTTGTGTGCTTCTCTTTTTTAATTGTCAAACTCTCTCTCTTAATCCACGAGTTTTCCCTCCTTTACCTTCCTGATTCTCTCTCCCACCTCACTCAGAGGGAGTGAGGAAGCAGTGGTATGGTGCTTAGCTGCCCAGCAGGCTAAGCCACAAGTACTATTTGCAAATTTTAAAGTACTCAAGAAACACTAAAGAGTTTATTTCTCATGGTATCTTCAAGTAGCTGAATGTAGTGTTTTAGTAATTAACTGGTTTTTAAGTGCTATTAGCTGATGTTTCAGTGTTATAATGGCTTCCAGCATAATGGCAGATTACAGATTTGTAAAACAAATATTCTAGATATTAATTTCAGAACAATCATAGATCAAACGGGTAGTGATGCTCTTGTTATTTTATTTATTCTTGTTTATTATTGTAATAAAGCAAAAATGTAAATCTTTAATTTCATTAGAGTCAGGCTTGTAACTACAAGAAATCACTTATGTGGTGTTTTAACGTTAGTGCTTTGTCTAAATTCATATGAGTTCCAAAACTAACATTTTTACACTGGCAAATAATTTTATATATAACTTCAAAACCTTTTGTCCAAAGAATGAGGTATCATTCCAACTCAGATTGACTTTTTTTTTACTTTGGAATACCATGAACCAGAGAAATTCAGACCCTAAGAATTTCTAAGATTCTCTTTGTCTTTAACTCTGCAATTATTTATGTTCATAGTATCCCAGTTACTTGCAAATTCTCCTCATTAAATAGTTTATCTTCCTCTGTAGTCTTATCCAACTGGAAGAGCAAGTCTATACATCTGTGTATAATGGCTCAAACTCCCAGTAGTCCCCAGGTCACTTTTTATACCATCATTTTTCCACCTTTTGTTTGGTATATTTACTCTGCTGTTTCTGAACTGTACATCCTAATTACACAATGCTGGTTCTGCAACTTCGTGCCCTATACAAAATGCTTCTCCAGGAAATTGATGTTTCCCTGAAATTCATATGATTAGCCAGCCTTCTTTTCATATGATTTTATGAGTGTCATGGCTGAGAAGTAGACAATTTTGTTGAACATCGAACAGTCTTGTATTAAAGAATGCGTATTGGCACCAACAGATAAGAAATACAGGTCACTGAGGTCTCACACAGGTCTCATAAGGGTCCTAATATAATTTAGGTTGAAAGCCACCTCTGGATAGCTAAACTCTTGCATAAAGAACACTAAATTGAAGACTAGATGTGGTTTCTCAGGACCTTGTACAGGTGAATTTTGAAAATCTCTATGGATGAAGGTTCAATGCACTCTGAGCCCCTCATCCATGGCTTCTAAAGGAGAAAAAATCCTTCTCTGTGTCCTGTTGGATTCTCCCTTTTCTAAACTGTGGCCTGTAGATATCTTTGCTTTTGCCCTGTGGATCTGAGAAGAGTTGGGATCCACCTTCTATAGACAGTGAAAAGCTAAAATAAGATATCCATAGACTTCTGTTTTTCAGGCTTAATAAATACTGACCCCATAGAAATTTCTTTTATGTTGTGCTCCAGCTCCTTGCCCATAACTGAGGTGTGGTGGGACTCAGCTGAGCCCACTTAAGTTTTCCAGCATTTTCCTTCTGCTACACATGCAAAACTAGAAAGAGTAAATGTAGCTTCATGAGTGCTAAAATGGACAGTCTTTGTCCTTATGACTCCACTTATTTTTGCAGCCCAATATGTGATTAAATTTCACTGCTGCAAGGAAACCTTGCTTGTTCATATTCCATTTATCCCTCAAAAGTCTCTGATTCTCTTTTGAATAGATTCTGCTTATTGTCTGCACCCTCAGAATTCACAGAGATGTGCTTTCCGAATCAGTTTTTGCATTTGTGTTTGTTGGAATTCATGGAATGCCTGTAGTCCAGTTCCTTCAGCTTGTTGAAGCCCTGATGAGCAAATCCCTGAATCCATCTGGATATACTACTTCAGAGTGTAAGCTGTAAACACAGGAACGCACAGATGTGTAGGGTTAGTTAAATATGATCATTATTGATGCTTAATTTATTTGTGGGTATGTCTCAGATGATCCTCAATGCAGAAATTAAAACTGGAATACAGTCCTTTCCTAGAGAACATCCAAGCTATAGATAGACATCCTAACATTGTGGAGATAGCGGCTTGATAATGCTAGTTATCATTTGTGCGTGATATACAATTAATGACAGCTTTACACTTTGAAGTTTTATATGGAAATCTTCAGTCTTTCAGTATGTGCAAAAAGATGCCCCAAAAAGTGACCCTGAGAAAGACAGATAGTTACATCAGTTGTTACTGCTCATGTCCCAGCTGAATACTGAGAATAAATTTAAGTTGTTTTTTTAAGAACTTCAGTAACAGTCCAAGACACAAGTGGAGGCATAAATAAAACTTGGTGACCTTGGGTGTAAATCTCTTTTGAGGTAATTCTGAAGTCATTGGTAAGATATATATGTGTACTGGGGAAACACTGAATCCTCTGTGACAGGGAGGCAAAAGTGATCCTCAGAGTCCTTACAATCTGTTTGGGCAGGTCAGACAAAACTTTTAAGGTTAACACAGAGAGTATTATAATGAAGGGATGCATGTAGCTCATTTGCCAGTTACAAACAGTAAAAAGGTATACAGTATTTATTTCAGTAAATATATATATATGTGTGTGTATATATATATATATATGTGTGTGTGTGTGTGTGTGTGTATATATATATGTATGTATGTATGTATGTATGTATATAATATTAAATATTTACCTGTATGGACATGCTGGTAGATGGTGAGGTAGAACATCACACTCTCAGTCTATTAAAATGTTTGCTAAACCCACTATTCAGACTTCAGCCATTAGCAAACTTTTTAGTGATTTCCATATCTGGCCAAAAGGATGCACAGAAATCTGAAAAATTACTGAAAATTGGTCTGAAGCAACAAAAAGATTAGTTGTTGTAGGCAAGAAAATGGATTCAACATGCAAATCCACAGAATCATGGAGCAGAGAAAAATTAAGTTACATAAACTTGATGTAGGTTAGAAAAGACAAATAATGAGTATTGTAAATAGCCCACCCTTAAGCACAATAATGGTCTGTGCTGTTAAACTCATAACCTAAGGGCCACACCTAATTTTCATGTGCATTGAGATTTATGTCAGGAAGGTAGGCTCTAATTGCTGCTACACTGCCCCAGGCTTGATTGCTTCTTTTATTGTAAAAGAGGAGAAGGCAGTCACAATGTATCTTTATTTATATTCAAGCAACTCCCAATAGAAGACCTTACTGGTATAACAAAATGAAATATAAATTATGTATACATTTATGTGTAGCAAACATAACACAACTCACCTGTTCAGAATCTGGTTTGGACTGAAGAAGTAAAAAGGGGAAATTGCTTTAGTGTTTAATGAAATCTGCGATATATATACACACATACAGTCTTTCCCATGTAAATACCGAAGTATGAAACATTGACTTTGTATGTGCCCATGCATTCTTCGATTGCAATAAAGCACTTCTAAGACTCATGTCTGTTACTTGTGTTGAACTACAGCCAACGAAGCTCCATTTGGCTTGCCACTTCAGTCATTGGGAAAGAGGATTGGAATGGACAAAAAGAATTAACTAAGGGACTGACTATGAAAGAGTACAAAGAAGATGTGCAGACCTCTGGTGCTAGCTTGGAGAAGAATTGTTCCTGTCCTGTACCTATAGGGTTTCTTACAGCACTTCATAGTGCCTTACAGCCAATAGCATCCAGTGGGAACCTTTAAAGTCACAACAGACTTGTCAGTGTCTCACATTCCCATTCTCACAGTGTTGAGGAAAGGAAGTTGAATGGATAACACTGATATCCTTTGTTGCTATGCCCTGGACTCCGGGGTTGTTTTATGAATGAAAATATTGGAAATTATATATATAAAGTTTTAACATTGATCTGGGACCTAAGAGAGAGTAACACATACTGCATCTGCACCAGAAATTTTGAATTACAGATTTTGAAGTAACTAGTTTTTTAATCTTATTATTACAATAATTATTTCTACCTAAATAATACAATACCCAATTCCACATACTAGAGAATTAGTAAAAAATCCTTCTGAAACAGTGCAGAAAGTTCATTCTTTCAAGTGGTTTTTTCATGATGCTGTTAATAACTGTATTACAAATCAGTGATGCTTCTTGTACTATAGACACACATACTATGCTATTAAGTATTATTTTCAAGAAAATATGAGAAGGAATTGTAGGTTTCTAATAACTCGAAAGTCAGGATAACTGAGGACAGCAAGGAAAAAGATAAAGGCATAAAGATATACTGCAAGGCAGGGAAATCCCCTTGGAAAACTCTACCGTATAGAATACAAAGCTTTTCAAATTAAAAGTGTTTATGAGAATAAGAATAGTGAAAACTTCTGTCCTGAGCTATGAGATGCCAGCAATCAATTTCTAGGAAAAAAATAGGGCAAAACAGCAGAGGGAAGTGACGTGTTACCACCCGAAGCAAAGGATTGTATACATGAGATCTCCATATGTCACTTGTTTTCAGAATTTAAGTATATAAATTAATTACAACATACATTTATCTCTAGTATTCAAGCTTTAAACAAAATTTCTTGCTTTGCTAGCAAAGTATGTGAAATAAAATGCACCAAGAACTTCTAAGATAGCCAGCTGTAAAACCAGATGAGAGCTATCTGCAGTAAGCCAGGAAGGCACTCTTGAAGACAGTTTTGCTTCTTAAAGAAGACAAGGACATTGAAAAGTACAGTTCCCTTTACTTTTGTTCATTCTTGCCTTCTTCTTCTTTTGCCATAAGAACTGCAATTGTTTTCAGCATGTTACTATTTCTTACTGGAGAAAGCACAAAGAACTTAAGGAAGAACACTTCTTGTCCCTGCAGATAACACCAAAACCGAAAGTAGCACTCTTGTAATCTTGGCCTACTTGAAGTTCAAAGAGACCAGTAATGGACTGGTGTTTCTGTAAGATTGTGCTATTTCCCATTCAAAGATTTATAAAATGCAGTTGATAAAGGACAGCTTCAAATTTCCTGGGTTTTGCCAGGCTCATCCAGTTGTGTTCTTCCAGCTCTCCTTTGAAAAAATAAAAAAGAGCAAACCTTCTCTCAGTCTATTCTCCTGAAATAGCATCAGGAAGAGCTCCCTTACATTCATAGCAGCTCTCTAACATGCATCTCAGTTCTGCCTTCAGGTGGGATCAAGCTTCCCTCCTTTATATGATTAAGCAGAGATAAAACACTACTGAGTCATTAGTGGACAAAGGTGACATTACAGAAATCATCCCAGGTAGTAAATCACTTTGCACATTGTGCCACAACAATGCTAATTAAACATGAAGCACTCAGTCCAGCCCATATTTCAGCTGAGGATGATATTACACCAGCAATGAACTTGACCTAATGTCCTTGGAAAGATGACTTCAGAGTACCATTTCTGAAAGGAGAAATAGCATAGATGGAGCAGTGAGACACAGATGAAGGAAGAGGGCAGTAGTTCAAACATTTTCATATGGACAAAAATCACTGATTATATCCAGGAGATTTGGGCCTCTTTTAAAATTTAAATTAACCACAAAGCTCAGCCTTTGCTTCTTATATTGACACTTGGTTGCTTTAAAAAATATTTCATAGATAGGCAGATTAGAAAAAGAAAAGCTTTTTCCCTCACCCAATCTCACAAAAACCTTTTTTGTTGAAGCAGAGGGGATAATACAGCCTTCCATATAACCTTTGTGATAGAACTGAAGGTTTGACTTGCCAATGAGTTCTCAAGAAATCTCAGAAAAGTAGGTACCTTCTGATAAAATGTAAAAATGGATGACAGAGGAAAAATCATTGTTATCAGCGTCAGCTGAGTGAAGATACTTCATAAGGGCCATGAAGACAATCATGGGGCTGGAGCACCTCTCTTGTGAGGAAAGGGTGAGAGAATTGGGTTGTTCAGGCTGAAGAAGAGAATGCTCTGGGGAGACCTTATTGCCACCTCTCAGTACTTAAAGGGGGCCTCTAAGAAAGATGGGGACAAACTTTTCTGCAGGGCCTGTTGCATTAGGACAAAGGGTGAAGGCTTTTAGTTGAAAAAAGGTCAGTTTAGGTCAGTTACAAGGAAGAAGTATTTTTACAGTGATAAAACACTGGAATGGATTACCCAGGGAGATGGTAGATGCTCCATCCTATCCCTGTAAACATTCAAGGAGCTCTTAGCAACCTGATCTCATTGAAGATATTCTTGCTTGGTGCAGGAGGGTTGAATTGGAATTTTTCTATGCTACATAAAAATAGAATAGTCACTCAGGTTGAGTGTCTGAGAGAACTTTTCCCTTCCATATTTTTTTCTGATTTTTTTTTTTCCAGTGAGGGTTGTGGAAGGGTAGGAAGAGAAATGCAGTTTAGAAAATGTTGGTTTAAACAAAGATTAATGACAATTCTGAGGCCAATGTAATAAACCACACCAGAGTGCCCACTAGACAAGGAGCCATGGCTGGATGGATTTGAGGGGAGGCAGGCAGCTTTTACTAATTCCCTTCTATTTTTATAAGTTGAATAATTTCTAGAACGGAAGTGTAAAGTGATAATTGCAGTTTTTTAAAAAAATGGAAAATATCAAAATGTTGAAGGCATGATGTCAAGGGACTGATAAAAATGCTTATGAAAACAATAAACATTTTCCTGCCTCACACTCCACTTGCCAAAACAAATGAACTGAAAGTTTAGACCACACATCTCATTCCACTCTTGATCTTTGAAAAGACAAAATAAGATGTCCTATCCTCTCTTCTAGCAATATTTTTTCTGATACTCTTGCATTCTCTTGACTGTAGTGCAAATACATCTGATGGTCCAGTTTTCAGTCATTTTTAACAGATTTCTGTTACCTGCATCCTCTGTTATCTGCGTGTCATATAGTTTGCAAGCTCCCTAATTCTGCTTGTGTCCAATCTCTTGACTTACTTTTATTCAGGTTTTTGTTTCTTCAGAACACATGAGGAGATGCACTGGATTTGCTACACCAAAACCAGCTATCAAATGGATATTTTTGATTAATTTATGGCCAAACTGCATAAATATATTTCTGGAACTTTGCTAACAAAATCTGCTGCTTCACTAAGCATTTTTAAAGAAGCCAGTTATCAAGGTAGCTGAACACACAAACACATTTATACTTTTAAACATTTTTCTAAAATGAAGTACGTGCAAATACCTTTTATACTTCATAGTTGACAATGAAAAAAAAGCTTCCAAGTAAAGTAAAATAGGTCAAAAATGCTATAACTGAAGAAAAAGAGACCGTATTTTGAGTAGAAAGCCTTTTCTCTGTTGACTGAATGCATATGTCTTAACTACAGCTGTAGCTAGCTCAGAAATGCATTTGCAAGTGTACAGCATATGGAATGTAGGGCTGATGATAGACAGATTAGCACACTGTCAAGAATGAAGATGAGAGATTTTCTTTCACAGAGTGACAGAAGAAGGATTAACATACAGGAGGGAGCTAATGTCTCCTAATGAGCATAAAAGATTTGTAAAAACCCTTCAGCTGTGTGACTCACTGAAATCTCAGTTTACTATCTAACAGGAAGAAAAATAGAAAAAGAACTGAAAATGTTTTTGGTGTTTCATTTTCAAATCGAGAAAATAAATAGATTTATTTTAGAGAAAAAAAATGTTTTGTTTCCCATGATCATTTTCTCTTTAGATTTGGTTTGATGTTTTTTATAAAATGGAAAGACAGAAAAAAACCAATGGGAACAGAAAAAATTATTTTAAACAAAATTTAAGCGTTCAATCTGGAAATAAAAAGATGAAGAGCACAAAATCTCCTGAAAGTTAAATTGCAAGATTTCTGTTATACTCAACAGGTTTTTGTTAAGGTTTTTGATTTTATGGCAAACTAAGCTGAACCTTAAAATTTAGAATGCTCAGAAGACAGAGAAAATAATCTGCAAAGCGAATTCTGTGTCAGTTCTTTTATCAAAACTTCACTGAGATCAATGGAAAGCTATCTGAGAGTTTGAGAGGCTTTAGCTTGTAATCCTCATAGTAGCTGCATAGGAAATGTAGTAAAAGACTACTTGAGGTGTGTCAAAAGGTATGATGAGGGATAGCAGATATTTTCTTATTATTTCTTGTTTTCTTTAACTGCCAATGATGGAATAAGAATATTCATATAGAATAAGGCCTGAGATCTCTCTCCTTAACAGATAAATCAGATTCAAAATGCCTGCAATCAACACTTTCTTACTATCTTTTGAATTTTTCATTTATAAAGATCATTCTGAAGTAAAAAAAAGCACAAGAGTTTTTGTTTTTACTTTCTAGGTGTATGTAATATGTGAGGCAACTTAATCCATTGTAATGCTATAGCAGCAACTGCTGTCTAAGCTATCCCAGTGTAACAGAGTTCCTCCTTTTGTGAAATTTACTACTACATTTGCCCAGTCTTGTACTGTCCAATCTCTCATGGAATTGAGTTTCTTTTCTCCAAAGCTAGGCTGATTTTAGCTGAGTTTCTCACCAGTCAACTGATTTTTATTTTTTTTTTTTGTCATTTTAAGGGTGAAGAAAAACCTAGGCAAAAATATTAAGAGAAATACCTGGGTGAGAAAGCAGCAGTCTGCTATCTGTGCTTAGCACATGCTAGGGTGTCATGCCAATATGTATTTCAACAAGCAGCAAGTATTCATTACTAGAATATCATGAAAGTGTGCAGAGTTCTGCAGCTACTTTGATTGTATTATATCACATACCTGTCCATTTCAGTAACACATAATCTTGAAATGAAAAAGCTCCACAAGAAGTATTTGAGGTTGAACAATTTTTGTGCAAAATAGGCTGGAAGAGCATAACCATGTTTTCATTATTATTGAGAGGGTGCTATTTAGATTGTGTACTTTTCAGTGCAAAGGCAACTGTGTTTTGCCTGCATGCTGCCATCTGCAACACCTCCATTTCAGATAGTCAATATCAGCAATTCACAGGTGTGCAAGTAAGCTGGCAAAATAAACTTAGATCATTGTCACGTCCTAGTGCTATAGGAGTTTATGCTGCATAGTGCAGGTTTCATGACAGAAACTTTCATTTTAGCTACCAATACTCATTTTGGTTTTAAAATTATATTTTCTCTTCAGAAATTCTATTTCATTGTACCAATTTCCCCTTTCTTTGATACTGTCCTCTATTACTTACTCTTGCTGGCACAAGATCCTATATATCACCAAGTCTTTCTATTCAGTACCCTTCTAGTTTTTTTGTTTCCTCAGCCCATCTCTCTAAGTAACACTTCTAGCCTGTAAAAGTATCCAGTTAAATCTCAAAGCAAAACTTAGGCAACACGAAGTGTATGGAGAGGTTCCCTGCAGCCCTTTGGAATACCTGCCATTTGTTGTCAATTAAGAAGAAATTTCAGGCAGGTATCTTCTTAATGTCATTTCCCTTCGTTCATTAGCTGAATAAATATTACATGAGGCACTGGGTTTTCTTCTGTTTACTTACACTGTAAAGAGTGGTTTCAGTAATTAGCAAAGATGTGACAATGGAGTATGCGTGAAAAGAAGGGGATGATGCCTTTGCAAGTTCACAGTTGGCACCTCAAACATAGCATGTTCTGTCTCTTGCCAGAATACATATCGCAGAGCAAACATGCAGATATAAAGAGTGATGATTTGGAAACATGGGCAATGTAGAATTGTGGAAGAATGGGTTGTAAGAGAACAGTGTTCTGTTCTGAACAGTGCTTGAGATAGTGCTGCAGGCAATCTCGCCTCTGATAAGCTGCAGCTGTGTAAGACAGGTGACCAGCATTGAAGGAGAAGACACGTGGAATGATGAGGTGCATTGACAAATCACAAAAGAGTAAAAGAGCACTCAGGTGCTATGTGTGTGAGAACAAAGGCATAAAAGATTGTACTGGGGAATAAGAAAGTGCTGATTCTTGAAACCATTCTCTGTGCCAGTTGTGTGTCCTCTGTCATAAAACTGGTTTTAAAAGCTGTGCTTTGTATAGAAGCATTACCAAAGAAGAATTTCTCGGTCTTGAAATGGAAGATTTCAAAATTTTGTAACATTTAATAAGTTCTTCACAAGCTTAAAATTACCATGAGAAACATTTCTCTGTGCATACAAAATAATTTTTTTTCAAAATTACATGTGAGAAAATCAATAGAATCCCTTTCTTTTTCCAGGAATAATAAAGGAGCATTATTTGTGAAAAATATTTTCCTTTCCTACCATGTATATGTGCTTACTTACACATCTAATCAACTAGACAATGGAATTAATTTTCTGATAACCAGTTGTGGAATTCCAATAAACTTAACTTACTAAAGAAAATACATAAAGATGTCTTTGATTTCAGTGTTCCAACTTAGATCTTTTCTGATTTGGGGGAGAATCTAGTTTCCAGGTTTAGATGGCTCCATGATGTTCTTCAGTAAAAGAAACAACAATTTTCTCACACAGAATCAGGAACATATTGCAGAGAGTTGGAGGCAAAGAAATGTCCCAGTTTTTACTTATTATCTAGCCCTTCACCCCAGGAAGTGTAACTTACTGTTATTTCAGCCTTCTGTTTAATTATCCTTGCTATAGCTAATGAAATAAGGAGGAAAAAAATGTCACTTGAGGTCAGATATTTTGGTTATTACTTGAAAACTGTGTCACATTAAGTAGATAGAATACTGGAAAATATGGAAGATAATAATGCAAATCTGTTTAAATTTGACACAGAGGAGATATATCCAGTACAAAAATTATTTTGCAAAACCTATTGAACAGAAAAGGAAAACATTAAGAGCCAAAATTGGGTTATCCCTGAACTTTTTCTCCCTACAGAAAGGTTGCTCTATTTTCATTATTTTCTGTGTAATTTGTTCAAACTGTGTATTTGTCAGCATTCTGTGTTCAATCAGTTGGTCTTTTCTGTGCAGTTTCCCCTTATGAAATTGCCTATTTATTCAATGAAAATGATTCTACTTGAAAATGGCTTATTTAATTTAATGGTTTAGTTCTGATTTCAGATTTTTTAATATTTTTTTTAATTCTCATTTGGTTTATGTCTTTGATAGATTGCAGTGAAATATATTTTTGATGTATTTTTCTTAACTGAAACAAACTATTCTGTTATTCTACTTCACTTTTGTACATCATGAGTTTGTCACTGTCATTGATATTGGAAATGAAAAAAAATTGATGTTCCATATTGTATGTACTGTTTTGTGAATTTAGATTTATCATATCAATAAGTATTGAATATGTATTTAATTTAGTGCATTAAATAGTCCTGAACTCAGAACTGGAATCTATTCCAAGATGCTTCTAGCAGGTGACTGGCTTAGAATCAATTTCTGTATTTCCAATGAACCAAAACCTCAAACCTATTGTCTTCAGTTATTGATCATGTGTATAGGGGAGCAGAGCAGAACACTTTCAATTTTCTCACTCAGATGAGTAGTGATCATCAGCATTTCAGAGAACTACTCCAGGAACTCATTCTGGATATAAGCTAATATAATTTACATGTCATTAAAATCAACAAGGTAATGTCAGAGTAGCAAATGCTGTCCTTTAGAAGATCTAGGCATTACATGTCTAGCAATTAGGGCATTTACCCAAATGGGACAAAATTTCACTAGAATAAAGGTATTTCTTTTCTCTACAAATGTGAGTCACAAATGTATAGACTATTTGTCATGGTTTTTTGAAATAAAGTTTTCTTCCTTACTACTTGTTCCAAGCTCACAACAATTCCTAACAGAACAGAGTCCTGGAGCATTAAAGATGGAGCTGGAAATCCAACACTGCAGTTTTCTCACCCTCATAGACGTGGTTGAGTCTAGCAATATATGTAAATAGCTTTCCATATGTAGAGCCATATGTAAACTTCTCTACAGTCAAGGATAATAAAAACATTGGAGAGTGTGGAAACCTTTAAAATTACTAACATATTCAATTCGTAGGTATACAGAAAGTATGTACATTTTTAACCATAACTTGATTTTTTATTGATGTCACTCCGCATGCATTCAGAGAAACATAAGGTAAATTAAAAATAAATAAAATAAAAATTAAATTAAATAATTTAGTTTATTTCAGTCAAAATGATAGGTGTGTAACCAAGCTACACATTTTAGTCGGATGTTTTTGTGAATTATGAAATATTTATCACTTCTTCAAAGATTGTACATGGCTTAGAAAATATTAGTAAATAAACTACACAACTTCTTCTTAACTTCATATTTGATACCTCTTTACCATATGCATTTCCACCTAGCATTGTTGCTATTATTGTTCATTTTGTTTTAGCTGAGACTGCATGATATTCTATTGTAGAGGAGATAGTAAGAATTTTATAACCATTTGCTTTTATACCAAAGTAAGTCATTGTTGCATACAAATCATTCTATTTTTCATTCCATGTGTCCTTCTTAAAATACTGGTGAAAGGAAAGAAAACTGGTTTGCAGAAAACATCATATTTTACAAATTAGAAAGAAGTGTGCAACATTAATTTCTATTAATTAATTATGGAAAGGGAAATTAAAGCTAAACAATTATACTGGGTTTGTATGGCCAGGATTTGGTAAGGGTGGGGGGGTGATGTGGCTCACTGGAGCCCAGGCTAGTTCACTGCACACTGGTGCCATGCCAAGTGTGGGGAACAGCTGAGGCATGGGGTTTGTGCACTGAGCTCAACCTTAGGAGCTGCTGCTCCTAACTGACAGATGCTGCACCATGTCCAGGGTTCAGGTAAAGGAGGAAGAGAGAGACTCTCCAGATCTGAGGTTCCAACCAGAAGGTTTATTGGAGTTGAAGGGAGTGAGGTGAAGAGCCTCAAGCACCCCTGTGCACAGGGTTTTACACTGTTACAAGTCAGGGGGTGGATACAAAACATCAAGCAATGAGGGACACTTGGGGTGGAGTTGAGGGATTGGGTCTCTTGCCTTAGGGCCAATCCGGATGGGTGGGAGGAGAGAGGAGGTCACGGGCACCAATGGGGCATCGAGGTTTGGGTGACACCCAGGAATACTTGGGGGTGGTGCAGCAAAGGGATTTGCTCTAGGGGGGATTGACACAGAAGGGACTGGAACAAGGGGCAGGGTAACAATGATTGATAGGGGAGGAGCTGGAACAAAGCACAGGTAAACACCATAAAGGGAAACTGGTGGGAGGACACAACTCTGGGGACAAACCAACTTGGGAGCGAACATGAGGGAGAATGGGAGCAAACCATTAACATTAAACCTTAACAATAACTCAATCAAACTAAATCAAACACAAGTCACAACGTACATGTACAAATGCAGCTCATGGGAGAGACCAGTCATGCTTAGAGGCAAACCAAGATGTGGAGGATAACCATGGCCAACAGAGATGATTCTTCTGTGAGCAGGCAAAGGTACAAGAAAAAGCTTGCTCGAAAGAAAAAAAATACATGGAATATATCATGATGGGACAGTGTAAAGGAAGGAAAAAACCTGAAATATTCAAATATTCACAAAAAATGAAAACATTCCATATTGTTATCGACCCACTGATAGAGTCATGGGTAGTCTTGCAAATTTGCTATTGCAAAAACAAATCAAAGTTTTGCCCTTTAAATCTAATATCTGTGTGAGCTGATTTGGCTGTCTCACAGGTAAGCCTTCAATTTTTTCTCTGTATTAAGAGAAACATTCTATTAAGTTCCAAATTTCAGTTAAATCTGAAATATCACACTATTGTCTGAGAATGAAGTAGAAGTATAAAGTCCTGGAGTATGTGTTAATGAAGGAAATGGGGAAAATTAATGCCTTCCTTTTAATGTTCTTTTCTTTTGACTTAATTTATTTCACTTTATGAAACGATATTTTTAGCTGCAGATTAATTTCATTTGCAGACATATTTAATAGGTAATTGAGTGCCAAAATTAATTTCAAGTTTTACACTGACTTGGAATTCAGTTCCTTTATTTCTAATGCGTGAGTATGAGTTGAAAGGTGCTGGATAACAGAGGACATTTAGTTTTCCTAAAAAATATGAATCCTTCAATACGGTAGTGAGCACTTCAAACTTCAGGATCTGGAAGGCATCCCAAATTACCTGAATGGCACATTTCAAGTTGTTTATTTTAGCAAGGTGGAAGAACAGACAGCAGAGTAGGGAGAATAAAAAAGATGAAAGAGTCTCATGGAGGTTGCTGAGGATTGTTAACATAGACCCTGGCTTGAAGCCAGACCAAGAAAAGAAAGAAACCATGAAAAGGACAGAGTCCACCCTTAAACCATTCTGAGATAATTAAAAAAAAAATAATAAAAATAAAAGGATTTTAGATAGAAAATAAAATACCATAATAAAAATTCCTTGACTGTGATTCCATCCAGGGAGTTTTGTGCTATGGAATGACTGCTCCTTTATTCAAATCACAATCCCTGGGATCTGTAGCACCTTCTAACCTGTACTTATACCTGCAGATGAGCCACCTTGAAGTAGTAGACACTGACTGTGTCTACTACTCCCCTCCATGCTGTTGCATTCCTGCACTCTCTTTGGGTATTCTGTGGAAGCACAAAGCTCCAACCACACTTCTAATTACACTCTCACTTTCTGATAGCTGAATTCTGCTCTCTGTGCATGGTGCTCTGCAAGACATAGGTTCTCCTTTGCTGGACACTGTTCTTTGCTTGTCCCATTCAGCTGTCTTCTAGACACACCTGGAGATGTTCTGGGAATCTGATGAACTAGAATTCCCTGGGTGCTGTCTTATGAAGAAGGGTAGGATATTCACCCAGGAGACCTAAGATAAATTAGATTGGAATAGACCATGTCTCTAGGGAGACACACAACTGAGGTCTTACTGCAAAACAACACAACCCAACCCTTCTCCTTTTTGTTGCACCTCAACAAGGGAGACCAACTCCTGAAATACTCTGAAAGACCAGCTGTAGGTTTGACTCCTGCCTACAGCAGTGCGCAAACTACATGTTTGACCATGTCATCTTTGAGAGAGATCTTGATCCTCAAGCACGTGTCTGGCTCATGGAAAGGTGGAATGAGCCATCAACTCTTGCTGTAAGTTATCACATTTATTCTGTGAAGTTGCCTTTAATACACATTATAGACATAGCATCTTAAAAGAACAACATCATTGGTTTATCTGTCTCCCTACAACACTTCAGTGATCCTAACTCACCACTGTAGGCTTTACAGAAGTTTTCTTTACCAATTACAGGAGGAAAATAGGGTGGAAAGAGTGAGCTACTGGTGTTGTCTGCTGCTCTTTCAGCAGAGGGAAGTTGCTTAAACTTAGCCCAGCTACTGATTGCAGTTTAAAAACCCTACTTGATGTTTCAGAAGAAAGCTAAAAACCCAGCAATCATAAATTTGTGTCATGTGTTCAGGTATCCTCTCATTACACAGGAAGCCAAAATTTCATGTGTAAGAGAAAAATTTATCTATCCATGTGTGACTTAAAGTGGGGAGGGAAAAAAATTAAAATAACTCCCTTCCTTACAATATTACAGAAAAAAAAGTCTTCTAAAACATGGTATTTAATTGTCCATGAGTTATCAATAAAGACTACCTTGGATCCGTAGTAAAGAATTTTTTGCTGAGTTTCACTGAAGGATGTTATTTATTCTTTCCTCTGCTCCCTGTCTTTGAATCTATTTCTTCTTTGAATGGGCAGTGAGTACATTATTCACTGCTGGGACCTGTGAAAAGAAATTCTATTAAGAAATTTAAAGCAATTATCTCTATCTATACAAACCTCTCTGCTAATGTCAGAGAGTTGTCTTCTCTCAAGGCAATCACAGGTCTGGTAGATTGGAGAGGAGAAAAAATTTCCAAACATTCACAAAAGATGTTATAATCTCCATTGTGATATTCATGCAAACCACTCAGTGGCTGAACTGGTCATTGAATTTCCTTTAAGTTCTTTGGACTTCTTTCCCCACAGTGCTGACATCCGTACTCTCCTTAGAATTTGTTAGATATTTATGAAATTATGAAATTATTCAATTCCAGACTGACTTCATTAAAGATGTAAGCAGAACATTCACAGACTTGTGATGTTAAATCAGGACTACTGTTACAGGAGTGCAGATAAAATCATCACCATAACCCTTTAATAAGACAAAGATGTATTTTGGAATTTTTCAGATAAATGTTACAATTTTGTTGCTCATTTAACATTGAAAGAATCAATGAAAAGCTGCCTAGTAGAAGCTTGAAATCTTGTTAGAACCATTTCCTCTGTTCCACTGCTGAAAAAAAGGCAATAGAGCAAACAAACAAAAAAGAGGGTAGAGCTGACTAGACTGGATTACAGCCTGCTGAGACTGGAGATTCACCTGGAGTATTTCCCACTCTCATCATCCTTCAACTTACCTCAGCAGAAGTGGAATGGACTTGTGCATGTATTAAAGGACTCTTGTGTAATAGCCACGTTGTCATAGCTATAACAATGAGCTACTTCTCATAATTTTGGATTTCTGAGGAAAATAGCTTTGAGAAAAGGTGTTGACAGAGATCAAAAATCTTTGGTTGATCCCTCTTTCTGTGTGTTGAGGGAAATTATGGCTTCTGCATGAAAAAATTTGTGATAAGGTATAAGCACTCTGACACTTTCTGATTTGCCACTCTGCCCCCTACACATACGCACACACAGAGGTACATAGAGTTCCTCTGCACTGCCCCTGACTGCTCCAAATTCTTATAGCAACTGGTTTCACAGTTCATGTCTTGTGCCTGCTTCATGCACACAGGTAGTTATAAAGTTAATAGAAGTGCCTTCAACATTCTTTGTTTCTTAGCAGGACTTTCTTCTCTTGAGAAGCAATATGTATGGCAGTATCTGGAGTGGGGGGTTGTTTATCCTCCTTTCCACTTTTAAGTCTATATAAGCTGATATTGGAGTCAATGTGGCTTATCTCTTTATCCTACATAATTTGTAAGGAAGAAGGCCTCAGCAAGTTTTGAAAGCATTTCTTTTTTTTTTTTAGTTCTCTTTTAATTTAATATATTTGCCCTTTTTGTTTCCTCTTTTCCATTTTCTTCTGCCCTTCTCATAATTTTCTTTCTGATTACTTCTAAAATGTCATGAGTTGCCTTCTAAAATTAATTGGTCTCCCACTGTTTCCCCGCTTTCCCATTCTACATTTAAAAGATTCATATTTCCGCTTCCTGCCTTTGTTTTGTCCTGTGGAACCGATAGATTATTTGTTATGGCCTTTTCTTCAAGGCTTCGGGGACTTTGGCTAAATTTGGGTTATGATACTGTAGAGCTCTGCTGGCTCAATGTGTATTATAACTTTCTGAACACTGAATATGCCCCCTGTTGCTTACAAAGCAAATCAACAGGTGAGGAGCCTGGATTTTATAAGACCAAAGAAAACCTCTTTGACAGAACTCAGGAGCCAGATTTTTTTTTTTTTCCCTGTAAGTTTCAGAATCTGTATGGGTTCATTTTAAATTAAATACACATTATTATCTATGAAGACTCCTTAAGAATTTTATTCTGAATACGCAAGGGCTGAATTCTTCCAAAAACTCTGTCCATTAACACCACAAATGAAGCTTCATTTTCTCCACTACACTTCCCTCAAAGTCCATACATCTGCAAGTCTTTAAGAAGTGATTTATTTTCACTAAACAAGCGTGATTATAAAAGCAAGCCACACATTAAATAATTAATCAAAAAATAGTACAACAGTCATCAGGGGACTGTGTCTTTAGAGATATAATATAGAAAGGTGGAAAGGTGATGTTCAAAGAGTAGAAGTGTAAAACAGAGTAGAACTATGTACCACGAGTTCACTTTTTTTTTTTTTTCTTTAAAACCACTATAATGCTACTTTTATATGCATTTATTTCCTGAGTTTAGTCCACCATTTCTGCATATGGGGTACCTATTTTTGTATGGATGCTACAGCCTGAAACTGTTGTATAGATGGTTCCAGGTGTAGCTGAGAAGTCTAAAACTGCACAGATTTTTTTTTTCCCCTTTTTGGTGGAATATATCATGTCTGAGTCTATACAAAATCTTTGCACATCCGAGGTCTGAACGTTTTCTGGGTTGGGCTATGTTGAGAAATTGCAAGGCTGTACAGAGAATTTGTTAGGTCTCAGTTCAGCTGTGTCTGTTTCAAAACAATAAGTGGACACACTGCACTCCTGTGGAGGCGGCCATCACTGTTAGCAGTGATGCTGAGGTGGGAATGGAATGTCCTGTGGCTGCAGCATCCCACAGAGGGGCATGCATGGGAGGCGTGGTGCACACACCCTGCAGTGCAGCATGTGCCAGGCAATACCTCCTGGCTTCATACATTCACAGACAGCTCCAAATGGATTTCTCTGTAATGTTTGGTCTAATGTGAATGGATATATACTGCTTAGTAATTTGCATATAAACAGAACATCAGTTTTCTGTAGAAAATGGACTGACCCTATTACTGTTACATGAAGCGCATTTGCTAAACATTGTTTCTTGATATTTTGTGGAATGTTAAATATAGCCATAATTACTAATCACAAAATCTAATTTTATGCTTGAATTAAGCTACTGCACAACAGTTTGGGTTTTTTTAATTTACAAGATAGTAATTTATTATTTGGTAAATTAACATCTCTCATATTTTTCAACATTCTTTTGCAGCAAAAGTCTCATTTAAAATTATTGATTATTCTGCCCAAAGAAAAATTCAGGATTAATTTTCACATTATTGCTGTTTCCTTTCCTGAATGGCCTGATACATGATCAGGTGAGGTCACATTTTTGGAGGACTCTTCTTTGAAGACCTCTATCTAATAAAATATTACAATGCTCTTAGCCTCCAGACTGCAAGTCTTTGAAAACACAAAACTTCACCTGTTTAAAACCTTACAACCACATTTAGAGGAAGAATTGATAATGTGTTAAATCATTTATCAAGGATAATATTTAATTTTATTTCTTCACTAATAACCTAATAAACGGAGACCTACAGTATGCTCAATCATATATATATAGAACATTTTGTATTTGTGTAGATATTTATACTTTCCTGTTTTTTCTCATTACAATCTATCCAGCATTTAATGCCTGTCATATACAGAAAAATTTAACAAGTGCATTTTTCGAAATACTCTCCTGAATAGGTTACTTAACCCAAGAAACAAGGATACTTCCTTGACTTATATATTACAAAATAATAATGAGATTTAGTTTTAGTTATAAGGTTGATAGCTCAGAGACCACCAAAAAAGTAGGTATCCATGGAACAGTAAAAAACTGTTTCTTAACTTCCAGGACTGTTTGAAACTTATGGTCAAAGACAACATGATATTCAACTTGATCATGATTCTCAAATTAGGAATGTAATTTAAATATATATTTCAATATAGAACCAAATGCCAGAGTTACTGGAAGATATGAGGTTGTCCATCAATTAAATCAACAACTGGATGCCCTTGTAAGTTAGCTGTGTAAGATGCCAAGATAAGAACAGAAATTTTACAAGATTGCTTATCAATCCATTTGTAGAAAATCTTTCTGCATGGTGTACCATTTTAAACAGAAGTGCTTTATGATTCTAGAGCTATGGAAGTCCCAAATTACAGGTGAATGTGCAAGAGCCCATAACTCCTAAAACCAGAATGATTTTTAATAGAAAAAATTACATAAAAGTGTTGAGTTCTACTTTTAATTAGAAATGTATTTAAGCCTGCAGTGCAACTCAGTGAAGTGGAAAAATCACTTGCTGACAAAAAGGTCAACAAATCCAAACTATCCATGCTCATGTAGTACAGAGCTCTGTTTCCACAATACTGGGAGGCTGATTCTGTCTTCAAGGATGTTATCCAAATTTAAAGAATTAGTGAAAAATGTTATGGAATCAGAGAAAGAGACACTGCAATAGGAAAGAATGGAAAGAACAAAAAATAGATATGTAGATGTTAATCCACAACAAGAACAAACACATGTCCTTGGACAAAATATCTTAAAATATTAAGCAGAGCTATTGTAAATTATAGCAAAGATTTTGGACAAGGTCTATTACTGATAACATATCCTCAAAACCACCACAAAGTAGAAAAAAATCATGGATTTATGAAGCAATAAAAACATTCAATAAGTTAATGGATGACATAACTTTTCATAGCATGCATTGCAGAAGTACATGTAATTAGAAATTGAACTTTGTAATATCAGTATCTAAAAAAAAAACCTTTTTAAAACAGTATTTTGAAATCTTTTTAATAACACTTGATCCAAATATTGATTCCTAAGCCTGCATCATTACTTAAAAATTTAACATTTTATACTTACTTAAATAAATATTGGAACATTTCTTCTTGGAAATTTAAATTCACTGTTTTTAACTGGCGTTACAGAGTTTGAAAAACATGTTGGTTTTTTCACATATTCACAATTATTTGCAATCTTATTGGCACAATTATTTGGCACATATATCAATTATTGGAGTAATCAGCAGCAAATTGGAAATACGCAGTTTGGAGGCTCCCATAACACTTAGAAACAGGAGTGCTATCCCTCAGTGGAAACAAATATGGAAATAATGAGTATAGCATCATTTCTTGTATTTTGCTATGTACTTGATAATTATTTGGAGCCTAAAACTGACAGATAAATATTTATCAGTGATTTAAGGAATAGAGAAGACCATTATGTTCTGTTCAATTTGATATTCTGTGTAATAAAGGTCACAGATCTTCATGCCAAGAAAATACATATTGGAGATATGAATACTAGAGAATCCAGATGTATTACATTGTGACAGATTATTTTGGAAGGACAGAATGTTGAAGAATATTATATTAGCATGTGATATATATTAGGGATACATAGATGTTTCAATGCACTGTTACATTGCCATGGTCATCATTGATGGCAATTAATGCAAATATTATAAACCAGAAGAATTCTTCTGATAGTTTTGACCCTGGGAAAAAAGAACTACTTATACCCACAGACATGACCTACAGTGAAAGTAAAATATACCAAGAGGCAATCGTAATCTCGGGTTACAGGACAAATTCACACCATTCATGAAGAAAAGACATAATGAAACAGGTTGACTAAACTCAATCTGCATTAAAGATCTAGCTGGGATTATGAAATAAACTATACCTATTTTATGCTATCAGGCTTAATGAGACAAAAGAAATCTGCAGGAGTAGAACCGTAATAAAGTTCATAAACCTGCTGGGCATAATTGCAGTGAGTTACGAATGGATTATAGACCAAATGAGTGTTCTGAAGGGAAAGGAACATAATGCCACACTTGAAAAAGATTACCAAGAACTTGACATTTAATACTTGTTCTGAGTAGATCAGCAGTGTCATTAATCTGATAATTATGGCACAAATACTTTTGGCATTGTGTAAAAACACAAATCTGCTTCAGCTAAAGAGAGAATTGTTGGAAGGTTATTTGGGTACTACAGAAATATTTCTCCCATAATGTATTTCCATTTGAGTGTACTTCTATGAAATTATAATAATTAGGGTCAGAAATTTTGGAACAAAATTGAAATTAAATTGCCTTAATGTAATTTGCAAAGTCAGATTCTGGGTATTAGTTTTTACCAACTGCCAGGCAGAATTAGTGCATTCTGACAAATGAAAAAAAAATACAGTACTCAGAGTCCTCTAAAACCAACCATGGAGAAGCCACAGAGTTTACTGCATCAATGACTAGAATACATTTATAGGGCATTTTTTTTTCATTTACCTCCTTACCCCACATCATTTTGAATGAAGCAAGAAAATGAACACTCCTTGCAGGAGAACCTAGTTCATAACTGTTACAAAACACTGGAAGTCAGCATGATAATGAGCCAATTTGTGTGGAAATGAACTCATTAATGCTAATGTTTTGCTGACTCCCAACTGATTCACGAACTCCTTAACAGAAATCAAAACAGAAGAAGGAGGGGAGCTTCATGAATTTTGGAACTGTTGTGTGAAGAAACAAACGTGTCTCTTCCTTATTCATATTTCAATTTCAGTGATCTACTCTGTACTCTGATCATTCTATCCCATAATACAGTCTGGGGAATATCAGTTTGTTTAGAAGATATTATAGCTGAATTCTGGAAATACCCACTAAATAAAAAAGAAAGTATTGATTCCTTCTAATTTTTAATTATTTTCTAACAAAACTCTTCTTTAATTTCAAATGAATAGGCTTTCCAACCTGAAGAAAATAAAAGTTTTTATGTAAGAAATCCCAAAAACAATTCTGCAAAATATTGATTCTCATGCAACACTCATATATATACACAAATCTGTTCTTCATGCAAATGATGCTTTTACTGAGGTAGTTTCCAGGTAGAGTATACCAATATAACCAGTAATTTCTACATACAACCCATGTGTTTCACCATACTTTTTTTTCCCTTAAAATAAACTCAAAAAAAACCCAGAGAACAGCTGAGGTACAAAGGTAAAACATGAGGTTTTGTTATCTCAGAGGAATATTGAGAGTTTTATCACTACAAGCTGCAAAATATTAGAAAGCCTCTACTGCAAAGCATATTCAAAAAGTTGGAGGTCACAAGTTATATGCAGTTCAGATAAACATCTCAGCTCTTAACTCAGAAAGATTAGACTATAAATCTTGCTTCAGTGTTTGAATAAGGAGCTACAGAAGTGTATCACATAAAGTTACAACTATTTTATGAAGATTAGAATACATTTTAAAGACTTATGAAAATAAATTTGCATTGGGTTTATTTTTAAATTGATATTTATTAGATTAGGTTAAGATGATACAGGGTTCAATTACCACAGTAATTTATAATTATTTTATCTACTCAAATACGTACTTAAAGACTTTAATTAATTAAAATTTTAGAAAATCATTCTTCTTGATTATGCCAATTACTTCAGTTAAAACTGAACTACAATTTATTTTTATAGGACCATAGTCACTACAATTGTATTTCTTTGCTATTTAGCTACATATCTAGCAAGGAAGAGAGCCAAAATAATTTAGCAAAAATATGCTTCTTTTATTTCCTAACCAATGTTCAACATTTCTAATAAATTTCTAAATGTGACAGCTATATAGTGAAGCTATGTTTGACACAACTTATTCAAATTAATAATTTTTTATTGTTTTTGGTTGCTTGGTTGGTGGTTTTATTTTTTCTTACATCAGAAGACTTTGAGTGGATCAAAGTTTTGAGTTCATATCTGAAGTGAGACATCTAGGATCATGACCACCTCCTAGAAAGAAACCTAGTATTACCAAAGAGTTATTTCTTTGCTAAAGGAAAATATCACAATTTATTTTCCTTTCCTATTCTGCTTAGAAATTCCAAAATTGTTAACCTGTTGATTATCTAAATGAAGAAGATTAAACAGCGTAGCTAGGGGAAATATCTAGAAGCGACATAATTACGTGTAGTTTAGTTTCTTTTTTTTTTTTTTTAAGTTCCTTAAAACTAGTTTTTAATAATTGATGTAACAGTCATTGGTATTGCACTGTTGTGCTGCTGAAAACTCATGCCAGAAAACATTGACCCTGCTGCATAGCTCTGAGATAATCAGAGTTAATTTTGAGCAAATATTACCATAAAGTGAATAAATGAGCACATCCAGGGGCATTCTAGTGGAGGCATCTCTCTAATACTATATTTTATTTACATATCTGAGAAGTATTCGAGTCATACTTATCCCTGTTTTTTCACTCTAGAAGAGCAATCAAATCCCAACTATATTTGCACCAATCAACCTTACACATTGAGCACAACCTGCTCTCAAAATCGCCATTTTCCAGTGACAACAGTCCCAAACCCAAGAAAATCACATTGATTTTACTAACAACTTGCAGTTAGCCCTTGCCATTAGACCTCCAAACTCTTTTTCCTGGAAACTTGGGTTTCCCCACCATTTGCATCATGTGACAAAAGACCAGCAGAAGGGAAACACAGTCAAAAGTCACTAGTGTACAGCAGACAGAATAAGGGGCATGGTTTGCAGCCTGTTTTCTACCCACCCGCCTTTTTAAGGAGAGGGAATTTTTGAAAAATGTAACCATGTGATTATTTTGACAGCAAAAACATTTCCCAGTGCAGAGAGTTGCTAAGGGTCACCTGCATGCAAAAGTGATTTACTCATGAGCAAATACTATTAAGAAGTACTTTTTCTATAAAGTGCTCTCAGTGTAATTCTATCTGCCAATACCAGATGAATATCTGACCACACACTTTTTTCACTCAGGAACAGTCAGGTAATGATCAGTGGCTTTATGCTTTATGATTTTTCCAGTTTTATTTTTATGCTGTGTGACATTCAGCCTTTGCAGCACAGAATAGGTGAAAAAAAAAAAAAAAAAAAAGAAGCTAAATTTCATTTCTGGGAGCTTCTGAATTCTATTGCATTTCAATGAAGATTTACCTGCACATAGAACAGCTGATCTACAGAAGCATATTTTGCACAGCCGGAACACATTAAAATATAAAATATTATTTCAATGATCAGTTTCTCCCCTGTGCAGAGAAATATGTTCCAGATAAGCTTCAAAAACACATACTTTAGCACCAGAGCAGATACAGCCGTTTATGCAGATGGATAAAAGAACTATAACAATCTTGTTAGGAGAAGTTATATCATAGATGGAATTTCTTTGAGTATTTGGGTCCTTATTTATAATCTTCATAAATCACCTGAGCAGACAATCCAACTTTGAAAAGCTTAAACTTGCTGACAAAACAAAACTGAAAATATTGAAAAAAGTACAACCAAGAGTTGAGTAAGCAGTCCCCACTATAGATATAGAAAATAATTGGATTATTATGTGCACCAGACGACTAATGTCATTTTAAAATTGTATTGAGACACCTGAAAATCACTGATTGCTTAAAAAAAGAAAAGAGGTGGGCACAGCATGAGTTCTGTATCTCAACATTCCCCCCATGAAGGGGCTGGGGTGCGCAATATCCTGGAAAGGGACACAACCAGGCCAGCTGACCCAAATTAACCATAGGGCTATTCCTTACTACATGATATCGGCTTAGATATAAAAGCTAAGGGAGGGAGGAGGAAGGCATTTGTTATTTTACAGTGTTTGCTTCTGGAGAAACTGCTACACCTGCTGAAGCCCTGCTTCCCATGAAATGTCAGAGCATCATTTGCTGATGGAAAGTAGAGATTAATTTTTTCCCCTTTGCTTATGCACGTGCAAGTTTTCGATTTTTGTTCTTCTTTTTTTCTTTTTCTTTAGTAAACTGTCTTATCTCAACCTACTAGTTGTTTTCCATCTTATTTTTCTCTCCCCTGTCCCACTGAGAAGGGGAATGATAGAGCAGCTTGGAGGGCACCTGGCATCCAGCCAAGGTGAACCCACTACAGTGACTACCATTAACATATAAACAGAGAGAGAACAGAACCAGAAGTTTTGTCTCTGTGTCTTTTATCTACTGTTAAAGAGCAAGCATCTGTCTTTATGACACAGTATTACCAAAGGAAAACCAAGGTGAAAACCTCAGATACATCAAGCAAAAAAATTTTAATTTAAACCAGTTTTCTGCTTGTATTTAAAATCATTCATAGACTCATTTTCTTATAAATACTTTTTATTCTTCTAAACTAAATGCAAATTCATGTAACCAAATTACTATAAATAAATAAATAATACATACATCTCATTCATCTATCTCTAGTGTTTTCAGAAATGCAAGAATAAATCAAACTTAGATCTTGAAAACATCAGAATTTTTTTCCATCAACATAAAATATAGCCTTCTGAAACTGCTCTATAACTCCAGTTGTTTGACAGAAAAAAAAAACACCACCCTTTACAGAAACATTCTATTAAATAATTTTGTTTCCACTTGGTAAGATCACTTATCATGCTCTCTTTATCAAAGTAGTAATTTTCTTTGCCTTGTACCTAATTAATTTAAACTTGCCTTATACAGTTCTTGAATGACAGTCCTTAACGCATATTTTAAGCTAAGGATGATAATGGACAATCATATTGCCTCTCTAAGGATTTTCATACATAGAGAAGATCATTTTCAGAAATCTAAGGTGTAAGTTTATAGCAGAGTCACTTCTCGTTGGTTTCACCTGCAAATACTCGGTGCTCTGTACCCACCGGGCGTCAGCCCATACTTTGCAAGTGGAGTAAATGGCCCCATGGAAAAGACACTAGCAGGGAGAATAATTTTTTCAGACTGGCAGTCAATAGTGAATCTCTGTTTGGTCTATACTGCTGAGCTATATCAGACAAAAATGGGTAGAAATTCTCCCCAAATTGTGGAAATTGCAGAAATGTCATCATCTCCTTATAGAAATTCTCCAGGCTGTTCATTTCATATATAGATGGTCACAAGTGCATATCTTTGACAACTGTTATGATTACAGGAGTGAGTCTTTTCCAACTAATATTTCTTTAACTTTATGTCTGTTTAGGCATCCAGGAATGCTAGAAGTAAAAAGACCTACCAAGCAAACAAACAAAAATAATAGACGAAGAAAATGAGAACAGTGAAACAAAACCATGAATGATCCTCATTCTTTTTACTGTATCCTTCCACTCTCTAAATCGGTTTGCATGTTGCATTCTTAATAGTGAACTGAACAATATGTGTCATTTCCCAAATTTAATTCTCTACAGAAATGCAAGATAAATGTAGAAGGAAAAAGGGAAATAAACATCTAGTTGTAACTGAATCTATAGAGCTCCTTCAATCCTTCAGGAGTGTTCAGCTGCCTGAAGTTTATCACAGTAGCCAACGATCAAATACCAGCAGGCTCCTTAGCTGATACCTAGGGATGAAACAGATAATCTAATTCACATCCTTCTTATAGATTTTGATGCCTAAGACTGACAGTATTCTTCATCAAGATTCCTCCTAGAGATCTATAATGCTCATAGATCATACTCCCATTAGAGCTCAGTTTTCCCATTAAAATCTTCTTTATAGCCTTGGCACATCCAGAGGGTTTGGCAACAAGGATTTATCCAGGCTCTGTTTAATTATTCAGTCCTTTCTTTCTTGATATGAAAACAAGAAAGCTTTACAATGATTAAAACTGTATTTCAAACAATAAAACTATAAAAACAAAATGGCACGTATTTGAACCTAATACACTGCTTCCCCTTCTGTGCAACCTGTGCCATTCACAAACACAATCTTTATTCCCTATTTCAGAAATTACCAACAGGACAGTGATTTTAATTGCAGTTATGATGTTAAAATTGTACATATTGAGAAAACAATTTGTTTTCCAAGTGTATTTTTGCATTGTTGTATTATGAGACATTGAGAATCACTTTTCCTCTACTCAAATGAACCAGGAGGCTCCCAGGTCTTTCTGAGACTTTGATCTCATGCTATTTTATATTTCTGAGTCATGATTTCCCTCTTGAAATCATTTGTTGCTAGTATTAAATCAGTTTAGGTTTAGCTCTGAAATGATGTCACTATCAAGAATAAAATATAGATTGTTTTTTTCTTTTCATCTACCAGAAGCAACTATAAATGAACCACAGTTTTTTCTTCTCTTTCTATTGTGGTCTACTAAGGTAAATAACCTAAAATTAAAAATAAAACAAAAGAAATATTTCAATAATTCTTTGGTTTTGTTTTTTTTTTAAGTAGCTTTATGAAGAGAGTGAATTTTAACAGTTTAAAAAAAAAAATTATTATGTAAAGCTAATCCAAGTTTGTTTTTAAATTGATTTAGCAAAGTTGCAACTTATAATATGAGATTTCCACTCAAAATCTATCCACAAGTAATTTGGTATAATTTGTGGGATATCAAAGTCAGTTTTCAAACTGCATCATAACCATTACTTGTTTATCTATTTTTTTCATAAAATAATAGACATTTCCTAAGGGGAAAGAGAAAAAGAACAACCACTTGCTAATGAAAATTACTGCATATGGTTATGGTAAGAGCTCATTTAAAGCCCTGAAGTTTACTGTAGGAAGAAGAGGTCAGCAGGTGATAACGACACATTCTGTTTTGGCCACATTGTTGTGTTTGCAGTCAGAATATCATGAGTTGATAGAGAAGTAAGGGTTACACAGTTCTGAATCTAAATTCACTAGAATAAATTTTATATGCATTAAAATGGTTGTTGAAGTTATTATTTATAATTAAAAGAAGTGTTAGATGAAAAGCAGATAATTAGTGTTAAGGAAGAAAACCATAGCTCTAAACTTCTTTTTACTTCTCTAGTTTGAAAATTAATACTAATAACTTTCTTCATTGCATTTCTAATAAATAAAGAATTATTATTTAATGTAATACTATTTTATATTAGAGCAGTCTTTTGTAAAATATGGGGATTGGCAGGGAGATGACATGAACATAACTGTAGCCAAGATTTTTTCCTTAATTTTGTATATTTAAACTACTAACTTTCGAAATATTAAAATGAAGACACTTATATATTATGTGGCTTGTAAATCATTTAACATCTGAAGGATTTAAGAAGAGGTGAAATATAATTGTTGTTAGTGTCTCTTCTAGAAACTGTTAGTTAAATCAATGGGAGTCAGCTTATTGGTTCCAGCTGATTTTGCATCAGTCCCTAAGCTACTCTAAAAAACCAGCAAATTAGTTTTTGTCCTAATGGTTCCCTTCACACTTTGTTTATGATTAATGTTTATTATAAACTTCACAAATGAGATTAAAGTTTCATTTTAACCAAATGACCTAAGTGAACCTTGACTACAAGTTTGCTACAAGTATTTCTAGGAAACACAGAGAGTCAGAACAACAAAATTTTGTCATTATCTGGGCAGTCACTATGACTGAGTGACAAAAATTAAGTCAATGGGATTGCATCAATAACTTACCTAAGACATAGGAATGTGCAGGATATCCAATATACTGTCTTCCTACATCACAAGATTTACAGAAACACCTGCTTAAGTAATGTTACACTTATTCACTTGAGAAAACAGGCAAAGATTAAAGACTAACAAGCTGTCAAATGTATTTTTTCTTTACTTTAACATTTTCTGACTTCTAGTCCTCTGGAAAACAATATCTGAAATCAGTAGAAGTGCATTTATTCTTCTGGCTAAAGAATGACTTTGTTTATTTCTTAGTTTGACACAACTAAGTAACTAAATATTCTCAGGTGAAGGATTAGAATGGCAATACTTGGCCTCAGGCCCATTTCATCCTTTTGTTTTAAATCCTTGCAGTACCTGTACATAATATTGTTATTGACATGTTAGCTATAGCTTAAAGAATAGTAAAAATTTCAGAGAAATTAATTATTACTTCCCATTCAGAGGCCAGCAAGAAAGAGTTAATTAATACCTTTTCGTTCAAGATAAGAATTTTTAAGAATGCTTATGAACTTACAAATAATTAATTGAATTGTGGTATGTGGTATATATGTGTATATATGTGGTATATACCTACAAGATCTGATTTACTGAAACAGAGTTAATTTTTTTAACAAAAATTGAAAGAAGGATATATTATTGAGGATTTTGAATCAACAACTGCATTCCTACACATTTTCCATCAAGGTCCATTTTTTGAGTTTTGAAAAGTTAAGTCTTTAATAAAAAAGCCCACTTTTATGAAGTCCAAATGACGGAAAGGAGCTATGGAGTTCAAGAAGGGGAAACTGCCCAGCAAGCCCTGGCTGCAGAACTGACTGACAGTGTCAAGCACAGGTGCAGTGGCTCCCATGGGGCACTGTGTTAATCAGTCACTCGTCGTATGTTCCTGCAGTGCAAAGTGCATTAGAGACCCTGTCTCAAATGTGCCTCATATATTATCCCAGAACCATAATCATAATTCTAAATAAATTTAAGAATTTAAGCCTTTAAATCATGGATTTCATGAGGGGGAAAAATATTTTTAAAATTTTATTTTTACAACCTCTTGTTGTACCCATAAATGTCATGTATTTTACTAACTTATATTTATTTGCAAGACAATATCCATTGCCATCCTTTGGCAATTGCTAGCAGAATCCAGGTTAAGAAGATTTAAAAGCTTACACCAATGGATAATTGTATGAAACATGATATTAACCTCAAAATAACTATAATAAAGAGAAAGAGATTTTCCTTATGTTTGAGAGCAGCAGGGAAGTATTGATGAACTGGTCACCTGTGACGCAGAGAAAAGTTATCAAAAAATGAGGGGAATTGCATATTATTGGCAAGGATAGGAAAATACATTCAAGATATTCATTAAACAGCTGTTTTAGAGGGAGACATTTCCCATGGTTCACTAGGGGAATGATTTAGGTACCTTGTAATGAGGTATGGGAAGACAATGTTAGTTTAGTCTAGTGCAATAAAAGCTGACAAGATATTATTGGGGAAAATATTAAAGAATAACACAGGTACACAGCTAAGTAAATCCTGTAATAATAAGCAGAAACATACACTGATAATAAATTAATTTAATTTAATTTATAATCCTTGTGAGTAAAAGCTATGACACATTTTAATGGTCTGTGGCACAAGTCTTGTTCCACTTTCTGAGATCATCTAGGAGTTTTATTTCTAAAATATATTATCATTACAAAAACTCAGGATATTGACAACATCCATGGTATTTTGTGTTTTTCTAGTGTGTTAGATATATCAATTTTGGTTTTCACTACATGTCATAGGTTCATTCCAAAACATAAATTTAGCCTGTGTTCTTCAAATCCTTCTACATCTAAATTTCTATAACATGCACTTATAGAATTTTGGATGGTATGGTACTATTCAGTTCTGTCTTCCTGGGTGTGGAAAACTAACTTCCTTGAAAGATTTCCGGACTTACTCCAGATTCTACCTGTCTGTAAGTGTATCACCCTGGAAACAAAATCACAATGCATTCTCCTGTTTCACAAGTGACGCTAAAAATAGTTACCCAAAAACCCACGATGTTTTTCAGTGCATTGAATCTTTGTTTGTTTGTTTGTTTGGGTGTTTTTATAATTTAGGAAGGTTAAAATGGGAACAAATACAACTAAAAATTACTGCAGCTATTCAGCTGAATTACTACATTTGCTAGCGATTTTGCTTCATCTTTTAGCTGAATCATTGTTCTGTACTGACAAAGTTAAAATAGCCTTTCCTTACAAAGACAACAAAATCAGCTTTTTCACCTCTGAGCAGGTAGTGGGGTTGAACTCAATTCTTACATAAATGCATTTCAAATGTTTAATTATTTCTGAAATTTATAATGGGAGAAGTTAGTGAAAACACTATTTTAGGAATGGACAATCATGACTGTAGATTATGAGGTTGCCTGATAGAACCCTTTCAGCCTCCCACAAGCTAAGCTGTTCTGCATAGCACTGCAGCTGCCTTCAGAGGCAGATGATCCATCACCTCCTCAGCAGGTGGTATGGGAAATAAGAAACTATAAGAGGGAAAAGGAACAATAATAACTGTAATATTAGCTGAAAAAACCCTCCCAATAATAGTAAGTATTTGCAAGGCAGAGATAATGTGTTCTATCTCAAACTTGCTGAGTCTGCAAGCCTTGCAAGGCTGTATTTTGACACATGCTGAGATTCAAACCATTCAGCAAAGGATAAGGAAAGAATATGACTTTCTGCAAGACCTTTTCACAGACCCCAGCAGTAAATTGAATCTATATGCTGATTTCAAATAGACTTAAACCTTCTGCCCAGATCCAAAACAGAACTCAAAACTTAAGAAATGGTGTTAAGGCTACAAAGATGAACTTGAATAATTTTTACACATCTCTGATGGTTTGTATTCCCAGTTTCTTCAAGAATGTCTCACCAGTACACATTTGCAGAAGGAACAGACTTGCATTCTATTTTATGCTCTCAATGTGTCAGATCATGAATAACTCTAAAAAACTAGCTCTAAAGTAGCTCTGCTACTTTATTTCCTATTAATTTATCATAAAGCAGTAGCTCAGCAACCTCATGAGAGTTACACATTCCCATATGTTTGACAATACAAACAAGCTGAATTCAGATAAAAGTCATAAGAAGAGGAAGAGTGAATTCTGTCTTTCCTGCATGGAAGGTATGCATGAAAGGTATCCTTTCAAGGATACCTCCAGGAAAATATTGCTTGGTTTTCTTGGTTCATTTGCTTCTGCTCTGTAACTACTTCATGGATAATAAAAGAGACCTATGGAAGGAGCCTTAAAACTATTATCTGGAGTTTTATTTCCCTTGCTTTGATGATGAAATTTTTCAGGAGTTTATCCAGAATGCTATGATGTTTTGAAATTTACATGAAATTCAGCAATTACCAGCAGTTTTCCCTGTCATTGAACTTTATCTTCCAGTAAAGTGATAATGAACACAAATTCATAGATTATTGTTCCAAGGTTTACAGCTTGGGCCAGGGATTCACAAAATTGAGAATTCATGAGATACTGTTACAGTTTAATCCAAATATAAAAGTTCAAGATTTTCTAAACTCTGAAGAAAATCTTAATCTCATCCTTTAATCAGATTTGTTATAGCTGAGACAACAGTTTGCTCTGTTGTTGCACGGAGACTTATTGAAACTGGAGAAACAGACAAAGCGCAAAGCCTTGGAGAACAGCCCAGCAAGCAAAGGGTGGAAAAGACAGACAGTGCAAAAGTTACCCAAACAACCTCATGTACTCACAATGTTGTTTGACAAACAGTCACATAGGATAGTCCCTGACTTTCATAAAGGAAAAAAAAATATACCTATTTGGTTACTGCTGAGTATTCTCTAGTTCTGTAGAATTTTTACTTCTCTTTGGAACTGTAAGGAATTGAAAACTTAAAAAACATTATCTTTTTCACTGGCCATTTCGGAAGAAATCTGCAGAAACAGCAAGCCACAATTGGATGCTTTGACGTCACGTTTTAGTGACGTGATGGGATTTCATTTCTAACACCTGCAATGAAGAGGAGAGGTTGAGACACCAAAAGAAATTACCGAGAAACATTGAAAATTAAATGAATGCCTGTAAGAAACATGCTAGTGACAAATATACAGGTCAAGCCAAGTTCAGAAGACTAGACAAGCTACTGAAAGAGTATTGCTACCAAAATCATAATAGAAAGGAACAAGAGGAATTAGAGAGAATCAGTGTTGTTACTGAACATTATGCTGCACAGCCTCCATGCTTGACACAAGCAACAGTTTATTGTATGAAAAAAACAAGGAATTTGCTTCAGCTCTGAGGCTAGCTGAGTTTCAATGTACAGTCTTAGATGGACATTGCTTCAAGAATGAGCTTCATCATTATAAGTTGTTATTTGAAGGGATGGTCCCAAAGACTAATTAAAAACTTCATAAATGTAATAGATTAGATACATAACACATCAACACAAAAGACAAACAGCCTGGGAAAAAAAAAAAAAAAAAGGGTTGCCAAATTGTCCTGGATGATTATGTATTTTGGTTTTAATTCACAAAGGATAAGTAGTTTACAGCAGCCAGCTGGAAGACATGAGGCTAGAAGATAAAGCATAACAGGGTGGCACAGGGAATAACATTTAATTTTTTTTCCTTATGGCAATAAATTCCATAGCCAGCACTGAAGAAAGTGAATCTTCTTTGATTATGTGTCACTATTCTTTGAAGCAAAATAAATCAGCCTACACCACTCTGCAGCAGCTGGGCTGCCTATGCAACCTTCCCTTACATATACCTGAGGTATAGCTGTGCTCCAGTGCACACAGTGAAAGCCACTTGAAAATATACTCATAATTATCTTTAAAATAGCTCCAGATATTTTAAAGATATTAAAATAAAACAATGTCCTTAATCAAGTTACTTCTGTGGTTTACATATATTCAGAAGTTGAAATTTACATTGCACACATCCATCTCCTCCAAATGCACTTGTTTTTAACATTTCTGGGGGCTGAAACTTTTGTATAAGAGTATTCAATTCTTTTTTTGTTTATATTCCTTCTAAGGAAAAAGTCTTGTGATTTATTCATTGCAAAGTAAGCCTATTAAAGTGTCAAAGGTTGAGAAATGAGAAATACTGGTACACTCATCAAAATGTTTCTGGTTGGGACATGTTGTGTTATAGTTTAAAAAAAGAGATTAATTGAACGGGATAATTTATAGTGACTACTTTTAGATAGACTGATTGTAATTTAACTTGCTTGTATAGGATGTTCTGAGGGTGGATTGAGAGAAAGCTGATTAATAAGCACAGCTGTCTTTGTGGTAAAGTAATTTCTTTTAAAAATTACTGTATTTATATTTGGTACCATCACTATTAACAGTGATTAGGAAAAGAATCTAATATAACTATGATGAAAATAAAATTGATAATATTTCTTTATGTAGTGCTCATGGACATTATTTTTAGCTCAGTGGAATGTGTCATCATTTGTTGATATTACAAAGCAGAAACTAGCTCTGAACATTCAATGATAGTTCTCTGTTAAAGAGCTACCTAAAATATTTCCTTTATTGTCCAGACTAGAAAATCCCTTATAGTTACTGTTTGAATCTCTGTGACAATAATATTTGGAATAAGGTATTTTCTTCAAGAATTTAATTTATGAGTGATAAGTATAGAGTGTGAAGTGTCAGATCTTAAATTTTCTTGCAGCCTTAAATTTTTTCTCAGATAAAACATTTACTGAAATTTAAAATTGGTGAATTTAACAGATGAATTTGAACAAAAGGGCTTATACTCTCCTGGCCTCCCTTTCATTAGCACTTGTTCTCCAAAGATATGTGGGTCTTTGACAACACAGGGAAATTGAAGAGGGGTTTAAAACTTTTTGTCTAATTTTTTTTTTTTTTTAAATCAACAGGTTTCTGATATAAAAAGTTCAGATATTCAGGAAATCAATATTCGTCAAATGAGAATGGCTATTTATTCATGTTTGGGGTTGGGGGAGGTTGTCCAGATTGCTCACAGAATCACCGAATCACTTGGTCGGAAGAGACCTCCAAGATCATCAAGTCCAACTCCTACCCTAACACCTCAACTAGACCATGGCACATCCAGTCTTTTTTTAAATACATCCAGGGATGGTGACTCCACCACCTCCCCAGGCAGATCATTGCAGTACTTCATCACACTTTTTGTGAAAAACTTTTTCCTGATATCCAACCTATATTTCCTTTGGCTTGAGAGTGTGTCCTCTTGTTCTGTCCACTGTTGCCTGGAGGAAGAGACCAACCCCACCTGAGTACAACCACCTCTCAGGGAGTTGCAGAGAGTGATAAGGTCACCCCTGAGTCTCCTTTTCTCCAGGCTAAACAGCCTCAGCTCCCTCAGTCGTTCCTCACAGGGCTTGTGTTCCCAGCCCCTCACCAGCCTTGCTGACTCCNTGTGCTGGAACCCAAAATTTCCCTTATTTTACCCATATACCTATGTATGCAGTTTATTTCATTAATACATAGGCAAGAAAGATTCTGATTTGTAGACTAAGAATTGTAATTTTACTATAATTAAAGTAATATTTTAGAACTTGGCTGCAGGACGGAAATGCTGGACCTTTGAAGAAAGATTCTATTTATATGTCAAACTTTTAAGAAACATATATTTTCCTTTATTAAACCCAGACTGTCAGATACCTGAGAAGAATTGCATGACACAAATATTACCCTGTCAAATCATCTAATGGAACCCATAATACTCATCTACTTTCTCCCTTTCCTGAATTGTTAGGGTCCCAAATGATACCACTTGGAAATAGAATCTATAAGTCCTTTCTTTACAACTCTTTACAATTTGGCAACTCTCATTTTATCTTTTTCTGTGGAAAAGATCTGTAGCAGTTTTTAAAGAAGCAGTGCAGAATCTCAAATTTCATTAAGAGCACAGGCTACATTTTGTTTTCTCAAGCAAATCTAAGTATCTACACCACAAATAGAAAAAAAAAAAAAAAGGGTGAGAGAAATAAACACTTTGTTGAAGCACAACTCAGTATCCCAACAATTTTCAGCAGCATTCTGTGAAGTTAACTTGAAAGAGAATACATAGTAATAGTTCAGTGATAGTCTTTGTTATACCATCTGTGGTTCACAGCAGTCATAATATGATTCTGTGTATAAAATTGATTGTCCCTCTTACCTTTGAGTTATGTTTGTGGATTCCATCAAATTATTTGAGCAAACAAAAAATACATGTTCTGAAGTAGGATCATAGAAATTCTTTTCTTTCTTAGATAACAGAAAGAGGAAGTGAGAATCAGCTGAAATTAGCAAAGTAATATTAGATCATAAATGGTTGGAAAAATGAGACTACATTATTTAAAAAAAAAAATGACAGTGATATCAACTGCAGCTGTAATATTTTCTTTGAACAATAAAAAAATCTGTAAACGTAGCAGCTGTCCAGACCTGTTATTCTTATGGTCACCATGACAGCTTAATTTGCCACTGGATTTAAAGTTCATAGTCACTTAGAGGAATTCAGGGCTGCTATCTGATCATACATAGCATCAGTGAATAAATAATGCAGTAATAAATATATTGTGCGTACATACAGGCATTCATTTAAATCACTTTACTGAAGCTGAAAAAAATCTATAAGAAGCTTTGACTTAAAAAAACCCCAAAGCTAACAAACCAACAAAAAAAGACACAAATAGAATAAGAGAATGGAAATTACATTCTTGAATACAAACAACATTTTGACAAGATTGTAACACTATCCACACAGTTATAAAATTATGATAGCAATTAAAAATGGATTGTCAAGTGGTAGAAAATAAAAACAAATGCCACCAGCCATAAATCTAAAGGAAGAATAACAAAAATCACAAATATGGGGTCTAAGGAACCCTGGGATGTGAAAATGTTTGCTGTTCTATGTGTACTTCTGGAAGCTCATCATAGACTATGCAAATCTTGGCAAAGCTACTGCACTAGATGAAGATGATATGTTAGAAAATCAGATTTAAATAAGAGCATTTCAGTAAGAGCATTTCTGTACCATAACATCAATAAACCAGTGACAACATTCTACCAGAAAAAAACCCAAAAACCAAAGAACAAAGCAATTAACCATGAAGTTAGACATACTTTTAACTATTTTAAATTTTTTATTTAAAATATTTTTAAAAGATCATAGAATCCCAAAATGTTGGTGGGTTAGAAGGTCCTTAGAGATTATCTAGTTCAAATCCCCCTGCTGTGGACAGGAACATCTTCCACTAGACCATGTTGCTCACAGCTCCATCCAGCCTGGCCTTTGAACTCTTACAGGTATGGGACATTCACTTCTCTGTGTTCCAGTGCTTCCCCTCCCTCATAATGAAGAATATTTTCCTGATATCTAATTAATCTAAACCTTCTCTCTGCCAGTTTTAAGCTATTGCCCCATGTCTTGTCACTGCATGCACCTGTAAATAATCTTTGTCCATGTTTCTGTAGGCTAAACAATTTGATAAACAAGACCTGAATATTAAGCTCACAAGTGTCAAATATGATAATAGAAGTTATTTCAAAGCCCATTTCTGATATTTTAAAAAAACATTAGTTAGTTGAAAAATTTTAGAAAGTAGTAAAGGTAAGCCTCAGAAAAGATTAGACTAAAGTTTAAAAGGTAATGTAGTTGGAGTAGATGTAACAAATTTACAGCTATTTGGGGTTGTCTGGAATACTAATCAATATATAACTAAGGAAGACATGCTGGAACATGTTCAGAGAAGGTCAACAAAACTGGTAAAGAGTTCAGAGTTCAAGTGTTTTGAAGCTGGGGTAGCTGGGGTTGCTTAGGCAGGATGCTTAAGGGAAACCTTCTTGCTCTTTACGAGTACCTGAAAAGATGCTGCAACAAGGTGGATGTTGCTTTCTTCTCCCAAGCAACAAGTGATAGGACAAGAGGAAATGGCTTCAAGTTGTACCAGTTTAATTTGGCTATTAGGAAAAATCTCTTTACAGAAAATGTTGTCAAGAATTTGAACAGGCTGCCTGAGAAAGTTATGGAGTTACCCTCCTTGGGGGTAGAAAGAAGTCCTGTACAAGGGTCACTTAGAAACATGGTTTAATGATGGACTTGGCAGTGCTCTAACAGTTGATTTTGATGACCTTAGAGGTCTTTTCCAAACTAACCACTTCTATGTTTATGTGCTTGAAAACAGCAGTATTACATCTTCTGTTGTTCAAATCTTCCACAAAAAAAAAAAAAAAAAAAAAAAAAAAAAAAAAAAAAA
>VXBS01006238.1:490482-522861 GCA_013400255.1 Sitta europaea
AAAAAAAAAAAATCAGTAAAAATTGTTGAGATATACACGAAAAAAAAAAAGTTGCAGAAAACAGAGATGCATCTATATTTGTGATATCTTGGGTCAAGTCTTTGTAATCAAACACAAGGTGTTCTTCCAGCAAAGAGCCACACAGACTACAGTTACAGAAGTGATAAGTGCTCATGGAAGAGCTTTCAGAAGAGAAGTTAGTGGGATGCTTTGCCTAGAAATCTTTCTCGAAATCATTGCTACAACAGCCAATAATTATTACAGGTAGTCTGTTACCTGAAAAGACAGAAAACAAAGTTAACACTTGAGTTGTATATGTAGACAGCAGATAACTGACTGATAAGTCATTGACTAATTTACACAAAGCCTAAGCTTTTAACTTCTAAGAAATTTTCACAGACTAGACTCTCTGCCACACCCCCAAAAAACCTTAATTATTTAAGGATTAATAAATCTCTTAATCTTGCAGGCAAATTAATATTACTATCTAAAAGACAATCTCAAAGTCACTCAAAAATCTTGTCTTATTTTCTCTAGAGATTTATCTGTAGAAATTCACTACAGAGTATTTCTGCAGTGTACTCCTGTATGGGGAAGAATTAAATTCCTGAGAAGCTAAACCAAAGCAGAGGGCCTCACTAAATTGTGCTGCTCATCAGTCCTAAAAAAAAACTTGTTTGTCTGCTTCCTTCTACTGTATGAGCTTTGGGCATCAGAAAAAGTATACATCAATGTAATAATGACCTAATGACTGGTGCTGTCCCCATGTGATGTCTTGACCATCCTATGATATATCTTCCTGTCTGTATTTTTGATTTAAAAGTTCAGGAGAAGAGCTTCTATCTAACAAAGCCTGCCTCAAAAATATTAGGAAAAAGTGACTTGGAAAGTCTATTGTAGGTTAATGCAGTGTGAGTTCCTTGGAATATATCATACTTTGGTGTCTGTTTCAGAAATAAAAATTGGTTTTGTGAAAAACTTGGTGAGATTTTACATGGATTAAAAAATCTTGAAAAATACTAGTTTATGAGTTTATAAGCACTTTGATACAATGTATTAAGTGAATGTAAGAAAAAAGAAAAAAACACCCATAAATAACATATACTCCTAGTGATAACTGGTCATTCAACCTGTATCTTGGGAAAACAGAAAAAAAAGAAGTGCTTAATACAAATTTAGAAAAGGAAAAATAGATGATGAAACATGACTTTTGAAAAACTTCTGTGTTGAAACGAGATAAATTTCTGTATTATTATTTTCTGATATTGTTCATCCAACTAGAACAAAAATTTACTACAAAATTCTCAGATGAATCCCACTGGAAACACATGACTTTTACTGATCTATATTCCCATGGAAGTCATCCCTTTCCTATATTCCCATGGAAGTCATCCCTTTCACACATTATGAACATTAGTCATGAAATTAAAGCTGGCCATGCTTTTTAAAATGGTTGCAATTACAAGCTGCAAAAAGAATCTAAAATCCTTCTCTGCATATATATTCTAGCTAAAACTATTTTTGTGAGCACAGTGAGGGTAAGTGCGGTTTTGCATCTGGACTCTAATACTAATGGTAATATTTTATGAATGTTGCCCTGCTGTAGGTACAGAACTAAAAGTAGGAAGTTTGAAATATTAACAGTTGTTTTATGAGTACATTCACTTTGGATTTGGGCTGGATATTGCCCTTTATTCCTGTCTTAAGCTGAAGTATTGCAGCACAGCTAATAAATGTAGATAGATGAAATTATCTTTGTGCACAGAATATCAATTATCTTTTAAGGCTCTTTGAGATGCTTAGGGGTTAAATATGTCATAGAAAATTATCAGAGTATTGTGTAGGCATCAGTCCATCATTCTGTTATTGCCCTGAGCTCTCCATAATACCATTATCTTATGATCAGACTGAAGCTTCAGGACAGTTTTTATCTCAGAAGAGGGTGAGATCTCTTTTCAAACTATTGATTGCTTTCAAGCTGCAATGCAGTTTGGATTAATGGTAAAATACAAGTATGTTATATTGGGCAATGAAGAGGAAAAAAAAAGATGAAACATAGTATAAAGGAATAGTAAGAATATGCAGAACAAGACATTGTAGTGTGTTGGATAGAGTACTCTAGATGCTCATTCAAATGATCATCTTAGTAGTATGTATCAGTAAGACCACAGCCAGGGTTCTGTTCAACACTCTGAAGAGTACACATAAATGCTGCATTCAGTTCTGAGTTCTCCACAGAGAATAGACACTGATAAACTGGAATTCGTTCAACAGAAGTCTATCGAGTGGATGGGGTCTAGATCTCCTGCTTGTGTGGTGATGCTGAAAGACAGCCTTGTTCAGCTTGGAGATGCAGTTTTGAGGGCCCTTTAAACAACCTGCAAGCACCCAAAATGGGGGTTGCAAGAACACAGAGCTGTGAAGACAGAGTGTTGTCTGGCAAGAATACAAAACATAGCAGGCTTAAGTGGAATGAGAAGAGGTTCTGTGCAGACATGAGGGTTATTGCCATAGTGAAAACCTTCAATATTGGAAAAGGCTTCTCAGAGAGGCTGTGCAGTCTTTGTCTTTGGAGACTTTCAAAGTTTGACTACTTAAAGCCCTTAGAAATTTGGTGTGCATTCTGTCTTGGTCAAGGAGACTGCACCAGAGACCTCCTCAGGTCCCTTCCCACTGCAAGGATTAAATGATACAGGCACAGTCAGAATCACAGCACAGCACAGTGAACTCCTTAGACACCCACATAAACTCACCAATTCCTTCAAGTAGTTAACATTTTCTAATCAGACCATAAATTCTGTTAGGGATGGAGACGGTCTGCTATAATCTGAGAGTACATGATGGAGATCTTTAAAAACCCTCTCAGAATAAGGAATAAGCAGAAGAAAGAGTGCATTTTTATCCCAGGAAAACAAACAAACAAACCAAACCAAAACAAATGTTGTTGTTTCACACTGTCCAAATACCAGGCATCCATGAAAGCAGCTCAATCACCCTCCCCTGCTACAGCTGGCTAGAGGAGAGAAAAATTTAACAAAGGTTTCATGAGCTGAGACAATGCACATAAAGTCACACCATGAAAAGCCAGTGTCCAGAAAGGATTCAAAAGAGTCCTGCAACTTTATTCAAATCAAGGGGGAGAGTCCACAGGGGCACACTTGCAGGGTTTGCTCTCTTGAGGTTTCAGAGGGTGCAGCCTCCTTTTATCCTAAACTCCAGTCCACATGTTGTCCTGGGTTTGATTTTGACTGTTTAGACTTTAAAGGCATGAAATAGACTTGATGATCCCAAGAAGTGTGCTGCTCTTGGTATATAGGTTTACATAGTCTATGTTTCTTTCAAAAAGTGTTTAGACTTTAAAATAATAGTCCTTGATAAAAATAGCTTTCCTTTCCAATTAAAACACTTAAACATTACTTAACTTAAACAACCACTTTTTCCAATTTTTATATTTTTTAAGATTTATAAACCTTTCCACTCCCCAGTCTGTAAAGATATAATGTCAAGTAAAGAAATTCTTACTTCTTTTTTAACTAATTAAAGCTTTTTGTATGCCCAAGGATGCAAAGATAGGCTCACAGTCAATAATAATATCATGTCAGTGGAAAAGAGATCAGTGATATTTCGCATTCGATAACAAGTCCTGAGAATTTTGTGTTACAGTAATAACAGAAGGTATTGAAACCTAATTAAACTACTCCTTGATTCAAACACTCAAAAAAATCTGATTATAATTTTTAGATGGAAAACTGATGGTTTTGCAGGGAACCTAGACAGTATGCTGTTTTTGTGAGGGACTCTGATTTACCCTCCATTTCAACAGGATAGCAGCACTGAAACTACAAGTTCAACATGTCTGCTCGTGGTGTTATGATGGCATTGCTATTCCTCTGATCACAGTGAGGGGATATTGAAAACAGGTCAGAAGCTGGATCAGAGGAGGGGACCTTTTTTTTGCTCAAAAAAAGTATCTAGTCATATACTTAACTTTCCTCTCTGATGGTGCTTACAAGTCTTCATAGACGATATAGGTTGATTTGCTTCATCAAGACAACATTTTCAAAGGCCTAATGAAGCCACCCATGAACTGTCCCCACAGGCTCTTCTATTAATCAAATTCTCATAGCAGTAATCTCATTTAGACTTAAAATAATTAATCTAATTCATCCCATGATAATTAGGGCAGGATATTACTATGTTTAATAAACCACATTCTCAAATCAAGAGTTATATTTTTAGACTACTTTTTCCAATACATTTTAAAATAAACTCCTTAGGTAAAAGAAAATTAATAAAACTTAAATTAAATTCTTAATTATTATGAACAAGATATATTTATGCTTTTTTCTTACCGGGTACCAGATTGCATGCACAGCTAGCTAGTAATTTACAAATGAGCAATTATCCATCACTGGGGAATGAGAAGGAGATATATAAGTTCAAATGTTATATACAGCAATTAATATTTTAGATTACAGATAAAAGGAATCTGTAAGAGAAAAAGGACAAAAACCCTACTCTGTAGAGGATGCAGTTTTAAATACTTCCATGGAGAAAAATGTCTATGAAAAAGGAAAAGTAATTTGTTTGAGAGTTGGTTGGCACACTTTTTTTCAGTGCTAAGTTCTGCGAGGAGAACTTCAGACAGAATTACTCCTTGGTTAAATGTTTTCTATCCCAGAGTGCCCTGGCAACAAAATGCAGGAGTATGAATGAACCACCAGAGCAGCTAAGGGGATGGTGAAGCACTTGCTGTAGAGGGGTACATCCCACCTGCACCTGCAATAATACTCCACTTGTAGCTTTAGTACCCATGTAACCTATTTCTTTCTTAACAAAAAAGGTTTTCACATAAACGTTAAATAAAAAAAGCCAATGGCCAATGGAGTTCACGCAGACCAATACCATTAATATCTTCCCCTCTCCAGGACTCTACTAGACTGGAGACTCAATATACCTGATATACTGAGCTCTCAGTTCATAGTCCCTGGCTTTTGAAGCAGTAGGCCACCCTTTTTCATATTTCAGGAAATTTTTTCCAAACCAGCTGCCAAATTCATCTGGTTTTTCATATATTTAGTCTGGCCTATCATATATTTAGTGGAGTGGGCTTGTTTTGGTTCAGGTTTTTTGTTTGTCTGGGGTTTTCTGTAATTTATTTTCTTCTGAGAGTTAGTTAGAATCACCATAAAAATGGATGAAATCAGTTGGAAACTCACAAATAACACTATTTTACAAGTATCCTGAAACAGTAAGTTTCTAGGGCTGAAAATGCCAAAAATATTTTTTCATGGCTGTCCAATAATACAGATTCCTGTCTCAGAAATTCAGGAGACATGGATATGTGTAAAATAAAACTTAACAATTTTCTAGTGTTAATCATGTGTTTTATGTCATAGTAAACATTTAGCTTAAGTGAAGTTGCAGAAGACTATTTCACTTTTATATCACTGTTTATAAATGAACTTTTACTGCTCTTTTATTTTCTTTTACATTTCTGAGTTCATCCTAGCAGTATCTGCTCTTAAATAATTAAAATTCATTTAATTATGACTTCACTTGAAAGAAGTACAATTAAAGAACCTGTAAGTAAAACTTTTGGGGATGATTAAACTAGTTTAGTAAGAGAGATTTAGTGATTTAGAATGCATCTTATAAAATGGACATTTTTACATTGTAAAATATGTTTAAAAGCAAAACTGAAACAATTTAAAATGAAGACTAATGCCCATGTAAGCCCATGGGTTTTTATTTGAAATAGCAGTGGAAAAGGAAATACTGCAATACATATTTCAGGTTTAATATTAGTTTCTCAGACATGGAGGGGGAGGGGAAATAGCCTATGTTTTCTAAAAGCAATGAAAAATAAATATTACTGATTTTTACCTAAGCACACTTGCAAAATAATACATCTAAAAGTTCCTTAGGAATAATAAACAACAGACACTTGTATAGAGTTTTTACTTATTTAAATATTTAATTAAAATTTCAGCTTTTTTTGTCACCACTGTCTGATGGGAGAACATGCATGTAGGGAAACAGCACCTTCTCTTGGGAATTAAATTCAAAACTGCCTTAAGTACTTTCACAGAACCCACTGATCTTCAGCTACCAGTTGAGCACTATTGTCTGAAAACATCAGTTTAAAATTGTCTAAATGGATTATCCGTGTCTGGTCTGTCTAAGTCATGGATGGATAGGAACAAATGAGCAGGAAGAGAAGCACTACATTGCTGCTGCAATCTCTCATGGCCTTTCCTATAAGGCAGAAGGTGAATTTCCCTGACAATTAGAGGCTGTTGCTTTGTGAGCTTCAGTCACTTGTCTGTGGTGCTACAAATAATATTTAAACTCCTGTCCCACTGCAGCTGAAGTGAGTGGATTGTGAGATTTTGTGCTATGCACAGATGACCTGCATTCATAATATGAGGAGAGTGGACAGCTATGTTATAGTTATATGCACCTATGTTACAGTTGTGCATATCTTTCTTTACACAGATTTACAATGGTTAACATTAAATTTGTCTTCCCAGGTACAAGCATTCTATCATCATGAAGCTCAGATAGCTATATTTTTTTATATTTTACCTAAGAAGTTGCAATATAATGTTCATATTCAACAAAACAATTTCTTCATGATGTTTAAATATTTTATAAATCAGGACCTTAATTAATCCTATGCTAAACACTTATATTTGAATCCAACGATTTGACCTAATGTAATTTGATTTTATCTTCATGGAATCATAAAATTGTTTATATTAGACAAGACCTTTAAAATCAAATCTGAAATGTGTGACCAACTAACCCTTTTTTGCATTTTTTAAAAAGCCAATCTTAAATAATTTAGTCTTTCTCAAAATTAAAAATAATTTACTTCACAAGAAAAGACTAAAAAAACAAAATAACCCACCTAAAATAAAGCATTATTTTACAAAAATTCCCGATAAACATCTTTCACATTTTCTAAGCTCTCTGTTCTGGGTATTTTTTTAAGACAAAACAGGGGACACTCATGACCTAATTTAAGTCTTTCTGGAACATTTTTCAGCTAGTAAAGAAGTCTTAGGTTCTATGTGTCTTCCAGATCATCTGTTTACTAAAAGCACGCACTCATCTTTCCATAAGTGATGGAAACAGTATTTCTGAAAAGGACCTCAAGAAATCTCTAAATTTTCCTAAATAGCTAAATTTACACAGTAAATTATTGAATCCTCTTATTTCTCATTTAATTTTTCTTTTTAATTGCAGGGGAAAAACTGTAATTTCAGTAAGACCCATTCTGTTGCTATGGACTTTTGATCTAAGGATTGGTTATGTAGAAGTCTCTAGTCCTGATTTTCTTTTAAATGTCAAGATTTATATACAAACCTTATTTCCCACAACTAACAAAGAGTCCTGTTACTCCTGTGAGCTTGTATGCAGCTCAGTCAGATGGAAAAGACGATACTGGTGTCTGAAGAAGGGGTTTTCCATGTGGCCCCATATGTTGGAAAACACGGGTGGATGATGAAATGCAATTTAATTCTTTGTGAGGGTTTTGGATGGGATAGAATAAGATTCCTTCATAATAGCTGGTATGGGGCTGTGTTTTGGATTTGTACCGGGGAGAGGCTGGTAAAACAGGAATGTTTTTATTTCTGCTGAGCACGGCCAGGCCAAGAGACAAGGTCTTTTCTGCTTTTTTTGCCCCACTCCACAGCAAGTAGACTGGGGCACACAAGAAGTTGGAAAGGTGACACAGCCAGGACAGCTGCACACAACCATAACACATGATGTCATGCTTAGCATATGTGGCTACAGGAGAGGTTGGTGCCGAGGGCTACTGCTTGAGAACTGGTTAGTCAGTTGGTTAGTGGTGAGAAATTGTTTCAATTTGCATCACTTGTCTTTCCTTGGATTTTATTTTTCTCTGTGTTTTTTTCAATAATAGTAATAATAATAGTAGTAGTAGTAAAATAATAATCATAATAATAATTAATAATACCTCAGTCCATCAGTGTTTTTCTCAACCCATGAGTTTTCTCAGTTTTATGCTTCTGATTCTCTACCTTCCCACTAGGGCAGAGAAATGAGCAAGTGGCTGTGTGGTGTTCAGTTGTTTCCTGGGTTAAATTGTGACTGCATTAAACAAAATACAAATTAATGCATTTGCACAATTCAAAATAATAATTTAGTCATAAGAACATGAAATGCAATTGTTTGGTTTTGTATAAAGCACCTTTTTCTTCTGATAATTCTTTTATTAAATATCTGTAGATCAGTTTTATTTCTAAACAGATACATTGAATTTTGCTCACTTTTTACATTAATGAGAGATTGCACATCCGTGGTTTGTTCACTCCTTTTTCCATTCCAGCATATTGGAGAGAATCAGATTTACGTTTTTCTAGGAATCACAATTTACAAGGACAGAAAGTTTTGTGCAATAGTAGTTTCTTGCAAAATGCAACATCTTTAGAGGTTATATAAACTAGAGTTAACAAGTGATATGCATTGTATCAAAGGCAAAAGATATTGCCATGATGCCAGATAATCAAGAAAATGCTTCTAGGCACTATACCTCTAGTGTGGTTTCAAAAGTCACCATTTCTTACATTCTATTTTAAGTATTAATAAATTAATCCCTTTTGACAAAATAGAAATGATGATAGTAAAAGACAGTTCTTTTACCTAAAGAGTAATAAAAATTGGTAGAGGTTATCCAGTTGTCATATCTGATTGCAGCAATCCTTTCTTGTTTTAAGAATGTGTATAATTGCCACAAGTTCACAGAGACCCTTGAATTTCAAGATCTCTTCCCATTCTGCAGTTGCTTTCCCCCTGTCTATTGCTGTTGCTTCCCAGTACAGGCATCTTTCCACCATCTGGGCGTACTTCCAGACACATATGGCAGCTTTGGATGTGGTTTGCTGCCCCATGCCTTGAAAATGCCTGAACCTATGGTATTTGCTAAACTCTACTTTCCAGAATGCTCCTCATCCCATTCTCTTAGGGAAAAAAAGGTATATCAATGAGGCTGGAAAGTCTGAGGGGCTTTCCTCTAACACTAAATTGTGACAAGAATATTAATAAGGATGTCATATTAAGGGCTGCAGGTAAATGACTGGTTTAAATTAATTCAGCTAACTGAGAAGGACATGGAACAAGACACATGAAACTGAGAAACACATGAGAAACTGCTGGACATGATAGAAAACTCTAAGTGTGAGAAACTTGCTGAATTATAGATGCTGCTGTGAGGGACTGCTGGGTATTGCAAGTGATTAAGCAGAAGCTACGGGAGAAGTGACCCAACTTCCCAGACAGTTGGAGGATAGCATCACCAAAATTTTTGAGAACAGTCTTGCAAGGCCAGTCCCATAGGTAGGGCTGACATTGCCAAGCAACACTGTCATAAATACTAAGTTTGTCTACTATTGTGACAAAATGCAGAATTATGGAAAATAGAGTAAATAGAGAAGGTTTCATGGTTAAGCAGATTGCAATGGAGAGAGAGAGGTAAAACAATGGTGAAAATTAAAGTCAGGAAAGGACAAAAGGAATATCAATGTGGGAAATGACAAAAAGAATAACCAGGTGTGCATGTCATGCACTGGTTTTGTCTGGGGGCACCTGTTGGCAGCCTTGGGCATAAGCAGTACCCTGAGCATAACCAGAGAAACAGACCCTTTTTTTCCAACCACATCAAAAGTGCCAGACTGCTACCATGGTCACAAGGCCCACAGATGGTGGAGCAGATGCTTTCCCAGGTGAGCAGGGGGAACACATGGATTGACAGGTCAAGCATCCTGGTATCTTACATCAATGGTTGCTACAGATGTGGTGGCACCATTAACAGCCCACCACTTCATACCACACAGCAGAGATCCTTGCACAAATGTATCAACTATATTAAGACATAAAACTTTCTACTAGCTCTTGACAGAGAACATATGAGGGAGGAAACAAAATGTATTTGAGAATAGCAATGGATATAAACTAGTCAGTTCATCAAATGCAATCTGCTGACAAGAGCAAAGTCCATCACAAAAGGCAGATGCTGAGATGAGTAATGTGGGCCAGGACACTTCTAATTCATATGTCAGTGTCACTAGAACAGTAACATCAAATATTTCAAGAAAGGGTAGTTTGAAACCGCTGCCACATGCAACAGTCATCATCACAGCACATTTACTGAAAAAGGAATTTTTTTATATGTATAGTTCTGCCTTAAAATAGCTCAAAATGTTTCCAGAATCAGTGCATGTTTCTGAATTATTTCTAGAGCACAAACCAAGGGAAAAATTAAAGCAAAAGTTTCACATCACCAGATGCTAAATGCATATATTTTTGGAGTAAGGTGTTACCACTCTATCATGAAAATAACTGGAGATTTGGGGGAGGGAGTTGTGGTTTTGGTGACTTTTTATTTCCTTTTGATCAAACTTCAATATTTGATTATTTATTTTTAAGCCTTTAAACTTTTTCATTCTCCAAAAAGAGGTAAAGGTCCAGATCCCTTTATCAACACTTATACAGGTGATTAAATATGGGTTGAGATTTTTTTTTTTTGTTACGTTCATTTAAATCCAAGCAAAATAAGCAAAACAATTACAGTACCTGAAGGTATAATGTTCAAATTTTTTGTCTTTCTGCATTAGTTTACCAGCACTGTATATGTTTAAACTGTCAATTTTTTATCACAAACTTTTTATTACATCTCCTCTAGGAAAATTACTAGGATCAGCTGTAATTTTTCAGCAAAAAGGGTAAAAACATTGGGCCATATTTTCTTGTTTTTTTGAATGGATTATACAAGTCTATTACATTTATAGTTTTGTGTTTGTTTGTTTGCTTTTTTGGGTTATTTTTTTCCAAATTATAAAAAACACAATAAAATAGAACTCATAAAATTGTTTAAGGGCAGGATATCCATAAATTCATGCCATGAATTTTACAAATGTAGACATTCTCTCTGCTGATCCTGAAAGAAAATTTGATCAAGACATAAGGCATTCAAACAGACATCCTATAAGGTATTTGTCAAAGAGTTACAGAGCCCCATATTGATGTATTTGCTCACTGCTATAACTGTTTTTGAAGTATGCACTCCAATAAGAGCCAAATGTCATCCAATAGAGCAAATCCCATGTGTGTGTTTCTGTGTACACATACTCACGCACACAAAGCAATAGGCAGGTTGACTACAGAATTCTGAGATTAATAATAATGATTTTTTTCTCAGAAAATTCATGGTTTTAAAGCAATACTGGTGAGACCCATTAGACAGAGCTTATTAGGCAAATCTGCAGGTGTTAGTAACCGTGATTAAACAGCATGTGAACTCTAATACTTTCCAGCTTCTGAAGGAACAGTACAACATAGGACATGATGACAGCATGATGAAAAACAAATCCAGAGACAAACAAAGAAGACTCATGGAAACCTGGAATTGTTTATGATCCCTAAGATCTAAATGTCCTCTAAGATCGTCAAGTCCAACCATTAACCCAGCACATCCAAGTCCACCATTAAACCATGTACCCAAAGGCCACATCTACACATCTTCAAAGTGTCTCCAGGGAATGGTGACTCTACCAAAGACAGCCTGTTCCAGTAGTTGACAACCCTTTTGGTGAAGAAATTCCACTAATATCCTTATTTTTTACTAATGTAAACCTCCCCTGGAGCAAATTGAGCACTTCCTCTCTTGTCCTATTGCTTGTTGCTTGGGAAAAGAGCAAAATCCCGTTTTTTGACACAATCTACAAGAATGACCAGAAGCAGGATCCAGAGAATTACAGGCTGATCAGTCTGACCAAAAAAAGAGCAAGGGAAAATCCCCTTTCTTTCAGTTAGTTAGACTCCTTTTCCCCAAGCTAAACACCCCACCTCCCTCAGCTGATCCTCATCAGGTTTGTGCCCTTGACACTTTGCCAGCTCCATTGCCCTTGTCTGGATACACTTCAGCCTTTCCATGTCTTTCTTGTAGTGACAGGCCCAAAACTGAACAGAATCACTGAACCACAGATTCAAACAGTCACAGAACTAACTCAGTTGGAAAAGACCTTAGAGATCTTCAAGTCCAACCTATGACCTAGCACCACCTTATCAACTAAACCATGGTACTGAGTGCCACATCCAGTCCTTTCTTAAACACCTTCAGGGACAGTGACTGCAGCACCTTCCTGACAGCCCATTCCAACGCTCAATCACACTTTCTGTAAATAATTTTTTCCTAAGGACTAACCTAAACTTTTCCTAGCACAACTTAAGACTGTCCTTTCATTCTGTCAGTCGTTCCTGGGAAAAGAGACCGACCCCCATCTGGCTATCCCGCTCCTTTCAGGCAGCTGTAGAGAGTGATAAGGTCTCTCCAGAGCCTCTTTTTTCTCCAAGCTAAACACCCCCAGCTCCCTCAGCTGTTCTTCATAGGGTTTGTGTTCCAGACCCTTCACCAGCCTTGTTGTTCTTCCCTGGAGGCATTCAAGCATCTCAATATCCTTCCTAAATTGAGGGTCCCAGAACTGGACAATGTAGTCAAGGTGCAGCCTCACCAGTGCCAAGGGACAATCTCTGCCCTGGTCATGCTGGCCGCAATATTGCCAATCCAAGCAAGCCTTCTTGGCCACCTGGGCACTTGTTGGTTCAGGTTCAACTAGCTGATGACCAGCACCCCCAGCTCCTTTTCTGCTGGGTATGTTTACAGCTACTCTGTAGCCAGAGTAGCACTGTAGGGAGTTGTAAAGAACCAAGGACAGGATCCTGCACCTGGTCTAACTGTGCCTCATAAAAAACTGACCTTGGCCTATTTATCCAGCTTGTTTTGACACCTATGCAGAGCTTTCCTACCCTCCAGCAGACCAACATTCTTACTTAGTGTTGCCTACAAACCTGATGAGGGTGCACTCAATCCCCTTGTACAGATCATCAATAAGGATATTAAGCAGGGCTGGCCAATCCTGAGCCCTGGGGAACACCATGGGCCACCAAGTGAATGTAGCACCATTCACCAACACTGTCTTGGCCCCTCTATCCAGCCAGTTCTTAACCCAGTTGAATACTGTATGTGTCCAAGCCATGACCTGCCAGCTTCTTCAGGAAAATGCTGTGGGAAACAGTGTAAAAAGCCTTACCTAGGTCCAAGTAGACCAAATCCACAGCCTTTCCCTCATTCACTAAACAGGTCACCTTGCAATAGAAAGAAATCTGGTTGGTGAATCAGGACCTGCCTTTGACAAACCTATTCTGGCTGATCTTGTTCCTGATCCTTTGGTGTCTTGTACATTTCATGTGACGGCCCTCAAGATGATCTGCTCCATGATCTTCCCTAGCACTGAGGTCAGACTGACCAGCCTGTAATTCTCTGGGTCCCGCTTCTGGTCATTCTTGTAGATGGGTGTCAAATTTCCTACTCTCCAATCAACTGTGGCTTCCACAGTTATCCAGGACTGCTGGTAAAAAAATTAAAAGTGCTTGTTAAGCTTTTCTGTAGAATATTCTCAATGGATCACATTCAGCCCCACAGTTTTCTGTATTTACAAGGGGTGTAGTAGGTCACTAACTACTTCCCCTTGGATTATGAGGGCTTCATTTTGCTCATATAATCTTACCCATTTGCAAGCGTTCATTTTATTTACCTTTAGAAACAGACCTTTTATCTCACTTGTAATTTGTCAAATTGTAAACAAAATTGAAAGCCCACATCACAAAAAGGCTTGCTACAAATCAAAAACCTGTTATGTTTTGAACAATTTAATAAAAAAGTGAGATTTACATGTTTGTCCTGTCTCCTGGGGTCCTGTCTGCATCTGCTTGTTTGTAGCGACAGCCTCTCTGGTTTCTCTTTGCTACCTAAATACTTATTTATACTAGTGAGAAATAGCCACTAGTTGGTGAGGATAGCAGTTGTTCTAGGAAGACAGAGTGTTATTTACTCCAAATTTGCCATCTGGACTGTCTAGAGAGAACCAAATAAGCTAACAGTTTGTCAAGAACATACAGCAAAAGAAGGTGAAAGAGAAAGAGCAGGCAGGACAAAAGTTGCTTCTGTAGAGCCTCCTAAGCCTAATGGCTTGTTTTTGTTGTTGAAGCTCTGCTCTGTAAGAAGAAATATATTGTGATATCTCTGAAATGTACTGCAATTTATAAGCTACCCATGCTGCACAAGCCAGTCCTGTGGCAGCATAATCGACACTACCATTAGGGGAATTATTTAGTCTAGTAAAATATGATATATATAAGAATAATGGAACTTAGATTGTGCCATATCATATGTTATTATTCCACTTAATATCTTAAATAATACCCATCTTCCAGTGTTTTCTTACCCTTCACATGTTGGTCTTTTTTCAGCCATCCAATCTTTGCATATTTAACTATTCTAATATTTCCTCCTAAGTGACTCTGTCACCTCCTTTACAGTTTTTCATCCTCTTCTCTGAAATCTCCTCAATATTTTTCTGTCATCTAGATGCCATACATTTAATGCAGCATTTAGAATATACGCAGCCAAACAGAACAGAAAATTCTCTGTGGCAGGATACCTTTAAGAATTTCCTGCCAAATTGTGTTAGCTATTTTTGCTACAATGCCACGTTGCTCTCTCAGTATTAGTTTGCTGTGACTGTGACAACATTTCTTTCTTCATTATTGCTTCCTAGATTTATGAGGTGTTAATTTTGCAAAGACCCACATTATAGAAGTGTTGTACTCCATTACAGTAGGCTGTAAGGTTGGCAAGAAGTGCTGGCAGTGGCTCACTGAGAGTGGAAATTAATTTCTTTCTTACATTTTGGAACTATTCAAGAATAATGGAATACTTTTTTTCTGTTTACAGAGAATCATAGACTGATATAATTGTTGTGGTTGGAAGGTATATTAGAGACCATTCGACTACCTTGACATAGGCAGGGACACCTTCCACTACACTAGATTGTTTAGAACCCCTTCCAGCCTGGTCATGAACACCTCCAGGGATGGGGCATCCTTAAACAGACACTCAGAAAGAGAAAAAATTGTGTATGCCAAATCCTAACTGAGCCTTTTCTTGATGACTCCCTTCCTGTTCCTGGGTGATGTTGTCACTCAGCAGACAAAGAATCAAAAATTAGTTTCTAAAGACAATTTCCCCTGCTCTCCCTTGCAGATAAGTTAATTCTTCCATGTTTCAAAACCTGAAATGAATATTGAAAATACTGATGCCTTATCCTGGATAAAAACCTACTCTAGAAATAAATTTTCGCAGACTTAACTTTGTCCATGTGAGGTCCTTGCCAGTCTCCATCAGCATTTTTATATTCTATTTTACAATCTGAGTAATCTGATGAATGAAAAACTGCCATTATTGATCACTGAGACTATTGTGGGCTCGGGCTATAAAAGGACTTCACTGAAAAGGATGGATGAATTAGGTGCTCTGAAGGCTTTAGCTGATCCTCCCCACTTCATTTATCCACCACTTCTGCAATTATCTCTTTATCCCACTTTGGTAGTGGAAATTGCACAGTTCTGACTGCTGTGGAGTGCCTTAACTTTTCCCCAAATCCTCCAGCACCTGAAAAATGTGTATTTTCTCTGTACTTTATTAACCTCTCTGTAGTTACATCACTGTACCAATAAGATTCAATTAGCACCTTTAGCACAAATATTCTTCTGCCAAGGCTCCAAGGGAAGTATCCTAGTGTTACGTTCACACCATTTTTCAAGTGTGATCCTGACCATTCAATCTTGTCTTTGCAAAACCAGTGTAACATTATTTAATGGATAGTTCTGTTCTCAGTAAAATATCTATGCTTTCATTTGCCTTTAATAATAAATTCGGTCTGGCCACAGATGAAGAGACAGTCAATTGCCAGATGCTAAATACCTAGCTGAAGGATACTGCATGTGTGAAAAAGAAGCTGACTGGGCATGTTGCTCTCGCAAATCCTAATGCTGTAGTTGCTCAGCTCTTTTGGCTGGCATTCACACTGCTGCAGGTTTATACACTCAGGGGCAACTTCTGTCTTCATTTTTCAATTAGAATCCAAGTGCACCCCAGACTATTTGGGCAGCAATCTGAAAGTACTCTGAAAATTTAATCTGTTGTAAGCCTTCATGCTTTTCCAGACACAAAATAATTAATATGCTGGGTTTTTTATTCTCCCTTGTATCTAGTTTTGGTGCAAATAAAAAAAAAATTAATCTAGAGGCACCCCTTCTGCAAAACTGATTTTAATCAAGAAGTGATTTGTAGCTGCATGTAAACAGTGTCGGATAGAAGAGAGATTCATCCTGTTCTGCATATGGAAGCACGACATGAACATCAGCTTCATGTGCTGATCCACAGCAGGCAAAGATTGCTGCACACAGCTGTTGTTCTGTGAAATGTTTGCACTTCGAATGTGCGTCCTGGTTGTCTTTATTCTGATCCTAGAAAACTACCATTCAGTCCTTTCAGGGATGCTTTTGGGTGGAAGCTGGAGGTAAAAAAGCTACACCATCACAAACATAGTTTTGACATGCTTCCCCACTGTTTTGGTTTTTTTTAATTGGGTTTCTTTTTTATTTGGTTTTGGTTTTGTCTTTGTGTTTTGGGTTTGTATTAATTCAAAGAGACACTTTGAAGATTGAGGCATACCTTAGAATTCTTCATAGTCTCTCAAATGTCTTCTAGATCTTCTGGACCCTGTACCCCATCCCCAGTTCATAAGGGGAATTTCTTTCAGGTCATAAAATTTCTTTTTTGTGATATATCAAAATGAAATTCCTATACAATTTTGCTTCATAGGTGGTAAAAGTTATAGTGTGAGGTACATGTCTGCATTACCATGTTCTGGTAAAATTCTAATAATTTTGAGGTTTTATGGGAATTTTACCACTTATTCCCATAGAGTGTGATTTTGCCTTAATTTTCATCCCTTGCATTAACAAATTCACTTTCTCAAGAACTTCTTTAATCTTTCTTACTGTGTTACATTTTAAGAGTGGAGGGAAGAGAGGAGATACATCAGGACTATGTCTGAGAACACATAGATTTACTTATGATTTATAAAATAGTAAATGAAATGACACTTTTTTACTCATTCTCTTTAATCCTATTTCCAGGTAGTAACATGAGCCATAGAAAGAGAAGTCTTAATAATGCAGGATTATATTTACGTTTCTCTAATATGTTTATATTTTAGTTTTAAGTTTCTTCTGTGCTTTATGGAATTTGCATCAGTAAAGGACTTATGAATAAACTTAATATTAAACCTGAGCTTAACTACTTCATTATTCCACATAACATGTAAGGTTATGATAAACACTGGCAGAAGTCAATGACAGCTAAGAATATTCATACTTTTTTTCTGAACTGCAGCTTTCCTCACAAAAACTGAATTTTAGAAAATTTTACATAAAATCAGTTTGTTGATATTTCTCAGTTTTTGTTTACTATTCAAGCTCACCCTCTACATTAAAGTGCAGAAGTAGCCCTTTAGCCTTTATAGTTACTCACAAGTTAGTAATCTCTGTGAATTCATTAATGTGTTGGGGTTTTTTTCTGCAAATTCATTAGTGAGGAACAGAATATAACCTGACCAGGAGGCACAACAGAAGTAGTCATTTCCTCCTAAGTAACTATTTTGCAGCTCATCACTTCCCTTTGTTTACTATCTTCCATCAGTGGTTATTTCACATGATAACATTCATATTCAAGACCATTTAAATTCATTTTGAGAAAAGAGCTTTTACAGAATGCAGTGTCAAGTGTTTTACTTAATTAATTGAAAAAGCCTATCATATTATGATTTTGTTTCAGCCACTAATTTTTAAATTCTATTAAAGAAGCAACCAAGTTTATCTGTCAAATCTTTATTAAATAACTTTGTTCCTTAGCTCTAAAAATATCAGGATGAAGGCCAATGCTATTTTCACACACAGTTTTTCCATCTCCAGAGTAGAATCAGTATATGTTATGTAGCTAGTGAAGGTAGCAAAAGAATAAAATCAATCACAGATGTACAGGGTTCTGATATTATAAGAAATTATTTATTGAAACAAGAAAACAATCCAAAAATATATGCATAACTTAATGATTAGGACTTTCTAAATTGATTCTGGAGGTGTTGTCTGCTAAAATCTTTTCTGCTGATGTCTGGTAAACACTGCTGTTGTGGTTCTGCACTGTGCCTGTTTTTCTGTAATGTTTTGCATTTAAAGTTCTTTTCTTCCTCATCAAAGTGTAATGAGAGAAAATGCAGCTTTCTCTAGCAAGCAATGACCTAAAACTAAAAATTATTTATTGAGTTATAAATGTCTAGTGTATATTGCTACTGTGAACATTTAGACAGGGGTGTATGTGAAAACAAATTAGAGATGGATGCATGCATAGGCAGCATCCATCAAGACTTTAGCTATTTGCAGTGCCAAAAGCAATTAAACTGCAGCAACATGAGCTTGTTAGTGCCCATACAAGATTTTTTGAGATGTCTGAAAGTAATCTCACTGCCAGAATTCCATCATCCAGGGCTGTGAGGGCACAAACTAGTGTAGGCATGACCATTGAGGGTTCAATTGTATCCATGGATCTTGAGGAATCGATAAACTTTGAAAACGTAGAACACAGTTGCTGGGAAAGAGCATAAACGTATTGGCACAGTGCCATAACCTCCTGCAGTGGCTGTGTGGGTGCAGCAGGTAAATGTACACATCAAGGAAAGCCAAAGAAAACAGACTGCAAGGCTTGAATTGATAACAAAAAACCTAATTTATATCATATTTTTGAAGCTCAGATTAGAGAATTTAACCTTTCACTTCTTGATCCTCAAGGGCAATAAAATAGAAAACAAAAACCAACCAACCAAAAAAATCCAAAGAAACAAACCATAAGATTGAATATACAGGTTTAAAATCTTCGTAAGTTATCAACTGATGTCTGTTTTGAATTAAATTTAATTCCTTAGAAGAGCTTCAGTGTAGTAGAGAGAGCAATAGGAATATTTCCAAAATTAAAACAGAGGTTTTAAGTTTTACAGTGATGTATTTCATAATTTACTACTGATACTATTGAACCACAACATCAGCATTCTGAAATTAACTAATATTTTGTGGCTAAATTGAATGGTACTCAAGAGGGCAGAACTATAGCATAGGGCTATGCAGTTCTGTTATTACTCATAGTTTCCTGCAAGAATTTTGTATGAAGCGGAGGTCATAAACAGCAAGATAAAACCCAAGAAAACAGAGAAAAATGCCTTCTACTTCTCACTGTTCTCTGTGTCTTGGCAGTGACATAATCTAAGCTCAATTAAAACAATGGAGAAACTTCATTCCTATGCTGTGATTTGGGGGATTTTTTTTGTGTATGCTAAGGGTGTTTTTACTGAATTCAGCTCTATATTTTGCACATTTATAGCTCCACTTCATCACCATCATCCTAATGTTAATGTCTCTCACCATTTCTGTGCAATACAGTCTCATAGTCCCTCTTCCATTATTTGGTTTTCTAGATATCTAATGATGGTATATGGCCATACCTTATTCAGTGCTTCATTTAAGAAAAGTAGGAAAGGAAACAAACCAAAGATTTGTAAAGGAAACAAAGACAACAGTAATTTAATCGAGATCATTGTGAAACTTTCTTTTGAAGAACTGTTTACCATTTGGACTGGAAATTGGTTCAGACCGTGCAAGAAGAGCTCTTATCACACTAATGAATACTCTTTGTTATAACAACAGAAAGGAGCCTCTAATTTAATCACACTTAATTGACATACGACATAGCAGGGTATAAGTATTCGTTCATCAGTAACTTTAACTTCATGAAGTCCTCAGACGTATGAAGATCCAATAATCACAGTCAGATAAAAGGTGTAGTAAGGCTGTTGAACACAAGTGGCCTCATGGACAGTGATTAGATTGAAGAGCCATCAAATGAAAGGTCTGCCTACCTTTAGGCTGTCCAAATGTAACTGACAATTCTAAGGGGAAAAGAGAATCATTTATCTACACAAAAGCTACACTAATGCTCTCTTAAATCCTAGATGAACTGCAACTCTTCAGGACTTAACTTTTCAGACTACAGTCCAAGTTTTAGGATGGGTATAAGGATCTTGGGTATTGAATCTGTTCAATATGTTAAACATAACAAAAGCATAATTTACGTATTCTTTCTGGGGTTTTTTTGTTTTGTTTTGTTTGTGCTTTTTTTAGCAGGTGGAGAGGGGGTGTTTTATTTTAACAGACTTCCATGCCTGTCCAGACAATTACAATAAACTAGTCTTGTACTCAAGTCATGTTCATCTTTGATGATTAAGATCCATACCCTCCTGCATAGCAATGCAGATGTGAAAAAAAGTTCAAGAAAACTTCTAGCTCAGAACACCTGAGCTAAGATGGGTCAGAGTAAAAGCAGATGTTTATAAGAGATTGGTTTTTTTAATGTCTCACTGAAATATTACTTGGAGATAGCAGAACCAGGTGCTAGATAGCTTTTTCATTCTGTTATTCTTAGAGTAGAGGCACTTTCCCAATGTCAGATCCAGATTTTTTTCAAGAAAATTTGTTTCTCCCCACTGCATTCCCAATTGAAACAAAAGTCACAAGACTCCCATCTTACCTGCCCCTCTAAACCTTCTCACACCATCATAGTGAGTGTGTTTTTCATGTTGAGACATTAATGAATTAATTACAACCAGGTTAAAGAAAGACCACAGGGATCATCAGCTACTCCCAGGCCCTTCAGTTCTCATAGGAAAAAGATACTACTATTTGAGTTTTTCAGTCAGCTGGGATTTCTTGTACATCAGTGTTTCCCAGATTTAGAGATAAAAACCCTCTTATGTGCTTATCTATTGCCTGGAGAACTCACACAAAGCATCAGGGAATGTGGAAAAACTAACTCACTTCAATCTTTGGCATGGTTTAGCTCTCCCAGAGCTGAGGAGCAAAATAAGGCAGCAAGATTTGGCTGATGACACATTAATAAACCAAATAACTGCCAACAAGTGTAAGCATAAGTCATATTTTGTCATTATTATTTTGGTTTATATTTTGATTTTGTCATAATAATTTAATTTTCTTTTTAATAATTTAATTAACATCAGCAATAACTTTTACAGCCATTTATTATTCTAATAGAGATTGAGAACTGCAGTTTAAAAAACCTGTATTTTGTATATCACACCATGAACAGAATAACAAAAGCCTTTTTAACTCTAAATACTGAGTCCAGTTGGAAAACTGTCTTGATAAAAGAAGGAATTGTTTGGTTTTTTCTATCATGTCTTTTTATTCTTTATGTAGTCATGCATTGATTGTTTAAGAATATGGTGTACAGAGCATCCTCTGGAATGTTTTATTTAATCTGATTAGTCTATAAATCTTTACACATTTTCATTTTTATGAGTCTACAATTATCTTAAATAAGATTCAGGTTTAAAATATATAGCCCTGGAAATTCAAGATAAAAATCAGCTAAATAATTCCGCTCCAGTACCTATCCTAGTACTCCTGCTTGCTTGAGGTGAAGGAGTTGGAGGACCTGGGGATGGAGTGCAGTTGAGCCTGGGAAAGGGGATGGGAGAAAAGTCACAGACAACATTTTTAATTTCTTTGTTTTAGTTGTCAATAAATTAAATTAACTTTCCTCAAATGTGTTTTGTCTGCGATGATTATGGGAGGCAGCTCTACCGATCTTTAACTCAACACAGGAGCTTTTCCATCCTCTTTTCTCACTTGTGCCATTGTAGGGAGGGATGAGAGCATCTGGGTCAGTACTTGGCAGCTAGGCAAGGTCAACCCATCACAGAATAGCATATGTCCTTCACAGTAAGTATGTATTAACTAATAGGGGTTCCCTGATCCACTGGGAATTAGGTGTCAGTCCCTCTCTAACTTTTATGCACCCATATTTTTATCCAAAAAGTTAGAATACTGTTGCATTAAAATTTCACTTAGAGGAAAAAAGATAAAGCCTTCATCAGATAATATTTTTTGAAATCTGAATATACAGTTTCATGAATGAATAAGCCATTTGTAGTACTGAATTGTTTCAACTATTTAAAATCATAAAAGTATCCCAGAGAACTATGTAATCTTGCAAATAATTTAAATTTCTAAAGTAAAGAAGGCTAGCAATATTCTATTGACTGCCTGAAATTTAAGATCTATTCATATGTACTAGCTTTCTCCAACCCCCTCTAATCTGATTCACCCATAGTGAAAGAAAAGAGAGTGATTTGTAGTTGAATTTTACATTATACTACATTATATTCTGAAGAAACCTTTCTCTAGTGATGACACAGAAATTCAGCAGCTGATGTTAACCTTCTATATGTCATCCTTACTGGGTTTCTGAAAAAATAGATCTTATTGAGAGCGAAAAAAAAGAGAATTTTTAAAGTGTCAGTTGAATCAAAACATTAATTATGTGACTTATGTAAGCATTTACAACCAAGAAGTTTTAAGCCTAATAAGCTACTCAATTCTGTCACATCAGGTTTAAGAAGAAAAATAAAAGATAGCAAACAACCCCCTAAAGTCCGTAAACTGCAAAGAACTTGTAACTTTTCCCGTATTATTTCATGAGCTTTCTGATCATTGAAGCATCTTTTAAGCCAGATGAGGATTTGAATTTTTAGCTTTGAAAACCAACAAGAAGAGAATGAAATAATCTAGGAAAGAAATTGCCACATACTTTCAATCTTAAATATAAAAAGTTATCATTCATCTTCATGAATATAGAAATGGTTTCAGTTCCTTCACTTTTCTCACATTTTCCACTTTGAGCAGTTTCATCTGGACAGTTTATAAGCTTTTATTAGAATTAAAATGTTGTAGAGACCACTCTTGTGTACACACACACACACAACTGATTTGGATTACCATACACTAAAAAAACCCATCAAAACCAATACTCCCTAACAATGAATTTTCAGCTACTATAACTTGAGTTTCTTTCATCTAGTAATTTGGTACAGGGAATTGATCTAACAACTCTAACACCTATTAATACTATTCAAGCCTAAACTTTTAAGAGAAGTACATGTATCTCTCTGTGTCCCTCCCACTGAAATTTGCATGACTGTCTACCAGAAAAGAATGATTACCCAGTGATTTAATTGTTACCACAGGGGATAACTCAGTGATCAGTCACCTAATTCATAACAGTGAGTTACAAGCGATTCTGACAGAGGGACAGCAGATAGTCTATCACTGATTCAGTGGTCTTCATGTGCTTTCACAGGCCAATAGCTACACCTATAGCTATGAAACTCTCACCTCAGGTCATTTTTTCAAGCAACAAAGTAGATATTACATTAAAATTGAGCTATTTTCATATTTAGCTATATCTCTAGAAATTCAGGTTATTACTACTGAAAATTATCTAGATGAGATTCATACTAAGCGTCCAGTGTTCCCTCTAACAACTGGTGTTCCACATCGTCTAGCATCTTACCAGTGCAATTCTCTTTACAGAAAAACCTTGATGTTGTGGTTTTAGTAGAAGTTATCTGATTTTTAGGTGGATCTGAACACAGTGCAAAGGTAAGGGTTCCTGGACTCCTGACTCTCCAGAGCTGGATCATCAAAAAACCCAACAAAAACAAAAGCTAAAAACAAATATACAAAAAATTGAAACCAAAAATGAACAAAAAAAAAGAAATTTTAAAAAATGAAACCAAAATCAAAAATCCTCCCAAAACAAACAAACAAAAAAACCCAAGAAACCCCCCCAAACTAACCCCAACCAAGTGTAACAAACTGACTTATCAGTGGAAGTCATAGAGTGAAAAGAAATTGAGAGTGTCATAAATAAGTGATGAAGACAGCCCATGTTTGAAATGATGAAGAATTTGGTATTTTTTCACCAAAAATTTAGTGAATAAATGCTTGTGGTCCTCATTTGTTTCCTTTAACTTCACATTCTAGAAATCCCACATTTACTTGCTGGCATAGTTTACTGAAGACTTGACAGCAGATATAAATTTTTACTTGGACAAGAGAAACTACTGTGTAGTCTATTAAAAAAAGATAAAACATAAGCAGTAGATGTGAAGAGATTTGGTGGAGAAAAAAGAAAGAATGTGAGACCCAAGCACCTCTGAGGCATCAATGAGGAATATATTCTGGAAGTCTACTTCTCAAAGTAAAAATACAACCAAAATTCTTTAAACATGTGTGAACTTTAGAATAGAACAGTATTTGATTACCTTCTAGCATAAGTATTGTAAATGACCAGTAGGCTGAGATATATTCATATAAAATAATTTTAGGAAATGTGTAATGGAAAAGAACTTGCGGCTTTTGTGACATATTTACAGGATAAGATGCTATTTTACCAAGTAGATACAGTTGCATGGTGTTGGTTGGAGTTTTCTTTATTTTAAAAACTCCTCAACTTAATTTGTATTTTTTTTAAATTTGCCATTATCTAGGCTCCTCTTTTTCTGCAGTTATAATTTTACTCCCTTAAATAAGACAAAGCAAAGAAATAAACCACCATTACATATTTCTGTGTATATGATATATGGCAATGGGTCACAAAAATAATGTTTTGTTCCTAAGTACATTTAAAACATATTTTTCAGAGATTTTAACACATTAATATTGTTTTAGACCACCTAAGCCAGAACAGAGTAAAAGCAGTTTCTTTTGGAGAATGTGTTCCAACACCTTATGAAACTGAATGTAGGTGGAACTTCTTTCTTACTTCTTGTAATTCCCTGTTGACAGACTACTTCTTTGCACTAATCTCTTTCCTTTTAAAATAAAAAATTTACTTGATTTCCATATATAGATTTTAGTCTTGTAAATATTTACAATCGTATGACCATACAGAAATCAAAGGAACTAACCGTGTCACTAAGTTGTGTAGAAGTATGTGGAATACAGAAGGCAGACTCACCCCTTTAATTAGCATATCAAATACTTTAATCACAATTTGATTAATTTTTCACATACTGTTGAATTGAATAAGTTACCCACATTGTAAGCCAAGCGACTTGTAAGCCAATGAACTATAACAACATAAGTGCAGAAATATGGGGGACATAACCTACATTCTGATGAGATAGACTAAATTAGCATTTAATAACACTTTTACAGCCAAAATTAATCATAGTGGAAAATGGGACAGTTACCTACTAAATTACCTAGATATTCTATCAAATCATGTAACTGGATAATTAGACTTCTAAATGCAGTCATGTATACCTTTAATTAATTGCTGTTTATTATTAAGTGTGGATTAGCTCCTATTGCACACTTTCATCTACACATTAGAATCTGGTTTATGGTCATTATTTATTCTGCTTCTGAACTGGGTTATTCTGATTGTTTGTATATTTAAAACATCTGTCATTGAACTGGGAAAATTTAACAGCATTCTTTGTTTCAGCTGTGCCTCAAAACCTTGTGTCTTTCACCTCCTGATGCAAACATGTTATTTCTCAACGTGTTAACCATCTCATGCTGATGTCAGTCATATTGCCTTCCTAATTGCTTCATGGCTTTTAGGATTTGACATGACATTGCAAAAGACAAAAGAGAAGTGTTTATTAACAGAAATTCATGAGATTTTAATTGCAGCAATTTCCTTGTCTTTTTATTCTGATAGAAAGCTATAGTGGTTCCTAATTTAAAGCCTCCAAAGAAGTAAATCTTCATTAATATGAAACTCTCAATCTTTTACACTATTACAAATCTCTTTTTTTTTAATTTTTAATTTTTCACAAAATATTGTGTATGATTTATATGAAATTTAAAGCTAGATTAGCCATCTTTATGGGAATAAAATATAAGGAGTAATTGAAGCATTCCCAAATGGAGATTAGCTAATAATTTGGGAACCATTTAAAGGGAAGAATATCCATTGCCTAATGTATTACTGTACACCAATCAATATCTAAATACCATGGGGAGAGACTCATTAGAATTACTAAAATCAGATATGTATACCCATTTCAATGTTTTATATTGACCTTTCGGATGTCTAATGAGGTGGAATGAGAATGAAGGAAAAAAAAAGTATAGTAGCTACATAGAAAACAAATGAGGAAAGAGCTGAAGCAATAAGAAAGAGACTGACATTGTGAGCTTCAGGTGGTTATTTTTAAAGCCTGTGAAAATGGAGAAATTAAGGGGGAAGTCTTAAGAGACTGAGATAAATTGCAGAGCAGAGAAAGGGAAAGGAGAAAAGAAGGCAAATAGCAGTTAGGAGGTCAAGTACCAAAGAAGCTATTGTGTTTCCATAATAAAGGAACAGCAGAGAGTTCAGCGGTTAAAATAAAGGCAATAAGCAGATGATGACTCTGTTTTTGAGATTTCAAAAGTTGACAGAAACTGAACACACTTGGATCTTTCACAAAGGCATATTTTGAATATGTTTCCTTCTGGAATGCAATATTTAGAAAATATTCACAGAAAGCTTTGAAAAATACAACATTCTTTGTTGAGAAATTTGATTTTTTTCCTCATATTTCTTTCCCCATTATTTATAAAACTACATTTTCACAGTGAAAAACTTTCAATTCTTTTCCCCAATAAGTCTATAAATGTTTTTTCCACTACATATGATAGAATTCACTCATTAAAATCTAATTGGAACTGAAATAATCAGGGGAATGAAAAATTTGTATTCATGTATACATGAATATGCATACAGACTGTAATGGAAAGATACATAGATTAGCTATCGACTTGGTAACAAAAACTCCAAACATGGTGCAATAAAAGAGTGTTCAGAGGGATCAGCTGAAATCCCACAAAAGTCTTGCATGGAATATTGTGGAAGAGAGGAGGAGGGCAGCTGACTTAGTGACTATGGCAAACAGTTACTCAAAGGTTGCAAGCATAGTCCTTAAAAATTTTGCTTAACAAATCAATATTGACAAGTCCTTGCAACATCTCCATTAGCCATGCATTTTTAGTTTAGAAGAGTGTCTTGACAGGTTCCCAATTTCAGATGTTAGTTGCTTCTGTAACTGGCTGAATAGGGATTCCTCTCTGAGGCTGTGTTACAGAACTCTGAAATGTTCAGTGGAAATTTTGGATGGCTGGTCTGTGCACCCACTTACTAAATTTTCTTATTTGTTCTTTATTTGCTCCAAGTTTGGGTTACCTATACAAGGAGAAAAGGTCCAGCATAAACAAGACCAATTATTTCATGGCAGTAATTTTCTATGCTGTCTCTAATTTTATTGTATCAGTGAAATGAATTGAGACTGACCTTCTTAATTTTTTCATATTCGTTAGATTTTACTCTCACTTATAGTTCACCTTCCAAACCAGGCATTTCCATGCAGCTACGCAGCCATGTGGATGGTCCTTTGAACAGCTTGAGTCAATGTTAAACTGTTGTTACCTGTCATGTATTGGTTTGTGTGGCCATTAGATGTTGGTTTCAACTTCCAAAGCTCCTGAAATGGGTCTCTGCTCCAGATTACACTGATGTAAATTAGGAAGATGTCTGCAGAAGTCAGTGGGAATATGCATGTGTAAAACTTGTGCAGGAATTATATCCTGTTTGATAAACCTCTGTAGTCTGGGCTAGCAGACAAGGTCTTTCTGCACTACTACTTGTAGGCCTAACCAAAAAAAGAAATTCCACAGAGAGGTTGCTGTTTAAAAAGAATATTCTGGTGCCACTCAAGTATTCAACAAGGATCCATTAATTTACTTCAATACTTCTAAGGAAATAGGATAAATCATGTGTGGTTCTCTCTTCATAGCTTAAACTAGACATAATTTTCTAACTAAACAGAGCTTTGTCATTAAACACCAATGACTGAACCTGAAAAAAGTGTCTTGGAAAACAAAATGGATTTTAAGATGTTTCAGACGATAAAAGCCAGGATCTATAGATGTGACACCCCACAACCCTCACATATTCTAGTGATGCCTTTTCCAAGACACATGAAAACCTAGGTTTTGAACAGCTTACTTTTTAAGGCTACTTGGACTCCTCTCCACGAAATCAGAAAATGAGAAATTATTCTTAACAGATTTCTCGATCCATACCAGGGCCCCATAATCTTCCGCAGGCATCCTGTTACAATTTTAGATTTTTAGGTCTACAATAATCTAACCAATATAAAATTAAATTATTCCTTTACCTCTTTCTATTCAGAATTGACTTTTCATGGTAAAATTTAAGATATCTGACTTAATACTATTTGGCTCAAAATAAAATGTGAATTCTGCATATCAGCTATTAATAAGGACAGAATTTTCACAACGTGAAATCATGATTGATTAGAAATGAATGAAATATAAGAGTATGATATATTGCTAAAATTTAATTTTCCACTTTATTCACATTTGAGTATGATTTTGACATAATATGACTATATACAATTTTTTAAGAAGTAGTATATTTCTGAGGGTTTTTTTTCTTTGCTATCTTTATTCTAAAAGAAATGAGAGCTAATATTTTGTTTCATTTTATTTTTATTTTATTCTGCATAGGCCAAATTGATGGTGTTTGCAACCAAGTAGCCATATCACTTTTCATTTTAGTGTATATTAATTTCTTAGAATTTGAATTAAGTTACTGGGAGGAATTTAGAAATATGTGTCTGTGTATTTTGCTTTTTTTTTTCCTGTTGTTTGAGCATATCCCTTTCATGGTGCAGATGTCTAATAACATCATAATTTAAAGTTTTGTTACCCTGAACATTGGTTGAACTTCTCTCAGGAATGCTATGGGACTAATGATCATAAGAGATAAAGCCTTCACTTGCCACACAAAGAAAAGGATAAGATGCTTACCATGAGTACAAGAATTCTTATCTGGCTACTTCACTGAATTGGCATGAAAAATTCTAACTTTAAAAATATCTGATCTCCAGTTCAACAAGCAATGTAAATACCTACCTAATTTTCAGCTTGTGTATAGTTGTTAGTTGTTAGACTTAGGTCCTAAAATTATCCACTGATTGTTTTACAGATTAATTTATCTTGACAGGATATGACTTTGAATTAAATGCAAAAAATAGGATTCTACAATGAGAAGCAGAATGTAAATTATATATGGAAGATCTGAACACAAAATTGAGCTCTCGAAGTTTAATTTATTCACCAAAGTTCTGTGCTTATTATCAACAGAGGAAATACATTTAGTTGAAATACATTTTGAATTTAGGTTTTTAGGAGTGAAATTGGGTTCATTTTTAGTACTGTATGAGTCCTTTCTCCAAGACTACTGAATCTGCAAAAGGTTGCCATAGAGATTAGCAAGAAATGAGAAAGTTAAATCTGTATTAGCATCAGGCATAAAAAGTGTAGTTTCAGAATTCATTAACTTTTAATAGTTCTTTCCTTCACCACAATCTTCATCAAAGAATGTTGTCACATCCAAAAGAAAATTCCCAGTAAAACAGAAAAAAAAGTATTTTGTATTTCTTCATAGAAGTGGTAGAAGTGGGTCACCTTTGTAGCTATTTTAAGAAAATCCTGAAGAAATTTTGAACAGGGGCAACTAAAAAAGATTTGGGAGTATATTGTGAAGGCATAAATACACAAACTTTACTGTAAAAACAAAGACTGAAGGGTGCTTTATCTCTTTGATAATATTCTCAAATCTACATAGTTGGAATTTTTCACTTTTTCAGGCAAAGTTACAATATACATAGTTACAGCAATACACAAAGATTGACATTAACTGCTGTGAAAAAAAATACAAGGAAAGTGATTATATACCATTTTTGGTTTTTGAGAGGGGTTCATGATTAATATCTTCCTGTGACCATCTGCAGATGTTATGATATATATGTCTTCTTGATTTGCAATTGACCAGATGTATTTTCCTGCATTTAATTTAAAATTTCCATAAAATTTCATGAGTTGACTACAGAAGAGAAGACAAAATAATATCATATAATCTCCTCACTTCAATGCTTGGTCCTGAATCTTTCTCAAAGTTAGATTGATTAACTGATGAGAATCAGAAAAAACACTCTACCTCTTCCAAAATCCCTGTCTATACTTCTATACTGGTCAAAACCACTAAACAAACAGGCCAAAATTCCTTTTTTTTTTTCCTCCTCTGCAGCATAGATTGCCTCCTAGGATCATATGGGAATATTTCACATAATCAGGGACTGCAATTATAAATATCTCAGAAATAGGTGTCACCTAAATTACATCCAATGTTTCTGACATAGCTGCATAGTATTTTTCCCAAGAATACATTACAGTTTCATTAGATTTGTTCTATTTTAAATGTCAGTTTCTGAATTAACTTTACTATGTCATCTATTGACCCTTTCCAGATACCTTTAAATAGAATTGAAGAATTTGAAACAAATAAATATACTTCTGGTTTTGATAGTACTTTGAAAGTCCTAGAAGATGACATTTCCATTGTTGTCACTGATGGTTCCATGAGAGACATTTAAATTGCACTTTTCTTAACCAAATTGTGAGAAAGGATTCAGTCTATTTTCCAGACTACAGTTTTAAACCATTGTTTATTTAAAAAAATTAAATAATAATAATTAAAAAAAAAAGCTTAAGAAACATTTGTATTTTGTTGGAACAAGTGATTTTGTGGATAAGGCTTGTGCGATGCATTTATTCACAATCATTGTTTGCACTGCAAGGCAACAAAGGAGCGCTCCTGCCTGTTTGCATTCTTGTGGATGCAGTGCATGAATTCTGGTGTAAGCCTTTGAGGGAGGGTAAGGTCTGCTTTTCCATGCAGGTAAACTAGATCTGTTAAGAGGAAAATACTTCTCTAATCTGAGGTGGAACAAGTAGAAAAAGAAGAAACTAGGAAAAGCTACCAAGAAGAACAAAACGTCATCACAGCTCCTGGCTTCAAAACCAACAGAAATAAATACTTTCTGTGGTGCCTGACCATACCTGAGGATTAAGAGTTTACTGGAACCAGTAAGGTTCACTCAGCAGCTGAATAAATCTTTGAATAAAAGTGCTCATTCTGAAAAGATGCAATATGAGAAAAAGATTGCTTATTGTATTTCTGCTTGTATTTTGTCTCATTAAGATGATTCTTTTTTCAATTTTGAAAATTTACGGTTGCAGTCCATATTCTAATGAAAAAACCAGTCTCCAGAATTCAAAAGTCTCTCAGTGTTTGGCAATTCATAAATGAGTAAAGTGAAAAACAGTTTTATCTCAGAGCACTGGTCAGCTCAGGTGCCATCCCAGCCATAAAACTAACACCATCTGACTTTAAATACACCAGAAGACCTACTTAGCTCACACTCAGAGTGTATTCCACCTTGAAAAATATTTGAATATTTATTTTTGTTCAGTTTTTACCACTTGGGGGGATGAGGTAGTTGGAATGAAGGCGTTGAGGTGGAGAACAAGGAGTGTGGGAGACAAGGTGTTTCAATTTGTATTCATTTCTCACTATCCGAACCTACTTTGATTAGAAAGGGATTGCAATATTATTTCCCCAAATCATGTCTGTTTACCTGTGATGGTTATTGGTAAGTGCTCTCTCTGTCTTTACTTTGACCAACAATTCTTTTAATCTAATTTTTTCTCCCTGTTATGTTGAGGAGGGGAGTGTAAAGCAGCTGGATGGGTATCTGACAGCTGACTGAGTTCAAGCCTTGCATACTCCTGTGGTGATGTTAAATGTAAAATTTGATCTTTAAATTTTGTTTAAAAATGTTCAAAAACACATAATGGGATAGAACTTCATGGAAGATATCAGAGCCTAGGGAAGAAAATATGCTGTGTCTGTAGAGTTGTGAAGTGGTGTTTAATGGCATCTTTGAATTACAGGTCTTTAATGTTAGAAGAGATAAATCAACTCTGAAGTAGACGATTTTAGGGGAAAGAGAGAGATCTGCTTACATTTCTATCAAGCTGCTAAGCAACAACCAGTGGTCTGAAACCAAATGTCCAAGGCCATGTTATGCTTTATTTAAAACACTCTTAAGGGGCTTGTTATCTTTAGGATAGTTTCTTATATTTTTGTAGAGAAACAATTGTAAATAAAAGAAGAAAGGAGCATATTTAAGGTTCTGATAAATCATTTTTGTAAAACAGGTTACAGAGAGGTAAGCTGTTACCAGGACAAGGGTTTCTGAGAAAAAGAAATCTTTTTGCTTTGTTATTGAAACAAAATAATTGTTTTAATGTTAAAATATTTGGTTCTCTTGTTTAAATAAAGAGAAAAAAAATTTCTGTCAAATGTCTCTCTCCTTTTTTTTGTTAGTTTTTTGCTTCTTCTGCTTCCATGGCAATTGTACCTGAAGAGAAGTGGGGTGAAGAGCCATGTTTTCTGGCTTACAGAGGATAAAAGGCAAGCAGGAGAGGGTCATGAAAAGAATGAAGTTGCTCTTTCGTACAACCATGACAGAGTGGAACAATGTTATATTTGCTTTTATCGTTAATTTATTCTAATGAGAACCTTTTTTTTTTTTTTTTTTTTTTTTTGTTTGGGGGGGGGAT
>VXBS01006238.1:522873-656548 GCA_013400255.1 Sitta europaea
TTTGGGTTGGGGGGAGTAATACATCATGAAGCAGGAAGTAGAAATAGCTAATTATGCATTTTATTTAGTTAATATCTAGTTTCTTTCACAAACCAATGCTCTGATAGTTTTTTATTATTTTTCAAATAATTATATTTACTGAGTTTATGACTGTTGATTTATTCTACTCATGTCTTCTTTTTTCCTTGGAAAAAGAAATTAATTATTTGTGTGCTGAAATTATCTTAGATACCTTTTTCAACCTGAACGATTCTATGAGTCTATTAAATTTCTATCACACATGAAATTTCAGAACCATGGATAGATGTCAGACACTGGGACTCTGTACAGTGCTCTACAATGTCCTGCTCCTGCTGAAGGATTATTGTCTTTGCAAGCATTACAGTTGAATCAAAAACTGAGTGAACTGCCCAAATGACCAACAGCCAAGACTTAGACATGTGCCTGACTGTAAAAAAATGCCTTTGAGTTACTGGACCCTTTTGTCAAAAGTCTCTCTTCATAATCTTAAACCAAAACAAGGTCCATGAGACAAATTTTCTTGAGCCTAAAAATGAAAACGACAGTGAGAACTTTCTGTCTTTGTCTGGCAGCTTGGTGCTTCACGTACTCATCTGAGAAGCTAATTTTTCATATAATTGATATGTCAGTCTAGTAACTACAACAGAGTCATCAAGATATTCTGATTTCAGAGTACCCTGTAAACCTTCCAGTTCAAACAATCTCTTCAGAATAAGAAAGTGTAGTTTTAAAATCATATGAGACTGGGGGTGTGGTTTCACCTATGTCTAGTTGACATTGCCATCAAATGTAGAAATCATTTTGATTTTGACTGCATGTATTCATACTGTACTACATAGGAACAACCCCCAAAAACCAAACCATTTCTTTGCCATCCTTCACCTTCTCGCTCTCCACACACAAAAAAATGCCTACCAGACCTGTTTTAGTGGAAATCTGTCATAGGGATTTTTCTGTTTTGTGTTTGGTGAGCTGTAGTGGTAGTGGTAGTAGAGTTTATAGCATAAAGTAATTTAATTTCAAGTCATAAAACCTTTCCCTTAAAAAATGGAAATATTACTTCAACACATATATTAGTAGCCTAGCTATGAATATGTTTATGTACATGTACAGGACTGTAGTTGTACGCTTGAGAGCACAATCATGCACACACACAAACACACACACACATACATATTTGTGTGTGTGTATATATATACACACACATACATATATTAAACATATATATACATATACATGCACATATACATACATATATATAAATATATACATATATACATATACATATACATACATACATATATATATATATATATAACTATTTTCCTAATTGATTTTCTTGATTTCATCCTTCTCAAAATAAGTATACTTTTTCCATTTAATTTTTTCTCTTTGATACGCTAATCAATGAATGAAAGGTGAAATAACTTCACACTCCCTTCAGACATGTCACTGAGTCATCTCTGCACAGGAGTCTTAGTAATTAGAATGATAAAAAGCACTCTAGGCTTCCTTAGCTCTAATTCTTACAGAACACAGCAGCATCACACCTCTTACCAAAAAAAAAAAAAAAAAAAAAAAAAAAAAAAAAAAATATAAAAAATCCAAGGAAAANAAAAAAAAAGTAATAAAATTTTAAAGATCGCAGGAAGGAAACAAGAAACCTGAAGAGCAGAAAATAACAGAAAAGCTGTCTGTTTCTTGGCTTCTTAGGTGCAGTCTGAGGCTCCTGGGCCTGAAGTTTCTGAGTTTCTAGACTCGGTTTCTTTGTGATGTTTTGGTTCAGGAAGACCTGGTTCTCACAGGCTTGACATAAACATTGCAAGTGTTATTGTAACAAGAGTGATGTTTTGGATTCCTGTCTGTGGGATGGACCTTCTCTGTATCTTTCAGTTTGGGCCAATGGGATGAAGAGTTCTGGCACTCTTCTGACCAATGGGATAGCCTGTTCTAGAAGGTATATAAAGGGGGTCAGGTTTTGAATAAAGATTGGAGTCAGATGAATTTAGCAAAGGAGGTTTGTGTTGTTTGTTTCTCCCCACAGCGACACTTAGGTACTTTCTGTTTGTAATGCAAGGTTTGGAATTTTCAGACATTCCACTTGGATGGGAAAGAAAAAGGGGTTCTATTAAACTTTTTACTAAGAGACAAGTCTCTCTGTTTTCTGGAAGTTTTACTCAGGTATGTTCTAAGTTGTGGTCACCTATGTACAGCTTTGACACTCCGCTTTTTAAAATATTTTCAAGTTATAAATGAACATATTTCTGAATGTATTTTCAAAATGGTTGTTAATTGAGCTCTTCAAGTCTTTTGACACCTTAAAGTATTATTAATATTTCTGATTGTTACTATCATGCCAATTCTATATTATATTTCTTAAATGTATCTTCTATTTTACTTTTTGTTTGTGATAATTCTGATTTTTTTTCTTTACTAGTATCAAATCGAGAATACTGAAAATGCTAATCTCATTCTTACAAGGGAATTGATTGACAATAGCTAACTCTTATAGCAGATGAGATACATCCCATCCCCTCAGCAGGCAGATAAAGACTCAAATAGCAGTCAGTAAAAACAGAATAGTAAAAAAAAAACAAGCACACACACACACACACACAAAGGGAAAACAAAAAGAAAAATTAGGAAAAGAGGAAAACAGAAGAGAAAAAATAATCTTCAGTCTACTATTTTCTCAGGTAAATCTAGATTTCTATAAAACTATTAGTGTTAGACAAAATAACTCATAATTTTCTAAATATTCTTTCAAAAAGTATCCCAAACTATGTTGAACTATACTTTGAATTTCATTAAACTTAGGGCCTGGTTTCGTAAGTCCTCATTTGCATAGGTATATCTCAGTGAATGATTCATGAGAATAGGCTTTGGTGGGAGTGTTAAAGAGAGAACTTTGCAAAGCAGGTCCATTTTTTTGTGATAGACAAACCTGTTTAACTTAAAACCTGTGCTGTTTGCATCCATCTGGATACTCTGATTTCTGAGCCAATTTTTCTAATTATAAAAGCAGTTTGGCACAAATGTTTTAAATAACTAACTACTTTCAAATACTATTAGCTGACTGTGGAAGAGGAAACCTGCACTTAAAAGTTCTCTAGTTTTCACCATTTGTAAGAGTTAGTTGATAATTTGGAGATAATATGGTTGATTTAACAGCTGTTTATTTTTTCTCACCATAATGTATTTAACATGAGATGATTTTATGACTATAGCATTCTTCTATGGCTGACTGAACATGAGCCTGAGAAGCAAACCTGAAACCTGCTCCTAAGGTCTTTACATTTATGAAACCAGGTCCAAAGCATTCTGAAAGTCTTATTCTCACATGTTTACATAAAAATTTGTGCATACAGATAGGGTAATAAATCATAAAAGTGAAAGAAGAACTGGCATATCTGTTCATCTAACTATAGAATCTGAAGTAATCTATAGCTAATGCATTTTCTGAAAATCATCAGATAGGTCTGCAAGGCACTTAGAATGTTATTCACTGTTAAGCGTTTGTGATTTGTAATAGATTAGTCTTTCAAAGCAACTACGGCCATCATACTCCATGGGTAATCAAATAGTTCCTACACGACTTTCTTCCTCTGAATTTCATATAAATTTTTAATTAATGCCTTACATTACTCAAGCTTTTATGCAATTAGGTGATAAATTATTCAATTTTTGATGTTATGTTTTCAAGAGATGTTAAATCAAAGAAGTTAATGATTGAACACATTTTAATAGATTTGCTACTGTAGCTTTTAGTCACTTTTTAAATAATTTTGATTGAATTTTGGTGCTTATAAAAGTGAAAGGCTAAGAACCATTTTTTCAAAAGGTTTACTGAATTTCTGACTAATTTCAGAGTTCTGAAGACAGTGTAAATTACAGGCCATAAACAAAAACACAGATGAAAAGGAATTAAGTGGTATTAAGCATGACCCACCCCAGCCTAAAAGACTTAGGAAATCACAAAGTATAAGACACTTCTTAACCACGCTTAACCACATTTTTTCTGTCTCTACAAGATAAAAAAAAAAAAATCTCAAACAAAAAAAATCTGCTAAAATTATTCACCATTAAAGTGCAAAGCAAATCTTTACCCATTGATTTCTTGTGAGTATTATGTCTTCCAAGGACTGTTGAAACTCAGTATCAATCAATGTTTTCTCTGCAGACCTCCTCTTTGGACAATGGCGTGACAGTGAGAAAGCTGGCTAATGTCCTGGCTCTGGCCAGGACAGGGTTAATTTTTGCAGTAGCCAGGAAGGGGCATGGCTAAGAGACAGAGGTAATTATAGACCACCTTACATCATTCTCCAGGGACTGGAGAAGAGCTCCCTTTGGAGTGGAGTCACACGGCATGCCGGAGGGAATGCTTGGGTATAGTTGGGAATTGTTCCTGTGGATCACTCGCCTCTCTCTGGTTCCCTCTGTCATTAGCATTGATGCTGTTACTGTTGTCTTCTTTCATTGCTGTTTCAGATAAATTGTTCTTATCACAAGTTGTGATCTTTACTTTTTGTGCCTCCAGTTCTGCTCTCCAGCCCACCACAGGGGGATGGTGAGACAGAATGTGAAGCACATGGTTTAGAGGGTGTCAGTGAGAACACTTAATTGGGGAACACCATGATAGGATTTAGGAAAACTATTTCATAAAATCCAAATGGCTTGGGTTGGAAAGGATCTTAAAGATCATCTAGATCCAACACTTCTTCCCTGGGCAAGGAACCTTTCACTAGACTCAAAGTCCCATCCAACCTGGCCTTGAACACTTCCAGAGATGAGGCACTCACACCTTTTCTGGGCAACCTGTTCCTATGCTTCACCACCCTCGCAGCAAAGAATATCTTCCTATTGCCTTATCTAAACCTTATCTCTTCCAGTTTTAAGCCATTCCTCATCACTACACACCTTTGTAAAAAGTCCCTCCCATCTCTCTTGTAGGCCTCCTACAGAATTAAAAAACCACAATAAGGTCACCCCAGAGCCTTCTCTACTGCAGGGTGAGCAACCACAACTCTCTCAGCCAGATATGTATACCTGATATATATCTCAGGTATTATATATGTTTATATACTTATATATATCATACCTGAATAGTTTCTTACTTGCATTCTAGAGTATCTCACCCTCCATGTCTATCAGTGAAGGGCATTCTGATTAAGCTGGCAAATATGGAATGAAAATAATGTTATATCTGATTTCTCATCTTATTCTGTAAGACTAGGCTGTCCAGAAAATAAAGTAGAAAAAAAAGGCACCAAAAAAACAGGAATGACAAATGGAAGATGTAGAACTTAATTTCATAAACTGATATTTTTTAAGTAGCATGTACTTTATCAGCATGTACTTTGGTTTCCAACTAATGATATTGCTCCAAAGTTTACCAGACTGAGGAAAAAGATGCTATCAGAATTCTACAAAAATGACAATTCTCTCACAATCTGACAATCTTTCTTTGTAGAGATTGTTAGGTACCATGGACACATTTTAATACATGATTCCCTGATTTTTGAGGATAATTAAAAGGAAATAACCTAATTTCAACTCTGTCTTCTTCTGTTCATCTTTTAATGCTTTTATATATATGTATATATGCATACATATATGTATAAACACACACACATGTACACACACAGGTAATATATTGCTTCCTACAGAACCTTTTTATCAAAGATCCTCTATTACTTTACAGATATTGATGTAGATTCAAGGTATCCTTTGTTATATATGTTTTGTAAAAAGGAGAAAATATGGCAGTTTCAATTTTCCCTAGACATTAAACTGTAGCCCTTACTATTTCATTCTGAGCAGTTTTTAGACTGAAGAACTTTTATAAAATAAGAATTTTCACACTCTGAATAACCAAAAAGTGAAAAGTTGCAAATTTGGCAGCGAGCTATTTTCATTTGAAGTAAAAATCAGCCCACACAAATTCACACCTGTAGTACATGTTGAATAAAATAATGAAAAAATAAAAGTACAGTTACTAGATAGTAATTTAGTTTTCCATATTATGTTCTTTAAATGTTGTCATTCACCACTGGAAAGCAGACAGCTTTGAATAGAATACAGTTAAAATGTGATATGTGTCCTTATTTTGCACTTGATTTTATTATCACTATTTAAATTAGATCGACTGATGAGACAAAAGTATCAAAATTTTTATTAATAAATATTTGATTTTTTAAAATATTTTGTATCATTTGTTAGGGAATAAAAAACCTGCTTTCCCTGATTCCCAAACAGAAATAAAATACTCTCCTTTTAGAATGACATTTTAAAAACATAAAATGAAATGTTCATAACATCACACATATATTTTGTGTACTGATAATGAACATAGAAACTGAAACAGTTCAAACAGGGAAATAAATCAGGAACAAACAAACAAAGCAAAAGTTTGCATATTTCACAAGATCCCAACCTGGAAGTAGTTTGGAACAAAAGTCTTTTAAAATGCATTCTAGAAAAATTATTTCAATCATAGTAATGAGGGCCACCTTCCCATCCATAGCAGAATGGCAAAGCATGAAAAGGTGAGAAAGCATATGAAATGAAAATCAATGTTGGATGAGTAAACAAGTTAGTATTACTGCTTATGTATCTACTGGCAATTTAGTAAAGTTATTGATTAGATACTTGAAATCATTCAGATGACCTTTCCAGAACAAATACAATAGCTTCAGAATAAGACCATTATTTATATAACTGGCTTTGCTCTGGTTTAATCAATTAGAAACTGATATTACTGGTTGGAACCAGTTTTTACCTTTTTCTTTCCCCAATTGGATCTGGTTTGATGCAAGAATACTGTAGAGGAACAGATTAAGAAACTCATGAAAATTATGAAACTTAAGAAAATTATGTCCATTTGAGTCTAAGTTATTCCTGAAAACTCTCTATATTCAATTGCCATTTAAACCACTCTTTTGAAATGAAATACATTTTTGAATAAAATGAAAATGTTGACTCTTGGTTACTGTGACATCAGAAAATTAAGACCATCAAGTTTTCAAGTTCATACCTTCACAAGGCATAAACACCTCATTTTTCTCACAGACGTGACAAATGTTTTGCACTTTTCTTCTTACCTTTCAGAGGAACAATGGGATGATTCAAAATGGTTTGATTGCAGCTCTTACCTGGTTTCAAACATTCCAAAATATATTTTATCCTCTGGAATTGTTCTTTTATATAAATTGTTTAATAAAGTTTACTACTTCATTACTGGTGGTTGACCTCTTCTCCCAGACAATTATCGACAAACAAGTGTACAAAGCTTCAAGCTCCAGTAGGGCAGGTTGGACATGAGGAGGAATTCCTTCATGTAAAGGGGTGTCAAATTTTAGAATGGACTAAAATGGTCAAAGGAAGTGGTGGAGTCACCACCCCTGGAAGTACTCAACAATTTATTGGTATGGTTTAGTTTACAAGGTGGTGATAACTGAAGGGTTGGATTTGACGATCTCTGAGGTCTTTTCCAACTTTATTTATTCTGTGATTTTTTGACATGTAGTATTGCTAAAGGAGAAGCTGCTACCTGTGTATTTTCACAGAATTTAGGGAGTCACCCCCCCACCCCACCCCGAGACTGTAAGTGCCAGGAGTCTAGTCTTTGGTAATTGGCTACTCCAGTGTGCTGATGAGTGTCCCATTTGACTCCCCCCTTGCACACTAAGGCCATTCTAAGGCCCACTTCCTCTTACAGGTTTAACCCTAATTTTTCCAATAGAGAGTCTTAGGTGCTGGATTAAAAAAATACAAAAAATTGAATGAATGGATACCACAGCAGGTCAATTTGGGCTACATGCATCTGGAGGGAGACCCAGAACAAAGAAATCCCTGGGCAATTTTTTCTTGGTTCCCTCTAGATTAAAATGACTTACCTTCATCTTCTGGTATCCATCTAGTTGTACTTTAACATTTCAGGGTATGACTGCTTAAAGAACTTAGAATAGTAGGATTGTTGTGCCAGAATGTAGCCTGGTTTACTGCAATTACTTCTATCCCTGCAAGACCAGCTAGTCTGGGAGATATGAAGAGAGGAAGAGATCAGATGGCAAAAATAAACAGAATTGTGCTGAAAGCAACCCTTTTTATTCAAATCACACTCTCCCCAGGAGACAGCAGCTGAATATTGCATCTGAAGCTAAGTACATTTGGGAGTCTAGAAGATTCCCAAAGAGAATTTATTTAAAGTTCCAAAGACCTCAATGAGCTTGACTCAAAATCTCTGTCAATAAATGAACAGAAGTTTTTCAGATCAAAATAAATACTAAAAAATCTGCTCTTAGAATTAAGGACCATCCCAGAAGAAAACATTGACAAAGGAAATGGAAATTACTGGAAGTCAATTTTTATGCCCATAAGTTTCATGCAAACAGGTGGGCAATTCTAACAGATGTACATTTGTACCCATAGGTTTTGCTTCCAGAATGCCACATGCTGAGGACTGTACTGCTGCACTAGCTCAATCACAATTTATTTGAATTTTCAAGGAATGTTTTTTTTCCTGACGGTCTAACTATTGTATTACTTGTCTAATCTCTGATTGCAGCAAAGAAGAAGGATGCACAAAACTTAGTCAGTATGAGCATGCCACTGTAAGATATTCATCAGGCACCCTCTTAAACATCTATTAAAAAATTATATTATTAAAGGATTAAATCCAATGTGCTAGATATATGCAATTCATCTTAAAAAATGGGTCTTTTGTTTGTTTCTGGGGTTTCTGTTTAGTTCTGTTCATTTCTTTAATTTTGGGTTTGGGTTTGGGTTTGGGTTTTTTCAGAGCTTAATTGCTTTCCAAAAGGTTTAAAAGGTAGGGAGGTTTTTTCCACATAAAGTAGAGATGTAGAAAATGTTAGCGATACGTTGTGCTAGAAACTTTAATTCTGTTGTTGCTGTGATATGAATAAAATAACAGTACCTGAAAAAGAAAACGTAGAATGAGCATTTAAAATAGATACTCTTGTAAACTGAAGAATGGGAGAAAACACTGTATCAAACAACTGCAGGTTTGCCATTTTGTATCCTTGCATATATATTGTCTTTCAAAATTATATTTTTGCAAGACCAGCCAACACAATTTATTTAAACACGTAAAAACCAGTTGTATTTGTACCTGATACTGCTTAACTATGCATTAAGACTGACAGAAGGTTGTAGGAGCTATAAGGCTGAATACCTTTGTTAGCCAGCCATAGCCTGTAGAGAATTACATATATTTTCAGAAAGGAGGTACTGATACATTGTTCTACATAGGCCGTCCTCCTAGAAATGCAATGCAGTTTCTTTTTTTGGGTAAAAAGTCTAAATTTTCTTATGTTGTCTACTCTGCAGAAAATTTCAGACAGATGGAATTTTGAGGTTAGATACTATAAAAGAAGATCAGGTTTGTGACTACCTGAGGAGTCTGAATTTACTGCATCTATTGGACCTGATGAGATGTATCCCCAAGCCCTGAGAGAGGTGGTTAATGTAGTTGCCAAACCACTTTCCATGATATTAGAAAAGCCATAACATACAGGTGAAGTCCCAGGCCACTAAAAAATGGAAAATATTGCGCCAGTTTTTAGAAAGTGTAAAAAGGAAGAACCCAGGAAATACTGACCTGTCAGCCTCTCCTCTGTGTCTGGGAAGATCATGGAACAGATCCTTCTGGGAACTGTGTTAAGGCACATGGAGAAGAGTGGCATGATTTGAGACAGCTGGCATAACTTCACCAAGGGCAAGTCTTGACTGACCAATCTAGTGGCCTTATGTGGTCAAGCAACTACAACTGTAGACAAGGCAAGTGCTAAAGATGTCATCTCTCTGGACTTTTGTAAGGCTTTTGACCCGGTCCCCTATAACATGCTTCGCTCTTAATTATAAACATATGAATTTGTTATGCATGATGCCTATCTCTCTTATGCAGGAAGAATAGCCTGGATGATCTCATCCAGAGGCTGGTGGTCAACAAATCAATGTCCTGATGGCATTGTCAGTCCCCAGTGAAAAGTGGTGTCCCCTCAAGGGACCATATTTTGACCAGTACTGTTTAATGTCTTCATCAATGATATGGACAAAGGGATTAAGTACACTCTCAGCAAGTCTGCAGATGACATCAAGTTGAGTGGTGAAGTTGACACCCTTGAAGGACAGGATGTCATCCAGAGGGTCTTCGACAAGCTTGAGAAGTGAATTTTAGGGAACTTCAACAGGCCATGTACCAGGTGCTGTACCTGAGTGGGAGCATCCCTTGCTATTAATACACTCTGTGGAATGAAGGAATTGAGAGCAGCCCTGTCGAGAAGGACTTGGGACTGCAGGTGGATGAGAGACTGGACATGACCCATCCATGTGCACTTGCAACCCAGAAAGCCAAATGTGTCCTGGGCTGCATCCAAAGCTGCATGGCCATAGGAGTGAGGGAGCGGATTCTGTCCCTCTGCTCTCCTCTGGTGAGACCCCACCTGGAGTGCTGTGTCCAGCTCCACAGTCCCCAGCATCATAAGGATATGGATATGTAAGAGCAAGTCCAGAGGAGGACCACAAAGACAATCAGAGAGATGGAGCACCTCTCCTGCGAAGACAGGCCGAGAGATTTAGGGCTGTTCAAGCTGGAAAAGAGAAGGCTCTAGGGGAGATCTTATTACAGTCTCTCAGTGCTTAAAGGGGGCTTGTAAGACAGAAGAAGACAATATTTTTGTTTAGGTCCTGTTGTGACAAGACAAGGGAAAAAGATTTTAAACTAAAAGAATAAATTCAGACTAGATATAAGGAAAATTTGTTGTTTCTGAAAATAAGCCTTCTGATTTGTTTTAGTATAGTGGAGTCAGTTCTCATGAATTGTAAGATAAACAAGGATCATGTTTGCATTCCTTTGTAAAAGATATCACCTGATGGACTTCTCAAGTGACCAGTGGAGATGGAGAGGTGGGAACTTCTCTGTCCAATCTCTGATCACTGGCCAGAAACTTATAGATATGAGGTCAACAATAAACTAGAGATTTTTTTTTTCCTTTTTTCTACAATGAGACTGGTCAAATACAGGTACAGATTTCCCAGAGATATTTTGCATGTTTCTTCCATGGAAAAATTCTAGATCAGATGGGATGAAGTTCTGAGGGACCTGATCTAGTTAAAGATGTCCCTGCTCATTGCAGTGGAATTGATCTAGATGACCTTTAAAAGTCCTTTCCATCCCAAACCATTTTATGATTCTATCATTCTAATTTATTTTTTCATTTTCTCATGTGCTAACACAGAATGAATTTCTCTTTGCCTATAGAGATAAAACTTGTTTAATAAGAGCTCTATACTGACATTTTTGCTGATTGAAATCTTTTTTCCTTTACTATTTTTAAACTTTTTGAGAACTTAAAATGATCAAGACTAATCAAATATCCTTCTATGTGAAATTGTTAAAGCACATATTTTATGTTCATATGATGAAATTTGCATTTAAAAGAAGCTATATAAAGGCATGCTCTATCTGGGCATGTACCAGTCAAAAAGGGACTAAGATGGTCTCTATGATGCACGTGTTTCTCTATATATAATTACTTTATCTAAGGCCATTAAGTAAACCTCAGACTAAGTCTCAGCTAAGACAACTCTGACTTTGTTGTCAACATTCTGAAATTTCTCACTTTCTGAAGTAATGAAGCAATGTAACTGGATTAGTAGAAATTCTTGAAGAAGTGAGGGAGAGAGGGCTTTGATTAATTATTGAAGCAAAATGTTATTGTCCCAGAATAATTTAACACAAGTTATGATACTTTAATTCATCTCTGCTTTAAAGAGAAACAACTATTATATATATGTTTAAATGAGTAATAAAAATTTGAAACATATTATATTTGAAAATGGAACTTCCCTTTGCATTTTCCCCATATCAAGCTAAAATTATCTCAATTGTACTAATACAATATAAAACATAGTTTCACTAGAAATCTACACACATCCAAAATTAATTCCAGATTTCATATGTTGAAAGATCTAAGATTGGGTTTCCAATGACAAAAGATTTCAATCCTTACAAAGATTGGATTCACTGGTATTAAAAAAATAATTTTTTATTCATCATCTTTGGTTTGGGAAGCTCAAGAAAATAAAGAAGAATCTTCAGAAAAAGCTGAAAGACCCCCACCCCCTTGTTTCTTGTCCTCATAAAAAATTTTTTAAAAAGTTTCACAAGATAACATTAAACCATCTTAGGCTGATTTTATCAACTTAATCTTCTAAGAATCTACAATCTGACCCAACACATATTAATGTTAATTAGAGTATTTCTATTGACTCTGGCTAGATTGGATTTGATATATGTCTATACTAATGAATTCATCAGAACTGAAAAATGTTTATATTCTGCCTTTCTCATGGTCTGCTTTTAATATTCTCTTTTCCCTCCAGCTTTGTGATTAATCAACAGCTGAGCATAAAATGTGCTTTATTTTCCATTTTTGGGAATTTTTTGAGCTTCAAATTTTCCCATAAGGGTATAAAGTCAAAATCTAGGCAACCTAGAGAGAAACCCCCAAATCCTTGGATCGTTCAATCAGCTTTATGATCTTTCAAATATTTTGTTTATTATTAATTGTTACCATTCTACAATAATTAACTAAAATTTCTCTCAAGGATTGGGGTAACTAATTCAGAACCATCTGCTGTGGAAATTTTTTGACTGTGTCTCTGCGTGAGCAGGACTGTGATCCCAGAGATTCATATATCCAGGTGCAAGAAACTGAAGGAATCTGGATCCAAGGAAGGCTGATAAGAAGGCTGAAGTGACTAAGCCCAGCAGCTGAAGGGATCCAGGCTGTGCATATATAGACAGAGAGATGTGTATTTCCCACCAACTGTCCATCATCCTGACAAGCCAGGGGGATGAACAGGATGAGGCCACTCACTGGTGTTCTTTGTGCTTGTGTGAGTGGTGATTATGTCTCTCTACAATGACCAAAATAGAGAGGCATATTTTTATAGGTGAGTTTGTATTTGCTATCATTGGGAATTCATCCTCAGTCTCACCTGGAATAAGGTTGTTCAATTTGTCACCCCCAAAGTCAAAAGTAAAGAAATTTTCATTTCATCTATCACTAGAGTATTGAAGCCATTGTAACATTTAGTAACTAAGAATCACTTACTAGTGAAAATATCTCTTCCATATAGGGAATAAAATTAAGATTTTTTGTATTTTGAAACACAATCCTACAATGTCATATCCTAAAATATTATTAAAATAAAAAAATCACAGACTCTTTTTATGAACTGTATAAGTTTTCAGAAATCTTCAGAAATCAAAAATTTGTGTATTCTTTAGCTGCTAAAAAAAGTCCTAGCTTGCCCTTGTATTAAAATCAAAATATTATTTCACTGGAATTTGAATAAAGTATTTTAACTCGAGACTTAATTGAAAGATAGCATCACACATGGGAAAGGTGCATAAATTTACTGTTTGCTGCACTTTGTCTCTTATAGCTATAAATATTCAGCAATGGAAAAATCAAAACAAAACTTGTACATAAGAATAGCTGAAGTGGCCATTTGCCTTCATTGTAAACCACAAAAAAATCAATCTGATACTATTAGATATTCCATGCTATTATAGTGATTCATTTTTAAAGCAGATGTAGGCTTATCAAGAAATTAGATTTCCAATTTTTGGTATTTTCTGCCAGACTGAACATGAGTACTTTTTCCCACCAGATCCAGAGTCTCCAAGTTTCTTAATTAAATTGGAATTTCCTGGTCATCTCACTTCATTTCACAGGAATAGCTGCACTAACTTTAATAGAGAATGCAGGGAGTATTGTTTCAAGATCTTTTAGACACAGACAGGTTAATGCCAGTAGGTGCAACCGTAGTCTCCCTACTACAATGCTGAAGGCAGGAGGGAAGGAAAGATGATAATGACACATAAACCAGGTTAGTCTAAGCCAGCTTGATTTTAGGTAGAGTACAGCAGGTAGGCAGGTGGTGCAATCAAACAAGTAAGCCTCTCCCAGGTCAGTGCTCCTTAATTTTTTTGCAGCACCTATTCAGGACAATTGTGTTCTTCCAGATCCAAACTAAAAAGTTTGCATTATATTGCAGGGAAATACAGCAATTTTGTAATTTACTTGGATTAAGAGTCTTTGCACCGGGTTCCATTGTGTGATGTGGCCATACAATAAACACGCAGTCTTGAAGGACTTTATATTTTTCTCATTATCCAGCTGAGAGTAGGAAATGGCACTGGGCAGAAGTGGGAGTCTTGTCTGCTATGGTGGACACAGTTGCCTTCTTATTTTCTCTCATCACTACCATTATGCCATTGAATTTCTAATAGCTGCTCCCAATTTACCCTGAGAGCTGCTTGGCTCCTAAATATGCCATTTCACTTTCCTCAGCAGCAGGATCTTTCCATGATGTACTAAAATCCCATTTTGCCTTCCCTTTCTTTCTGGCAGCATGCTGTGTCCATCAGCTATCTAAAAGCTTCCATCCCAGAGGAGGCTGCATTTCATTAGTAGTGTACTGGGTAGTTATATGGTTCAAATCTGGTCTGAAGATAAAAATATTAATAATTGGATCAGTAGTGGTTTGAATTCTTTATGGCCTCTTTTTCTATTCCATCCTCTTGTCTCTCTACAATTTGAGGATGTGCATTAATCTCTGGCGTAATACTCCTCCTGTCCTGAGCAAGCAACAAAACTCTACAGGGTTTCTAGAGACAATTTAATTTTTTGAAATAAGTTTTTACTTCATTGCACCACTCTCAGGGAGTTTCATACCCTAGAAGGTGCCAGCCTTTGTTCGGGACTTAATAGGACATCTTTGCCGGCATACAGATCAATGTCGACAAGATAATGATTACTACTGTCACACTACTCATTTTTAAGTGTGAAATCTGGACTGGGTTTTTTTGGTGCACCGTGTGCAAGAAACTGATTTTATTCCATGTGATCAAGGATGCATTGATGGATACTGCTTGATAAAACATTTAATTTAGGGCTTCTTAGAGGCACCTTTAAAAGCAACTATTACTGAACTAATGATGTGCTAGCGATTGAACTTGTTCACTTCCCATCTCTGTGATGTCGCTCTGATGAACAAGTCAACACTGGAATGTGGCTGGTAGTTAATGGAATCAGATTTTGTCCTGGCATGCATCTGTCCTTCTATATTTAGCAAAGTTCCCTGTATTCAATTTTTTAATAATAGCTAAAGTTTAAAAAGAATGACTTACCAGTATAAGATATTTCTGTGATAATAAGCATTCTGACATTCTTGGCACTTAATTCTTCAGCAAAGCCATTGATATTAATCTACCTGGGTCACTTCCCAGACCTTTTCTTATATTACACCTTTCTAGAGATAGTTATCATTTAATACAGCTTTAAATAAACAAACAAACAAACACTCTTCTTAAGATAGCTAACTTAAAAAAAGGTTAATTTTCCAACTCCTGCCACTGACATTTTAGTGACCATGAGAAAGTTAATTAATTCACCATGTTTTGCACCATCTTTAAAACAGAAATTGCATGTCTTTTGTACATTACCTCTATTTAAATTCTCAGCTCTATAAAGAAAACAGTATCCTTTCCTGTATATTTTTAGAGTAGACAAAACAATGAGATCATAATCTATTACATTTCTGCTAAATTCTAAGGATGTTATTGTAATGCAAAAATTCAATCAAATAATCCATGATCAACTTGTATACCAAGAATTTACTCTTCTTCTGCTGTTTTTTTTGGTAAAACCACTAAACTATAATTGACATAAATCTGCTTTCAGCACTATGGAGAGCTTTGTGGAGCTTGGGGTGAACGACATTTATGGGTACAATCTTACCCTTACCCTCATATTGCATGAATCTCATTCTTTCTCTTATTTCTCATTCTTTCTCTCATTCTTTCTCTTATCAAACCATGATAACACAATGTTAACTGCAAAGCATTGAAGCAGGCTCAGAAAAGCAGGAAGATTCTCCTGAGACAGGAAGGGAAGAGTTCTTTGTGCCACAATCAGAAAAAAAAAGCCTTTTTTTAGCCATTATTATCCCCAGATTTGAGGGAAATGTTCTACTTTCTTTTCCACTGACACCAGCCTTGCTTTCTCCCATAGACTTGAACATAAATTTAAAGCAAAAAATCCAGAGAGGAGCCACTAAGCTGACTGGAGGGCTGGAGCACCTCTCCTATGAACATGGGCAGAGAGAATTAGGGTTGTTAAGCTTGGAGAAGTGAAGATACCTGTGACACCTTAGAGCAGCCTTCCATACATGCAAGAAGGTTAGAGAGGGATGTTGCACTAGGGTGTGTAGTGATAGAATAAGTGGGAATGACTTTAAGCTGAAGGAGGGTAGGTTTAGGTTACATATTAGGAAGAAATTCTTTACAGTGACGGTGGTCAGGTACTGGAACTAATGCCAACAGAGGTTATGGACTTCCCATCCCTGGAGACAAGACTGGATGGGCCTCTGAGTAACCTGTTTTAGTGGAAGGTGTCCCTGCCCATGGCAGGGATTTTGAAACTAGGTGACCTTTCAGATCCCTTCCAACCCAGACCATTCTGTAGTTCTATAATTCTGCGATAGGTGGATTTTTGCTCATCTCATTCAAATACTGATGAAATGGGCAGACCCTACTAATAAATTAAGGATGACAGTAGCATGGAATGATTTTTTTCCTGGAGGGCTGACATAAGAGACAATTAATTATAAGCTTATATTCTCAGTTTGGTCTGTATTCCAAAAGATACAGAAAGAAGTAATAATTCCAAAGATTTAGCAGAATTGTGCTACAAATCAAACTTGCTCCACCTGTTTTCTTACCACTGTTGTAGTATGGAAGGAAAACAGAAATATGAATTTTGAAATAATATACTGCGGTCTGTGTAACTAGATATGATGGAATAAATGAAATATTTTGTTTAATCTACCTTCTCTGGTAAGGTAAGTCTGCAAATCCCAACACACTGTTTATCTCCTCTAATGACACCAAGTCAATGCTTGGCAGTTGTTCTCACACATTACTTTTTATTTTTCACTCCTCAGCAGTTTCCTTCTCTCTCCCAGAAGTTTGCCAATGCTGTGACTGCAAACATATTTAAAAAACCCTAATAATCCACTAACACTTTTTCATTGATCCCATATGGTGCTCTGATGTTTGAGTTTGTGCATTACCAGGCATTTAATTCTACTGGTTTTATGTTCACATTCATGGGAAAAAAAATATCCATTTTAAGAAAAGTGCTGCTAATGAAAATCTTCAGGCCTTTTTCTGTTGTTCTATTTGACTCTTGGAAGAGAAGTTGCCAATGGTTCAATGTTTCACAGGAAGTTTTGGTGTGTGAGAGACTTAACTGCCATTCACACTTCAGGAAGAGACAGTGTCTGTTGTCATGAACAAAGAACCAGTAATGATTTGTAGGAATAAAATCCTTGAATGCATGGCAGGACTTTGATTTGCGCTGGTCCAAAATGTTCCTGTTGTTAAGTATGATGAAACTAGCCCATTGTGTGACGTGTCCATACTTAACAAAAGTGTGTATTGGGAGGGTTCTTCACCTGTTTGTGGACACCCTTCCTTGGGGAAAGTTGAGCCAAAAAAAAATGCTTCTGAGAAGGGGGTCTCCTGTTCCCCTTTGTCACCTTTCTCCTCATTATTTGCACCTTGAATCAGTTCTGCTAAGAAGTGTAAGAGGACAAGAAATGTCACTTTATTTGGTTTACCAAAGTGAATTAGTTCAGAAAAGTCTTGTGAGAACAAAAGCAGGAGTGAGGGAGTATGGAGGAGTTAGCTCAGGGTACACAGAGGAAAGAAAAAAAAATGGATTGTGCCTGAAAAGGTACCTCCATCTGAAAGCCTCACTAAGAAAAAGGACAAAAAAATGGTGGGATGGGGATGCAAAGGAGGGTGGGGGAGGAGTGACAAATAATAGATATCTAAGCAATTAACCTAGTATAATGAGGCCATTATCTAACATGGATTGAATAAAAACAAAGCAAAACATTAATAAAATTATGTATTTTCAGTCAAGACAGTAACTCTTTTTTTGTAGAAAAAAAATTGATTAATTTTCTCCTACCTACTCCAAAATACAAAAAAGCAGGTTTATAATCATCTTTTTCTATCTGACATGTGACAACACGAGTACAGACCACTAGTGCCTTAGTATGGTTCTTCCCCTCTTCTCCAGAACATCTGTTTAGGTCTTTTTAACCCCTTATTATTTTTGTATTGAGAAAAGTCTCCTGCAGTGAAATTCATCCTAATACGAAACACCAGAACAAGCTCTCTGCAGATTCTTCTCATGGTCTCTTCTGAAGAATAGATGTAAAGGACCAGAAAGAGAAGCTCAGACATGTTCTGTGCTCCAAAGCTTTAGCTTTCAAATTTTAAAAGAAATTATAAATCTCTGTTATAGCTATTAAAAAGTAAAAATAAAGCCTTACATCATTATGACAATACATTTATTTCACAGATTATACCCAAGTTTGGAAAAACAAGTCCACTAATTACTGGGATGTGAATTTTTCCCCTTAATTTCATTTATCTCTTCATTTTCTTACACACATGTATTTAGATATGAGAGTGAGGAAAGAGAAAAGGTCAGCAATCAGCTAAATAAACCACGTACCTAGAGAACATCCCTTCTTGGAAGGACTTTAAGCAAAATGGTGGTATTGTCATAAAACACTTATTTTCCCAATAAGGGAGGAAATTTGCACCACCTTTGTTTTACATATTATTTATTCTGTGGTCTGACATACTGTCTATGCTGCAATCAAGCCAAGTGAAAAGGAGTATTGTCACAAGGTTCTCACCACAGTCAATGAAAGCTCAATACCATCACAGAGTATCTTTTCTCCTCAGACCTGCCAGATCAACTCTGCACTTGGTCATTTTTATGTTAGTATAGGGTGAAAATGCTTCTAAAATCATGGGAACGAGGAATGTTGTGCTTTCTTTTTAGTGGACCATGCAAAACTGCACTTATGTAGGTTATAATTAAACATATTGATAAGAAACACAAACGATGTCATTATTTGGGGGCAAAATATTTGTTGATTTGGGGATCATGAGAATCAAGGTTTAGAGTTTCCAGGGTACCTGTAGATGAGATCATGTCTGTACAATGGAACAATATAAGTACGGTTATTGTAGTAATTGTTTTGCTTAAACAAGTATGTGGTTATATAATCATAACTAAAATGGTATAAATATGTGCATTCTGAACAAGGACGGTGCTACATTTGGGTTGCTATACCCCTAGTTCCTGAGTGCTCTTAATAAAGCACCTGCATAGAATCCATCCGTGATTATGTGATTCTGAATGCTAACACTTACACCAGCTCAACCAAAACTGTCAGGGATATCTACCATCAGTCCAGGAAGTTTCAGCCTTGCCAAAGCTACATCCTTCCCCCCCCCAGAATTACTATTTTCCACTTTTATTAATCAAAAAAGTAACCCAAAACTAACACTCTTCTGTATCCAGTCAAATTTATAAGATGCATTTTGGAATTTTGCCTAATAGATATTCATAATAATTAGATTCTCCTGATTTTTGGACACTGATAGTCAAAAGCAGTTTTTATTTCAGCTATGTGAAAGACTTATGTTTCCAAGTATGCACTCATCTTAACTAGGGAGCTGCAAAAGAATTTCTTAAAATGCATGTGTGTCTGTTCCCTCTCTCTCTTTGGAGATGTTAAGGGATAGTAATGAAATTGTTTCTGGTCACATTACTGAGAAAGATTAAAATGGGAAACAGAGTCATTGGAAGCTGCATTTATGTCAGACACCCCAGCTTCTTCTTCCCCTATAGATACAGATTTTAAACCTATACCTAGAATATATCTATTTATCTCTTAATATTCAGTAATTCTGAAGAGCTTTAATGTCTCAAAGGTGGCAATAAATAGAAATACATTTAGATACATGGCTTATCAGTATGGGTCCAAATCTCACATTCAATCAAAGGCAAAAATAAAACTTCACATATTGTTTTCCCCACTGGTGTATATACTGATCTCTCAGTGTGTGGCCTGTGTATTTTATTTTAAAAGGAAACTTATATGTTGCTGCATTTGTAAGCAATCGAGGAGTGCTTGGCATTCAAGAACCCTTTGTGAAATATACAGTGTTCTGCCATAGATTGTAAATGGGTCTTTAGCTTTTTCTTGGCCTGTTGAATTACCTTGATGATATGGACACCTTTTATTTTACTTTAAAATAACTTCAAGACGGAGAAAAGTTTCATGAAAAAGTAGAAAGTGTATATAAAATTGCAAGGAAAATGCAAGGGAAGAAAAGGAGTCTGACAAGACCACCTAGAGTTGATATGCATACTCCTAATGTTGCTGCAGTACAACATGATCTAGTGTCCTGCATGCTTGAGACTATTTGGCAGTGCTTTGATTCCTGAAAGATCACAAGTGTCACTCTGAAGTCGAGTAGTATTTGCAATAAAAGAAGCATCTGCATAATAAGAAAACCTCTAGACATTTAATATCTATATCTCTATGCTTAGCCAGACAATAAACTTTGAATTTTCTCATGTAATTCTCAGAAGGTTGTTTCAAGTTAAGGAAATTGCCCAAGGGAAACTGTAATTAAAAAATGCAGCTCTATGCAATGGCTATGACAAAGAACCAGTCTGATAAAATATACTTTAATTCTTCATAGTTGAGAGTGATTTGGAGTAGTCCTGTTTACAAAAAAAAAATTAAAATTCTTTAGAGATCATTTGTACTGAGATCCACAGTCCTGTCTAATGATGTCTGAACTAACTCTTCACCAGAAAATGCATGTCAGAATGGCTCTTTCCTTGTGCTGTTAAACTGAAATGGTTGTCCAATAACAAGGCACAGATGGAAGGAAAAAAATAGTGTTGATGGATGCCTTGGATATTAGTGGTTGCCTTTTAAGTATAAAAATATATATTTTATTTTATTCTTCAGAAGTTGAGCCTGAAAAAAGATACAATGACAGAAAATATTAGCAGGTTGACAGTAGTAAAAATATATTAATCTAGCTCATAAAAAGTGGTCTAAAAGTAGCAACAGAATATATTGTTGAAAGTATAGGAATATCCAAGGATATTCAGCTGTGTTCCCCTCATAGAAATGTAATCAGTCAAGCAATTTTCTGCCAATGAAGAACTCACCAGGTATGCCACACTTTTACCATGTGTCAGCAGTTGTAGTAAGTATTATCCACTCTGTGGCTGTCATGAAGATGTTGTGGCAGAAATGCCATGCTGATATTTTTCTTAATGTTTTGAGGTTTCCTGATAGAACCTAAAATCATTTAAAGACAGATTTATATGGAAATAAACCTATTAGCCTGGCATACAAACAAACCTGACTATTCTTGAAGGCATTAGTCTAAACACTTGTGGTTGTCTTTCATGAATTTGGTCTAAAAGAAGTTTTTAGGCCAGATGCAGCAGAATGTTTCATATTTGACATTTTTATATATATATCCTCCTTCCACTTCAGCTATAAAATATTAAAATGTAAAAATAAGACTGCTTCCAACATACAATAATCATTGCCATATTTACTCAGCTTTTGAATAAAAGCAAAACAAAAAATACCCAACCCCTGTATTTTTTTTATAGTACTGTATTTCATGAGATTTCAATGTAGATTTATTTAATCTTTCTCTAATACAGATCTTGTGTGCCTTTTCAGCGGAAATCTTCTGGTACAAAATCTCTGGTGAGAAATAAATAATGTGAAACATGTAGGTGACATTTTGCAAGGTCAGGTTTCCAACCTGTTACTATAATTTAAAAGGTAGTTTCTCCACTCTTGTCTATTCATTGCTGTTTGGCTATTGCAAATGTTCTCACATGTGAAATTAATTCACACTTGCCCTTTATTTGAAAAGAAAAAATTAAGGGAAAATAATAGCCATATGCTAGAATTTTCAAAGCTGCTTCTTGTATTACATGCACTCAGACAAGGCAGGAGTAAATCTAAAGCAATCTATACAGTGATATTGGTATAAGCAATATGGTGTCAATTAAAAAAATTCTGGAAATGCATTTTCAAAAAATGTATAATATATATACAAATTTATTAAAAGAAAGAAATAACCAACAAAATTCTATTTATTCTATACTAAATTTTCTCTTTTAGGCAAAAGTTTTGTTGTGATAGGAAAATATACCTGTGAAGAACTCCCCTCAAGTTCAGTGAAATACTTGTATCATGACTTGGTATCTTCTCAATGGGCAAGGATTGAACTCTCAGGAGTAGGAGGATCATCCCAGGCTCTGTCATCAGCCTTCAGTGATGTTCCTCTGAGTATCACCAAACTGAGAGATCAGGAGGTCTGAGAGTTGTTCCCCCCAAGAGAGAGGTGCTAGTGCAGCCCTCTGCAGCCCAGAAGAGTTCAAAGTACCTCACCTGGAAATGCTGTTTATAAGGTTGCAAGTCGTTTGGCTTCAGTCAGCAGAAAATTTCCTCCTTAGCTGCAGTTTGTACTTTCTGCAATTTTCCTTGAAAAGGCCAGTAACAATAATATTATCTTGAAACTTCCAGGAATCTACTGATTATTTTTTGGTCCTAATGAGGTCAGCAATAACATTGTATTTCCCCCTATGGTCTAAAAAATATGAGGAAGTTGATATAAGGATGAAGCTATGGGATGACAAAAGATGTGTATCACACTGGCCCAACTCAGCAAGATCACGACAGAACCTGCAAATGACAGCTTTTGAAAACCCTGGATCAAAATGGCATGGGAAATTTGGGGAATGTGTAAATAAGAATTTTCAGTTCTTGCTACTGTGTTTCCTATAACTATAGGAACTATAAACTATAAAATTCTCAACATTTATTTTTCAAAAAGCAAATTATTTGACCCTAAAAATATTAATGAGGCAATCTCTTTATCTTTATTCACCCTAGTATTAACAGGTTTCATTTTTCTGCTCCTCAGATATATCCAGTTCAATTGAATCAGTCTTTAATTTCATACAGAAAAAAATCTACCTACTTTAAAATTTTGCAAAGTAAATACAGAGGTTTTCTGACGTAAGCATAAGCTGTAAAAATTAACTTTGAAACAAAAGCATATTGAAGCTCAATGGTTCTTGAACTAGCATATTCACTTCTAAACTGAAAAAAACATAAGTAAAAACAAAGCAAAACAAACTCTTGACAAGGCAAGGGGAAAAAAATCAAGAAACTGGAATGTGTTCTATGCTGCAGGATTTGTGAGTTTCCACCAGTGAGAGCTAAAGGAGACAATAATTTTCACTTGCCACTGAAATGTTGATACCAATACTCCTGAAGGTACCTGTCTCCCATTTCACTGTTCCAGCATTCCAACTGTTTTGTCTCTCTTGTGTTAGCAACAACAAATCTAAAGTAAAATGCAAACAGATAAGTCTGATTCTACATGGAAACAAACCAGGTGAGAAAATGGTAACACCATTTAGGGAAGCAATTAAAAAGGGAAAAACAGTCCACAGTCAAAAAAATAAAGGGTAAAAAAAGAGATAGAGAATATCTTGTTTCTTTGGGCACAGAAACTTCCTCTCTCCCAACAACCAAACAGCTTTTTTTTTCGTGATGAAATTCAGCTCTTCTTACAGGAATTGAAAACACAAGGGAGAGGGCAGTTTGTGCTTTAAATTAAAGCTTATCCATCAGTGTGTAAATGAGCCTGTCTAGTCTATTAAAGTAATTTAGAATAATTCTTCCTACTACGAAGTAAATCTGGACTGCCACTAGTAGTAAATGTCATAGCTGCACTTACTATCCTTGTCAAGAAACACACCGCTTAGTGGTAGAGAGACATATAGTAGTTATTTTCTTAAGGAGACAAAATTAGAGTCCTTTGTAAAGGTAATTCATAGTAACAAAAAAAAAATCAGTATTTCAAAGCCTCCTGAAAAAACCTGATACAGATCCAGATCCAGGTGGACAGAAAGATACAAATGAATATCTAGATAATTAGAATAAAGATACAAAGAATATAGGACTAAAGGTGTAATTTATGTTTCTTTCACAAGAATCTCCATTGAATTCAGTTATAATTTGTATTTTGGTGCTTGTGACACATCATTTATTTATAATTCATGATTAAATGGTGAGGAAATCACAGGAATTATGTGATTCTCTTCAGCAGAGATTTTGAAGCTAGCCACAACAAAATAAAAGGCAAGTCTAATTGAAGATTTAACATGATTAGATTTTAAGATATATTAGACAAAATAAATCAGCTATTTTTCCACAAGGAAAGAGTCAATCTGGAAGATTGCAAAAATTCCTGCCTTCAATATTTTTGCTTTTTCCAGTATCAAATCTATTTTTTAATAAATTTACATTTCAGGCCCATCTGACAAAACACAAGAATGGCAGAATCTGTCATCTAAGAATAATTTCCACTGAAATAGATGGAACAGTTTGTTAACAATGTTAATCTGCTGTCCCTCTTTAACTTCCCTTTGATGTTGAGACTTTACTTTGGATATATACAACCTAGGGAGCTTTTGACTTCCACATGACACTTGCCCAGAGTTCTGTATCAGCAGTGTAGTCTGTGGATACTGCCAGGGGATGGCTCTTATTGTTTCTCTTCACCCATTAATCTCTTTTTCCTAAGCCATCATGGACTGGCTTACTGAGTTGAAAGGAAGATGTTTTGCACTTTCTCCAGTGATTGTGGAAGACCCATATGCTAAAGCTCCCAAGATTCCCCATGGAGACTCCAGGTTTAGATACCACTGCCTAGTATCTAAACCAGGACTCCTAGAGCCAAGGATACCAACCACAGACTAGTGAAGGCACACAGCAGTTACTAAAGCAGCTTGATGTTGATCCTCACAGCACAAAATAGAAAATTCCAGAGCATTTAAGAAAGGGTAAAAAGAACCCCAAAACCAAAGTGCAAAAAGTTGCCACTATCTCAACTCTTTAACAGAATCATGTAATTTGTTACAGAAAGATGCAATTTGAAACAATCTGCTCGGAAACTTAAAAAGTATCTATAAAACATTCATGCACTAATACTAGTAACACTACTTTTATTTCAAAAATTATGATTACACAGAAGCAGAGAACAAACAGAATTTCTTCCCAATGAAAGAAAAGTACAAACAAAAACCCAACTTTGATTCTCATTCTGTGAGTTTGCAGTTGATTTTCATCTTAATTTCTTCCTTCCTCACTTTCTTTTGTAGAACAAAATAGTAAGAGGAAATCTTACATTCATTTATATGTCCAAGTCAGGTTTTTTGATGGTGAATCTGTATTAAAAGGTCATTTGTGTACCCTTGTCTTTGAAATATAGACGATTGTTGATGGAAATACATAGAAATAGTTCATTTTAAAGCACCAACTAATATTTCCCCCAGTAACTTGTGGATCGCTCACTATTTCTGCTTTTATAAAAGCAGGAGCATAAAGACTAATGAGCCATTGATACTTGAATAATAGAGCCTGGTGGGACAGAATCAATGGTAGCTTAATCCTTATTGGTTCCTACTGCATTTGCTGCATAAAACAGCCTGGGAACTGCTTTGAAGCAGCTGCAAAGCTTATGTACTTTTGAACTGAGCAGAGTAACCTTCTTCATCTCTGTTGAGAATTCAAATTTCCATTTAGTAGCCAGATTTATTACTTTCCCTATACTTTAATGTTCAAAAGAATAAAAAAAAAATAATTCAAGATTTGAATTAGTCCCCAACTTGATTCAAAATAATAGACTTGTAAATCTGTGGATCTGTATTCAGAATATTAGAACACACTATAGCACTAGCGTAAGGAAGAATCAGATAGTAAAAAGCTTTTGCAGCATGAAGGAAAAATTGCAGTTTTCAAAATATGGTGAGACTTTTGTGTTTTTTGTTAAAAGAAAGAAGTTTTTGTGAAGAAAGCCAGAATACTTTTGTTAAGTGGTTCATATATAGGTTTTTATTTTTTAAGCAGAGATACAATTTTTTCAAAAGTGAAATCTTACAATTTTTAATGCATAATAAAACATTGTAATTAATTAAAGGTGTCCTTTTTTTTTTTTTTTTTTTTTTTTTTACTTTCTTTTTTTTTTTACAGANTTCAGCTTCACTTATTTAGTACAGACCAAGGTATTACTTGGTTTAGGAGTTTAAATACCACAACAAAATGATGTGGAAATGCTTTTATGATTTCAGGAATGGAAAAAAGGTCTTGAAATGGTTTTGCTTATAAACTTTTCCAGTAAGTTCATAGTTTAGTAAGATTTATCTTAGACCTACCTTGAAAAGAGAAACCATATAGAAATGTCCATCTTTTCTGTTTACTTTAAATGCTGGCTATGACATAAGGAGCCCAGGACTATGTGCTTTGTGATCAGTTCCACATCTCTCTTTAGATGAATGCGTGGGCTTTTTTTCAAGGAAACATTACTCAGTATAAATAATGGTTTTTAAAATGTCATCATTCGAATAATCTTCATTTTCATTATATGCTACCTCTAGGGCTCTTGTCCTAGTTAGATTAACCCAGCTATTCACATTGTAAAGCCGCCAGTTGCACCAAATGAAAGTACTTTGCAAACCTCTCATAATTGCTTTTGTAAATGTCACACTTTTCTGCAGAGTATCTTTTTACCTAAAGCAAATATTTCATTTTGATCACTCATGCTTTACTCACTGCAAATTTTAGTGAACTTATGGCTGTTGGACATAAATGTGAAAATAGTTTTGTCCTGAGTTTTTGCTGAGTGTTGTTGAGACATGTTAAAATATGACCTTTATTCATTAAATCAGTGGGAAGGCTGGGGATTGCTTACAGAATTGAACCTCTGAAAGGTAACTAATCCATTACAAGCCTGTAAAATAGCAATTAAGTCATGCTAGCATCTGGAAAGTGATCTCTCTACCTTATCACTGGCATTTCAGTTCAAGAAGGGCACATTATTGTTTCAGTTTCAGTTCACACAGTAATATATGGAAGATATTTATCCAGTTGGAATATTTTATTTACATAGAAGTCATCTTTTTGTTCAACAAACCACAATTATTATTAAACCAAGACAACCTATCTGTGTAGGTTACGTTTATGCTTTTGGCTGGTTCTTTTTTTATCTGCTTCTTTACTTCTTGAAGGTAGCAGTGAATGAATTTCACACTGGCTAGTGAAATTTCGTACTGGCTAGTGAAACAGCCAGGAGGCTGTTACAGTCAAATCAATCAGACTCAATTTATGAAGCACTTATGGCAAAGCCCAGACAAGTCCACAGGTTCTGTCCTGGCCTATGGCTGTAGGCAGCATCATCTATGGCAATCATCTGTTTCTCTTAGACACTGATGGAAGAAGGAAAGAAACTGACACAGGAAAAGGGTTTGGAATGATTCTTGGTGTATTTTGGTACTGAGACAATGAGATGTGTCACTTCTTATTGAAGTTTCACTGCTCACTTAGTTAATTTGTGCTTTAATTTAATTTAATAGAAATTCCATTTAAAGACAGAGTAGATCTTGAAATGGCCTCTTTTCATGCATACAAGATATATTTTCTTCTAAGCATCTATGCACAATATTTTGCTATACAGTCTCTAAGCAATATGAGATATACTATTTCAGAGCAATAGGAATTTTTTGGTATTTCATCAGATTCAACACTTTAAGTCTTTCCATTCCTATATGAACATAATGTCAAAATCATACACTACTGTTTTAAATTCTTAATTACTAATTTGCTTGTGCTTCAGCATCAATGAAATAGGAATCAATTAAAATAGGAACTACTAAGCTAGGGAGTTCACTTTCATAACAAAAATGACTAGTGTTACCAGAAATTCTGTTTGCTACCTAGAATTGCCACTTGAAAATATGATAGGAAATAGAATTTAGAAGATGAAAAAATAAATGCAATCCTCAATACATTAAGAGGAAATCTAATATTTTCTATAGATTCAAAAATGGAAACATTTTTCTGTGTAAATCATGAATTCTGTTACAAAATTGTTTATTTTTATATTTTTTTTAATATTATTTATCTGACATTTTAAAATGAAAAGTCAATCAATGTCCTGAAAATATTTAAGTAAGATATTTCAAACATTTCAAGATATTTTTGTAGGAACATTTTCAAAAGGAAATTTCACCAAACCCAGCACATGTAGTATTTTGTTCCAGTGAACCTGAAGACTTTAATTGCTAGTTTTACTTCACTTTTGTTATACCACACTTTAGTTAAAAAAAAAAAATAATTATGGTTTTGTCTGTTTTTTATTCTCCAGTAAGACTCTGAAAAGCGAATGCTTAAGCTTACGACATGATGTAAAATTATGAAAAATATTATATTACTCTATGTCTTAGTACCAATGAAAAACAATTGACTACCATTGTACCATTGTACTACCAAATATGTATTTCAGAAGCTATTTTCTTATTGCTTTTTCTACTGAACTATACTGTGTAAAATGTATGCCAATACTTGCCTTTCTACCTATATATGTACACATATATTCATATTAAGTATAATTCTACATGTCTTTATCATACTCTAACATTCTACTTATGTACAACATGTTGTACTTTTGTATTTTTAGACTATTTGTATTAAGACTTTTCTGAACTAACTCGGGTCCTTAACTCATCCATGCAATATTTTTACATGTTTCTTCCAGGAAGTTTGATGAGGCAACATTTTTACCAATGTGAATTTTCCAGTTATAGAGTTTGTAAATATTCATATATCTCTTGTTCCGTAAGCTTTTTTAAAATAGTCTAAAATGAAAACATTCCATTATATAGATATGTGAGTTATGTTTCTTTGCCTTACCTACACTATTTGCTGGTTCCAATTTTTACTGCACTTCGTGTTTCTGTTAAATTATTGGGCTTTTTCCTGACTGTTTCATAGCTTATACAGGTATCACATTTTATTGGAGTGATTTTCAGGTTATTGGCTTGAAGGACTTATGGGATTTTCTCATAAATGTCTGTCCTTTCCGAACTCTCTCATACTTTCCTTTTTATTGCAATTCTGGCTGTGTCCCCAGACCATATGTTCTGAAGATATCTCTGAATTTCTTCTTCAAGTTCTTTTTTTTTGGTTTTTTGGGGGTTTTTTTAGGCATATCTCATTACTCTTCTCTCTTCATTTACTCCTATTTCACATTTTCTCTGGAAATTCACTTCACTGACAAATTGTCACAGACCTGAAAGGCAAACAAACTAGTATTCGTGCAATATTTTAAAAAGGTCCGTAGTGTTATCCAGGGGAAAACCAGCCCCCTGCAGTGACTTTATTCATCTCCTTTAATAATTGGTATAAATTCAAGTGTAAATCTTATGTATCTTGAAGGACCTTTTAAAAGCAATTGTAAAACTCCTGAGCAGTTCCTTTCCTTCACCTCAGTATAAAATGCAGTGAAATGCTTGAGGAGGCAGTTCAGTGTTAGCAATATTTTATAATAGTTTTATATCTTGTGTTTGGATCTTCTATTTAAAGGTAAGTGAAATCCTACTACCAGAAGATGATGAAAAGGATGATGAAATGGTAACTTTATTCTCTGTAACAGCAATATTCTACCCACAGCACACATAGCCGAATTTATGGCACAAGGGCAGACATGGCTTTGGATAAAAAATTATTAGGGGGGGGTTGTAGCACCTCTTCTACCATATGAATCATTGGCTCAATGCAATCAGCAGAAGTCAGTATGTTTGATTTTGTGAAAATATTTTTCTGAAAGTACAACTAAGACCAGAATTCTCCAAATGTCAGAGATGGAACAGCTGAAAGGGATGTAGCTTCCTTGCATGAATAGAATTTTGCAGATGAAGATGATTTATCAAAATGCAACTAATTCTTTGGACAGAAGCAACTAAGAGTAGGGACCAAGAGTAGTACTGAAGCAACATTTTTGCTAGTGAGAAGCATCTAAGTGTCCTTCAGATCCTTATGTATTTAAAATTCTTTCAGGCAGTTCCATCCTCTTATCAATTGGTCCCTGAACTGCAGGAGCATAAAAAGAGACTTGCTATGCAGAGTTTCTGTAAGTCACCTATCTAGCAGACAGCAGAGTGAGAAAGAAAATGAAATTATGAAGGGATCACTCACACATAGGCAAGGTCCAAATAAGTATGAGTTTTTGTACAAAAACTTACATAAATGCAGGTAAATTTATATTCACATTGATTTTAATAGTGTTTTGTATGAAGGAGTCTACCACGAAAATAAAATCCTCAAAGAACTCAGATACTAACAAATCAAGCATAAATTTAGCATTATGTAAGAGTCATAGCTTATAGATGAAAAAATAGTAATAAATTAAAAACTTATGCTGCTATGACTGCTTTAAAGTCTCAAAATTTCAGCAATAGATAATGTGACAAAGTCTTGTGACACTCATTTATGTTGGTTTTTCAAGAGTTTTGCATTACAGTATACGATAAGAGTATATTTAATATTTTTATTTAGTCTTAAAAATGAGCACATGTTTGATATACTAGGGCAGCATGATTTTTTGTTTGATTTTGTTCATATAGTTGCAATTTATTTTTTCCAAACTGACATTTGAACCAGAGAAGATTTTTATCTATGTTTTGAAGTCAATTCTTGAAACTAAAATTACTCAAATCTCAATTTTTTAGGAAAAAATCCCTGAAACTTTGGATTTTACTTTACAAAGGGAAATAATTTCAAAAACTGAAACCAAAGGAGTAATGCATGCATTTGCTTTGTTTTCTTTTTTTTTTGTTTATTTGTTTGTTAGCTTGTTTTATAGCAGTTTCACGTTCTATGTTCACGAAACCTAACAAGGGCTTGGATTGAAGTGAAGTAATTTTATAACAAAAAAAAAAAAATATTAGATACTAGTAATTGTGATGTCTAACTACTGTTTATTAGACTAAGAGCCAAAAGGATCAAACAGATCAAAGTGTAATAGCTGCCTTAAGGCACCTTCACTAAAAAATCTTTCCCACCTTCTTCCTTCCTATTCCTCACAGCTGGGTGAAAAGATTGTGATTGCATAAGAATATCTGCGTAGCTGCACATGTGAAAATGCACACACACATGTACATTGCCCGGCTGGTCAGAGCACGGTGCCAACAACACCAAAGCTGTGGGTTCAAACCCTGTATGGGTCATCCACATAAAAGTTGGACTCAATGACGTTTCCAACCCAGAATATTCTGTGTATTATTCTATCTATGATTTTCCTGCTGTGGGAGATTGGAATGCTAGTGGTCAATGACTAAATACCATTGGCCATTTGCAGAGGTGGCAGGGTGTTTTGCAAGGGTTTGTACTATTCTGCCTCCACCAAAACCAAAGGGGATGAGGAGAGTTTTTGGATGTGTAGTGGCAAAACCTCTGACCCATAAAAGACAGAGAGGGTGAACACCCACTATCAGAGGCTACAGACTGGGGTTTGAGGCAGACGAGGGAGAGGGCCAGTAAGAAGTAGACCCTGGGGAGATGGGATAGCCTTTTTTATCATGCTGATGTATTCCCTTACACAGGGGCTCAGTTGTAAACCTTCCATCCTCCCTGGTGAAGGCCACACTCATAAGGAACATTCACATTCGCATGTAGGCCTGAGGGTACTCATCCCTTTGATGGGGTCTAACTGGCTCAATTACACTGACATGAGTCTTAGAAGGTGTCAGAAACCATCAAAGGCCCTCGTAGCACCCCCAGAATAATTTCTGGGCCTTCCAACAGGGGACTGTACATGATCCACAGTGCTGCATCAGACACTGCAATACCCCCCTCCTGGGGAGGTGCTGGGATGTCTCCACCTGAACCAAAATATTAATTAACCAACTGCACTTCGTGTTTCATGGGCTTCCCCCACATCAGACAGATCAAGAATGCTGCCATCAGTTTGGCCAGGAGACATCTAAATTAGAACAATCATGTCTTCTCACTGGATCCACAAGCGGTAGAAAGCAGCGAGCTCTTTCCACTCTTATCCTTTCTTTATTTTCCCTATAAATTTTCTTAAATGATATTTTAATGCTTTTATATTTCTGTCTAGATAATAACCAAAATATGTACGTACCTGTATTCCATTGCAATCAAATCGTTCTAAAATGAACCCTACACACATACATATATATATTTATAAACACCGATCATTCAGTGTCGTTTGCGTCTAACTCACCCCACTGGATTTATTTACAGGAACCTGAACAATCCTTGTGTTAAGGGGCAGGTCGTAACACCTACATTCACAGTTCTGAGATTAAAATATAGTAAGGGAATTGAGCAACACTGTTACAGTAAAATGAGTCTTGGTTTACAGGTAGTCTAAAACATCAGTTACTAATACGAATTATTCCATTAATCTAAACGAGGTACTAACATCCAGAAGGATTGATCCCTGCATAAATTGTAGCTACCTTTGGATGATTTTCTCTATAGAGACAGTACAATAAAAAACCCAAACCAACGAAGCAAGCAAACTTACTCTAGTTATGTATTTATTTCAAAAATCAAAAAAGTTTGTATTGAAGATGTTTTTTAACAATAGAGTAGGGATTTTTGGCTGTAGCACTGGAAGTTTGCACACATACTAATGACATTTCCTTTATATTAATTATCAGCTGTTCCCTGACAGAACTGTTTTCCTTTCTACCTAATTTCTGACTGCAAAAGTAATCTGAACTGAATTAATATAGTTTGGACTTGTCAGTTACAGATTTATCTCCTTGTTCTCTCTTTCTCCCAGATTTGCCCTAAACCAGGACAGGATTTAATCTGCACAAAATAACATGCTGAAGAGTGACATATGGAGGGACACCCACACACAAAAAGCTGAGTTTTCAATTATACCTATGTTAAAGACTGGTAAATTATAGTTAATTTAACTATTAAGATTTAAGATACTAAGAGAAGAATCAGAGTTTTCTCTTCTGAATGCTGATTAATCTGCTAGTAATCTTAAACTATGTTGACATTGGCAAATAGCATGGAATAATAAATCTGCAGACAATCTGATGAAAAACACCTGATTCATATGCTATGCATATGTCAAGGCTTGTGGAAGTTTTTTTTTTTCTTTTCCTGAAGTGCTTTGGACTAGTCCTAGTCTGGTCCAGTGGACAAGATGCCCATTTGAGATGGGATTACAATTTACGGAGTCCTCAGGTTACTTTTACAGCTTAGTTTCACTCTGAAGATATCCTATTCATACACCTTAAGACTATGCCAGTATGTCCACCACAGCAGACAAAAAGAAAAAAAATGGGAACTAGAGCTCTCCCAAACCCATCTGAGACACTAATACAAGGAGATCCTGAGAGCTTAATAAGGCAGAATTGCTCCATTCTTGTCTTGTACCAGTGGCAATCTTTGCCTAGACAACAAGATATTGTCACTTTAATGCATGGTATTATCTCTGCAATTGGAATTACAGATGATAGGGCCATGATTTGTGTCTGGTAAACTTAAAATGATAGGCCATTTTTTCTGTCAATAAATATAATTCAATATAGAAACATTCACACCATTTATTTCTGGACAGTGTACTGCACTTGGGGTTTAACTGTCTGTAGTGGAATGATTACCTTATACTTTTATAAGGTTAAGGTATATTCTTCATATACCTTATTCTTCTATAAATATTGAGGTCCTATGTCAATCACTTAATTCACAACTTTTGCCTAAAGCTACATTTTAGCCTTAAGTGTTACTGTTTGGTTTGGTCCAGAATATTGCAAGCTAACTGAGCAAAACTGAGGTAGTATTGTCAGGTTACTTTCTAACTGGTTTCATTTAAACCTTTCTATCATGAGTCTGAAATTAGAAAAATATACCTAAAAGAGAGGTCTATCTTTGACTATTCTTTCAAATTCTGCAATAAAATTGTCTTGCTGTTAGAGTAGCAAGGTCATGTTCCCCATATCTTCTCAACCTTAATGATGAAAAGGTAAATAATTCAAAAAGGCTTGGCAAAAATACAGAGGCTTTTGAGAACTAATTTTGTCCAAGAGGGACAAATATTTTATTTTCATAAGGAGATGAAGAGACATATCAGCAACACTCCCAGGCCACAATGTTCCACTATGAAAGGACAATCGAATTGGGATACATTTTAGAAGGGATGCTTGACATACCTAGATCACTGACTGAAAATACATATTACCTTCCCCAAGACTAACTTCACAGCAAATATTCAGAAAATACAATCTTTTCTTTTTCATCAAAAACTAAAAAAAAATATATATATGGCAAGTTAAAAGTCAGGATACAAACCACCCATCTATACATGTATGTATTTGCAGAAATTATTAACATATTTTATGCCAACAGTGAATTAATAAGTGCATTATGGAGAGAGCTCCTTATTAGAACTCTCACCTTTAAATCCAAATGAAGACCTTGCCTGATTGTACATGAGTTACAGTGGATTGTAATTCTTCTCTTCCTAATTAAACTGATTTTCTAATTTCATTTGCTTTGCAAAGATTTGCATCATCCTCTGCAGTCCCCTGACTTATTACTGATCTCCTAGCATAGAAAAAGAGCCAATAGAGAAATGAAGGGGAAAATGACTGCAATATAGAATGAGAATGCTGTCTTTTCAAGCAACTTCACTGCAATATTTATGTAAAGTCATCAGTCTCTGAATATCATAATTCCATGGTTCAAAAATATTTTAGGCTTCTGTAAATATGAATCTAATAAGACCAAGACTGATCTACCTTTACTGAATATTAAACCAACAAGACCACCTGCCCCAACACTCTCTTTTCCTGAAGGATTGTTTATGTTCCTTCCCAACAAAAATCATAGTCATTGTTCTTTGCCAGACAGACACTGCGGACAATGTCTTAGGTTTCGTCTTACTGAGCTTTGATTGTTAGTTGTTACAACATTCCATATGATACTCACATACAAGTGTCTTATAAACTGTGATACTTGTATTAGTGCCAGGAAACAATGTAGTCTGTGAAGGAGGAAAATAGGAATAAAAAGATGTTGCACCTGGAAAGTGACACTTCAACTGGAAAGCAATTCTGCAGGCAATGTAAATTATCATTGTGTTTACCATAGTAATGAGAGAAGAAAGTCAAAACATGACAGGACTCAAAGTGGGCTTTTAGGAAGAAGCTTCTGGTTCCTAGATGGGTTTCTGCTGGGTTTTGAGCTAACTAGTTTGGGCATGTATCTGTATGGTGTTGTCAAAGTGGCCATGAAAATAGATATGTCTTAATGCATAAAGTTAGGAAATTATCATCTCATGCAGCCATTACTGAACATAAATGTTTAAACAAAGATCAATGAAACAACTACTCTTACGAAACACTTTTTGTGAGCTGGACTTGCCTCAGGATCCCTCTGATGCAGAAAAGAATTTCTGTGTTCCAAACAAGTCATGGGAAGCCTCTTTGGAGTGGAATAAGTGCAAATTTGCAAAGTGCAACACCTGATGCTGAGGACCTGACCTCTACATTATATTTCTGCAGAGTTATAGTACCTATCCGATAGTAAAGCTACCGAAATTAAGCCAATGAGCAAGTGTTAGGCATCAAGTGCACCTTGCATCTTCTATGTTTTGTTTAACCTTGAAGCAATAAAAAATTACAAGCTCAAAGAATTTTTGGTGAAACTAACTGAAACAGCATGTGGAAGTAGAAAATTTGTTTCAGAAAATCAGTTCTGATGTGAATGAAGGTACCCCAAGAATTTCTCTGAACTTCTGTTTACTAGAAAAAATAAATTGCCTCCAAATTAATAAAAAGGAGATGCAAAAGGACTACTTCAAGAATTCACATACAGAAAGTGTTGTTTTTATAAAAAGCGTAGAGACATGATTGATCAACAAAGTTCGGCAATGGCTCAGAAGAAATGGGCAAGATCAATGTGCTTTGAACATAATGAAAGAACGTAAGGAATGACCTGCTGTTGTAAAGAAAGCTGAATCTCAATACTACTGGGAAGAGTGGGTAGCCTTTGTTTTAGATAAATGGCAATATCAGAAGATCAACTGGTTTTATCAGCTGAGTGTACCAATTGGTTGCATAAGAAGCTTTCCTGGAGCTAACTAATAGAGATTATTGCCCTCTTGAGTTGGCAAGACCAGCCTGGTGAAAGTGTAAATGTGGCTTAGCCCAATAAAGGATATAAAAACTGAAGAACAACTAACACAGACTTTGAAGATGTCAATGAACTTAAGCTGGATTCAGCATATTGTTCCTCTCTAGTGACTATGAATGCCTAGCATCAGGATAATGAGCCTGCAGTAACTGGAAGGAGATTTGTACTGCGATTCAACAGTATTTTACAACTGCCATGTGCCTGTAATGTGCTCTCAGTACACTGCTTGTGTGCCTTTCTTAATGCAAAATACTGTGTAATGACAGCAAATTTGGTATTACAGGTGTCTTAGTTTGGAAGACAGGTATCTGCTAGGGAAATGCAGGAGCTTCTCTTGGAATGGAGAATTCATATCTCCTCTCTGAATTGTTGTAATTTTGAAATTAAGGGGATTCTAAGGCAAAGATATGAGGATAGGAATAACAGCTCTTTACTAGTATGTGTAACAAGGCAAGCAGAACAAAATAGCAACAATAACGATGGCATTAACAACAAATGAAACCAGGGACCCAGTCATGGTTTTCTCTGCTGCTGGAACCTTCCCCTTTGGTGCAGTTACTGTCACAAGCTTCTGGAGAGAGAAGGAGTCCCGGGGTGCTGGAGATGCATCAGAAGCTCTGTGGCCACAGTTGGAGCTGCAGAAAATATTCCGGCTTGTTACAGCTTGTATTTTTTTATTCTAATGGTTTATTATTAATGACTTTAATGCTGGTGGTTTGTTCTGGTGTTCCCNTACCTTAGCAGTTCCCTATATCTGGCACAGCACCGGTGTGACAAGAGCTAGTCAGGGCTCCCGGCAGGCAGGGGTGCGGGCTATGGCATGGAGAACACCCAGAGCAGAAGCGAAGGAACAACGGGCACAGAGACCGTGGCAATGTGGCTCCCAGCAGGGCAGGGAGAGGTGAGGTTCAGAATTCCTGGGGTACACATGGAGAGACGGTGGTAGGTCAATTCAAGCTGAGCTCCCGTGATGCCCGTGAAAAAATCTCCCCGAAGTCCAAACACCCACAGCCTCTCTGTTCCCTCCGAGAGCCAAACTCCCCAGAGAGCAGTGAAGTCCAGGTGCCCACCCTCCCTTCAGACTTCATCCACTTCTTTTGTCTTAAGTACTCACAAGTACCCAGTAATTAGTTCCCTAGCAACTTATGGGAAAACATTCTGTAAGAAATAATCCCAACCCCCAACAACAGGTTAATCCCTCTTCACGAAGAGGAGGGTTTCTCTTAAAGAAGCTGGAGAGAGAGCACTGGAGTCGGACAGAAAAATATAAACCTTACAAGGTGTTATTTCTTTTATTCAGCTGTGTTTGGATTCTATCAGGAAATCTTCAGTAAGCCTAAGGCAGAGATAGCCATTTCTATTCTGTTTTGAACCTGTTATGAATTCCTCTTGTAGTATTATCCTCAATTTGATCATTTGCATATCTAAAATAATTGCGGCTTGGATTTAAATTTAAAAGGTACTTTTAAAGAGGACAATTATACACACATATTGCTGCTGTACTATATTATCATCATCAAAGAAAGAGTTCATTTACATCAACAGCGTGAAAGTCAAACAGGCAGTCATAGGAACAGTATAATGAATAGAAAGAAAACCACCTCAGATGCTAATAGGAATAAAGCTTTGTCACAAAATTAGCTTCACTAATTTTAATATGATTTCATTTTATTCATTCAAATATCATCTGGATGAAAATTTTCAATAGTTACAGTGGGTAATAAATAATAGCTTGTGGATTCTATCAACATTTTTTTCTCTGAATGCATTTGACTTTTAAAGTGAAATCAAAATAATAAAGTAATTAATTACAAGATTCTGCTTCTACTCTGGGTAATTACATATATACACTGATCAAATCACTGTTGAATATTTTTGTTAAAAACTCTTCAAAATGCCTAGTAACAAACTTACTGTGGAAGTGCTCCTATCCAATTATTGGGCATTATATTCACATTCTAAGATATTTATATAAGATATATAAGAGATTTTATACATTATCACATTGTGCAGGACAGTGGGTTATCTGTTCCATTTTTCCTAATTCAGGGAATGACAATGGGCAAGAACATGAGAACGTGGGAAATGCAGAATTATCCTTACACTGATATATTTTTCACAGCTACAGGCCACAAGGGATTTCAGAACTAGATACTGCATTTAGAATGCTGCATTTAACAGGCACTGATAACTTGTCTTATCTATTTGGAAGTAATTTATACCTACAATTATAAGTTGTGTGGAAAAATAGTTATTTTTCTTTTAAGCTTGCTAACTGATAATTTCACTGAGTGGGCTTCTTGTGATCAATCATTCTCTATTTATCACCTTAACATCAATCATCTCTATGTGGTCTCATTCTTTTGGCCCCTCATCTATTACTTTTTCTGTCTGATGAATTCTCTTCCATTAGTAGTTCCATTAGTACTGATTCCCTTCTGAAACATTTTTGTTACCTTTCCATGTTCTGTTCTGCTGTATCTGAGTGTCTGTTCCATGTGTCAGTGCTCCAAGCCATTTTCTATGGTGTGTGGTGGATCCATATCTAATTAAGAAAGAGTGCATGGCAGAGCAATAGGCTAATAAACCTCTGCAAGGACTTGCTCTAAGCAAATCTTCAGTTGTTTAGTATTAGTGTCACAATGTGGAAGACTGAACATAAAGTTTATTAAAGTTTGTATGTCAACAACACAAAAAAATAAACAAAACAACTTTCAGTATTAAAGACACTAAGAAATGTAATGAACTCTGAAATATTAATCTTAAAAATTGTCTGTCACTGACAGACAAGCTGCTTATCACCACTGAAAGGTCCCTCCACAGTCTGTGGGCAGCATCAGAATATGTTTGATTGGAAGTACATACAGAGTTTAAGATGTATGGATTTTTACTGTGGATCCTGATATTTTATAGTTGCTCAGTTTCTTTATAAAAGCATCTTTTTAATAAGTCACTCTGCTGTGGATGAAGTCCTTACTAGTACAATTTTTTCAGGTGCTCATTCATCACAATTGTATTCCTAATGGTTTCACTTTTGAAATAACACAGCATCTGTTAAATAAAAACACTTTCCCAAAACTTCTCCAATTGTTTTGCACCTCCCAGCCATACACATCCATGGAAATAGGTACATCTTCCACATTTCTCACTGAAATATTTTTTATTATTATTCTCAGGTTTATTTTTCACATTCTTCCAAAACTTTTGCATTAATAAGTTGTTTTCTCATGATAGGCATCATAATAACATCTTCAATTAGACCATTCTCAGAAATTGTAGTTATTTTTGACTGTTTGGCAGTAGTAATAATATTATTTCAAAAATAATGACTACCACAAGTTTTTACCTTTCACAGACTCTTGAGGTCTTGTTTTTCTATAGATCAGCATTTTCATCTTTCACTCATTAATCAATATTCCATAGTCTTTTCTGATTACTCAAACCCTCTAGAGTTTCTGGAGGCAGAGTAATTTGAATATCCAAAGTTATTAACTGGAATTTTCATATATGATTATTTAAAAATATTTCCATTTTATACACTTTGCCCTCTTGAGCAGAGAATTTGAAGAGAGAAGGAAACAGTGTGTACATTCACACTTCCTCTTTATTGACTACAGGTATCTCTCATTTTATATCTGTTTTTACAGGAAATTATGCTTGTGGCACAACCAAATATGGTGGTGAGCTCATCTGGAACATCAGTCCAGCATAACTTGTCAAATAAAATCCTTTGTCAAATAAAATTCCTTAAAGACAACAATCAACCAAATTCTAGTACTTCTCCGATCAGGTTATTAAGATTTATGTGGGAGTTTTTGTATTACTCCTTTTTTTTGAATCTTGTCACTTGGTAAGTTGACACATTTTCCTTTAAATTCTAAAGTGACTTCAGCTTTACCATTCTTACATTAAATACCAAAGAAACTCCTGTGATCTACTGCCAGGCATCACTCCTTGACAGGAGGGCATGGTCCAGTTTCCTAAATATCTCAATATATTAAGTGCAGGAAATGCCATTGAAAACACATACCTTGAGTCCTTGAGTTGTTATAATATGTATTGGAGTTTTACTTTTGTAGGTTGCTTTTGTTTTCTGTTTTTTATTTCAGTTTTGGGGTTTTTGGCGGTTTTTGTCTGTTTCCAAGTCTTTTAATTAAAAGTGCAATTCGAATTTTTACTGTCGTCAGTTTTGTCCTCCTAAACAATCAATAACATGAATGAACTGTTGTTCATTGTCTTTATATAGATCCTCATAAGACTCTTCGTAACTATCCACATTTTCTGTCATGTGTTTTGCATCTCACTTGTTTTGATTTGATCATTTTACTATTCAGGCACAGAAAACAGAAAACCTTTCTGCAGTTCTTCAAAATCAGTATATTTTGATTATTGGGTGTATTTGATAATACCGGGAACATTGACAAACTTGGATCCAAATAGTCAGATTTTTTTCTGATCATTTAAGAAAGCATTGCCTAATACTGGTCCTAACACAAACCAGTAAGGATCTATCTGTAGAAAAATGGTTCATACTAAAATGTGATAAAAGTGTTATTAAATTCAAATTGTTTCATATTTGGGACTAGCTGTAGTCCAGTATGAAAGTCATTGTGTTTGAAGTATAATAGATATGATCTTGAAATACATGCTCTGCTATGCTTTTGTCCAAAAAAATAATTGTACACACTTCAAGACTATCCATGGCAACAGCACTTCACAGCCAATGCCGACTTTTTTTTAAAAAAGAACAATTTTTCTCTGCACAAAAAATGCAGTTTGGAATACTCCCCCACAAGGAGTGATAGCTTAATTCTCATAATTTCTCTATATTTTTAAACTGTTTGCAGTATGCAAAGCAATTTCCTTTTTAATCCCATGAACGAGTCAGGTTTTTTGTGATCTTTTGATGAAGGACACTATCCATGTGCATTAAATCAGTGAAAACCTCTTGCGCTAGGACACACTGACTCCTTCAAACAATTCCAGGGGATCTGTGAGGTGTGATTTCTATCTTCCTGTTCTTTTTTTGACCAATAAATTGCTAAATTCTTGTATTTCACTGTCCTGGGTTTACCTCAACTGAGCCTTTTTGGTCAAGAAAACGTAGGGACCTTCCCAGTGGAAATATTACAGTTTTCTCTGCAGTTGACAGAACCAATAACCAGCTAGAATCAACCGACGAATCCATATATTTAAGAAAAAAGGAGAGGAAAAAGCTGTTTCTTGCATCCAGGTTTTGAAGAGGTAATTGGGAGCCTGTGCAGCCTGGCAGGGCCAGGCTGGACCCTGCACTGTGCAACGTGGCCAGGTTGGCCCACGCCACGACATGGCCCAGCTGAGGTTTTACTGCCACCGAGTTCCAACTGCATCCCAGCTGGCTTTTTGCAGCCCAAATGAGATCGAAATTCACTGGGCCCCCCACAGCGCAGGCACACAGATCCCCAATAAATGTTTCTGTTGCTGACAAAAGCCATCTCAGCACCACAGCCAGCACGGAGAGGCTGTGCTGTGCATTGCAAACAACATGACCCCATTCAGGAGCGCAGAATCAGCTGACAGCAACACCATGAGCCTCCACGCCCGTAGAGATCATGTAACCAACAGTGAAAAGTCATTTCCTAATGTAAGGACTGGGTAAAAATAACTCTTTTAGTGCTGAAAATTCCATTTAGAAACAGATAAACCTGCGGGCGCCACTACTCTCGAATCAGAGAAAAGGAAAGTTGAAGGCACGTGAGGAGAGCAACACAGAGACACCGTCAGTGAAGAAAGAAGAGCCAAAGCATAGATGGGAGGAGAATGAGGAGGTGCCTTAGTCTTGGGTTGAAATTTTCTTGTAAAGCTATGGAGAAGATATAATTGATACATCAGACTCTTTGCCTTTTTAACTCATGGGGGGATGTAGCATTCTAACCACAGCCATCAACAGAGGCACCAGTGTTGTAGCAAGCAGATGCTGGAAGTAGCTATCTTCCAATGAGAAACTTGAACAGAGAGAGACAAGAGAGATGAGAAACCTTGCCCCAGGGATAGATAGACCTCTGTTTCCCAGAGATGGATGAAGAGAACTTCTGTCTCTACGCCAGAAAAGCTCAACCTTAAAATTGCACCCTAATAAGCTGAGATCACACATGATGGTAAATGTGGGAAGATGTGTCAAACTTGAGAGGGACTTCACAATTCAAGATTCAGGGTGTTTGCTATTTGTGAAAATTGAAAACATGAGAGACCTCTTTCTTGTGGAAAAATCTCCATGGCATGGCAGGAGAAACTCCTCTGCTCAAGTGAACTGAAGAGAGATCATTTTAGAAGTGGCAAACTGGCTGAAAATACCAGGTTTTGTCTCTTAACATTGTCAGTGGGAAAGGAAAAAAAGTGGGGAGAAGAGATCTGAAGGTTTGTTCTGATTCTTATCCTTCTGTTAATAAAGTTTTCTTTATATGTCTTTAAAGTTTTGAGTCTGCTTTTGCCCTTCTCATAATCCTTAACTCACATCAGAAAGTGAATAAATAATTCTAGTGGGTGCACTGGCATTTGACCAGCACTTAATCCACTATATTAATTGGTGAGTTGACCAAAAAATTCAAATTGGTGAACCAAAACCATTGCATTTATTCTTCTTTAGCATCTAATACTTATCTCCAGCCATTCAAATGGAAGCTTCTGTTTTATTTGACTTCCTTTTGTGTCTTTAGTACCAAACCAAATATATTTAATTATATAAGTATGTGAACTAATACCTCTGTGATTTCATATTGAAGTTTTCTTATAATTCTGTGATGAATGCATGTCATTTGTCTTGCAGAAGGTAAGAAATTCTTTCCATAACAATGCTTCTCACAACATAACTTCAGAAAAAAAGGATGTACATAGATATGTGTGCTTCTATTAGCTCCTAGTACTTCAGCAATTTGTGGTTAATGCAGTTCAGATGACTGAATTCATTAGTACAGACAGTATCCTCTTTCTAGCTAAATTCCTGATCAGAGTGGAATGCAAGCCATAATATTGTTTGGCATGGGGGTTTGGTTATTTATTTTGTTGGCTTGGTTTCTTTCTTATTTTTGATTACAGCATAAGATTCATCTCTTCCCGTAATTGATATGAAATATAAGGTCCTGATTATATTTTCCAGATATAGACAGATTTTCTTGTATAACCTAGTTCAAAGTGTTTTCAGTGTATCCTGAGGATGAAGGGATTATAAATTATATGTTTATTGTAATCCTTCATATATTTAAATATTATGATGTAAAGGCTACTTATAATCCAGAGGGCTAAAAGTCTTAAACACAGGCAAAAATATGCAGATGGCGCCTTGAGAGGCTGCCTAGAACAGAGGCTAGACAGAGTTAAGGGAATAAAGTAGGTATTTATTAAAGGCCTTTAAAGGAAATACCTTGGGCAGTATGAGAGCCTGGCCATGGCTCTACTCAAAAAGAATGATAGGTCACAAGTTTTCACACTTTCATAAATTTTGGTCCATTTACATATTGGGGTTAATTGTCCAATTACAGCTTCAGGTTATGAAGTCCCATCCTTCCAGATTGCTCTCCTCAATTCTCTGTTGTTTATACCTTTTGGGCCTGAAGCTGTAATGATGTCCTTGGTTCTCAGGATGGAAAAGGATTGTTTTGTCTAACTAAACTCTGAGGGGACATGCTAACACTGTATATGAAGTTTAGAGTTATGCACTTTTGCAGTACAGAATCTGGAAAATATGAAAGCTAAAACTTAAGGCATAACAGGATGTATGAAACTTTCTTGATTTTTACTATGAAGTCTACAAGACAATGAGAATTTAATTTGGATGAGGCTTGTCCCATTTGGTTACTCTAATATGTAAATATATGGGTTAAATCTTATCCTGTTATGAAATATTTACCTGGTGTCAGATACTACTCATATGACACAGAGTTGATGGTGCCTCTGTTGCTGTTTGTTTCTTCCTTATTTGTTGACTGAAGAAAAATAGTTTGTAGCTCATATGGGAAGAGTGTATTTATTATGCCTTGGTTCAAAACCATTAACCTGCCTGTACAATAGTGCCACAGTATATTTTTTACACAAGATTTCAGCACATTGCAATAATTTTTATTTGCCCTAACAAATAAATGAGAGCATTATTTTCTACTAGTTGACATGAATGAAACACACATTATCACAGTATCTGTATATGTGTGAAATACAGAATACTATTGTATTTATTCTTTCATTTTATTCCAACAATAGAGATTTATTATTTTCAGTTTAACTTCTAGCTGTTATTTTTGGTTAGTATCTACCTTATTGCTTTTATAAAACATCAATGAATTTGTATCATCAGTGACAGAGTTAATTTTGCCACCAACCTAAAGGCAAACTGAGTTACCGGCCATCCTTCCAAATGTAGAATATATCTATTAATTTCTGGGTTTGTTTTTTTTTAGTCTTCTAGTCTGTTCTGTTGACCAATTTTAGTGGTATTTTATCCCAAATGCCACTATATCCTTTTTTGCTCTACACATTACTGTATAAGTATTACTATATATTGTTTATATCCTTCCTTGATGATTGCAAACTTTTAACTTTTTCTACAATTCTTATCCTCTCAATAATTTTGGCTTCTCATGGGGACAAGAAAGAGAAAATTGGCACTGAAGTTGAGCCCAGAAGGAAAGGAGAAGTGGGGAGAAAATGGGTTTAAATTTCAGGTTTATTTGTCACTACCCTACTCTGATTTGACTGCTAATAAATGAATTGAATTTCCCTAAGCTGAATTTGTTTTGCCTATCATGTAATCAGTGAGTAATCATATTTTGATAATTTTTCTTTTATTTTCTGTACCCTACCCAGCTGAGGAAGGAAGTGTTAAATTTACTTTGTTGGGTACCTTGCATCCAGTACATACACTAAAAAAAAAAATTATTATTTTTTATCAAAGTGAAAATTTCCACGTGCTGGCTTGGTGTGTTTTCACATAAAGTCTCTAAGTTCTAATTCACCTAAAATACTACTTTATTTTTCTCAATAGAGATTTTTAAAAAACGTGTCCAGAGATATTATATTGATGATTTCCATGCCAGATAGAGTTGATAAGGCTGATTGTCCAATATGAAGCCATGCTACTAGCACTGTTTTTGTAAACCTACTGTTTTGGTGAGACTATTTTTGAGTTTGTTGTACAAATAAGTTTACTAGAACAGGCTATATGTGCAGCCTCTGTGTAGAGTTTAGGAATGCAGAGATTTTAGAAGGCAAGGAAAAGCTATACATATTCAGGGTATTAAAAACTTGTAAACTTTAATTTTACACAATGCATGTTCAGAGCTGTTAGACAGATTTTGTAACAGACTTTTTGAAAATTACTCATTTTTTCTATATTCTTCGTATATTATTAAGTCTTTAATACTTTAAGAAAAATAGAATTCTCTAGTAAAAACAAGGGTCATGGAAAATAGCTACATTTTTTGCAAGGATGGAATAGGACTGATTAGAATTCCTTGCTGAACCATAAATTATTTGCAGCTATTCTCCTTAAATCAATAATAAATAGACCAAAGACCAGGCCAGCTACATCATGGGAAAATCTTTAGACAAAATTATTTTGCTGATGGTCTACAACTTGAGCACAAATCTTTATTCTGTCTACAAGATTCCTAAAAGTGGAATCCGAATTATAAAACCTAATCTGGACTGGTTAAAATGAATTTACACATTATAAGATCCTATCTGTCACAAGGTAGAATATGGGAAGAATAAGTAAAATCAATCAGAGTCATTAGCTCAAACTGCAGGAAGCTAATTTAATTTCATCATAAAATTCTTTTTAGGAACAGATGAATGAATAAGGGAGTTAAAAAGCTGTTTTTTAATGACCAGGGACAGGATATTTCATCATCTCTTGTAGTACAAAATTCATATTTATTATGTATGGCAAAAAAAAAAAAAAAAAAACAGAAGAAGAGAGCATCAAACAGTTTAAAAGCTATTTCTTCTAATCTCATCATAAAATCAAGTCCAGATGATATGCACACAATAAGAATTCTGAGTTAGTCATTAAACTTTTGAAGTTTGAGGTCATTTTTTTTCCTATAAAATCAGAGCAAGTCTTAAATCCAAAGTTGCTCAATATTTCTTTTTCCAGTAGAACATGGGTAGACATTATCAGATGTAGCCTACTAGAGAAACTCTGTGGGAAAAATTGCTTATATGAATTTTTAATTAGCACAGAGAAATATTTAATGGTTCTGGTTTAACTCTTATAATATGAAAAACACCCTCAAAGTCATTGCCATTGTTCACTTTTGTAATAAATGCTAATTCTCCCAAGTCACCAACCTTTTCAGACGGTTTCTGACTTCGGCATCTGCTGTGACACATCCCAGAAGGTGAGGGTAACTGGGGTACTTTTTAATGGATCCCTTAGGGTGGATTAGAGTGAAACAATACTGAAGGATCAGTGATATGTAGCGTTTATTTGGGAACAATTTGGAATGGAAATTCCAAATTATGTAGCCATTTTGGTTATTCTTATCTATAGAAATTTATCAATATAAAAGCATAAAAACACTTAATAAAATGCGCATGGAAAAGGCAGAAAGAGAAAGAAAGGTTAAAAGTAGAAAGACATCACCACCAGTGGATCCAGTGGGAGACTTGACTGTAGCACTCTATGTCTTTTGGTGGAAATGACGTCTTGATTGGTCAGGGATGGGGGGATCCTGTTGTTGCCTTGGAGAGGCAACCTAGAACTGAAGCTAGGTTGAGTTAAAGGCAAGTGTTTACTGAAAGGTCTTCAAAGGGTACACCTTGGGCAGTGCAGGAGCCTCACAGAGACTACACCCAAGATGGATGATGGTCACCAGTTTTTTCAGATGTATGTAAGTTTGGTCTATTTGTATATCAGGGGTTAATTACAGCTTCAGGTAATGAAGTAATTTATTTCAAGTTTGCTCTCTCCAATTCACTGTTGTTTACATTTTTGGGGGCCTGCCTGAGACATTAAGGTGTCCTTGAGTTTCAGGCCTCGAGAGAAATTGTTTTGTCTGAATAAAATGGGAGAACAGGCTATGGAGTTTAAGAGTTATACACTAAAGCAGTACTGGTCTGAAAAATATAAAAGCTAAAACTTAAGGCATCACTGTGAAACATGAAGATCAATGAGTTAATATACCTTCAGGTTCAGGTGGGAATGACCTGGTACCTCTCTCAAGTGTGGGGTGGAATTTTACACTCTCTGATGCAACACTCTGAATCACCTGCAGTCCTCTGGTGGAAGGCCCTAGAAATAGGTCTGGGGGTGTTTTGGGAGTCTTTGATGGTTTATTACCTTCTAACACATGACAGCTGCCCCTCAATCAGTGTGGCTGAGCCAGTTACACCCCATCAGGAGGGATGAATATCCTCAGGCCTGTGTGTGAATGTCCTGGTAATTCCCTGGGGGGAGTTTTCACACATGAGCCAGTTATGCCATATCAGAAGGGATGAATAATATGAATGCTCCAATTCCCTTCCTGGGGCAGAGATTTACAACTGAGCCAGTTACTAAAGGAGGACATTGGAATGATAAAAACCACTATCCCACCTTGCAGAATCTGCTCCTTATTGGCCTTCCTCCTCATCTGACTCAAATCCCAGCTTTTAGCCTCCGGGGGTGGGTGCTCATCTCCTCTGCACCTGGGCTGTTCCCTTGCACATCAGCAGCAAAGCACCTGCTGTTTTTGCAAATGGACGACTGAGTCATTATCCATTAACATTTCAGTCTCTCACAGCAGCATGTCTGTGAAGAGTCTTTTTTCAAGTTAAAATATCAAATTTGTACTCTTTAGAAAATTGTCAAGGACTGAAGGAATACAAAAACTCAGTTGACACTGATCTCAAGGGAACACTGACAATCTACAAGAGCAAAGAATGACATTAAAGATGAATCGCTAATGTCACTACTATTAGTCAATTAACGTGTCAAATGCTAATGTCTGATCTATTCCCTTCTGTAAATAGACTTCGGCTTTCCAAGGTTAACAGTTTTACTATCCACAAGAGCACTCAGTTTTCATGCAACAATTTTTAAAGAAAAAAAGAAGTCTAAATTTTAAGTTTTATAACAATATGGAACTCAAATGTGACAGTTTTACATCATTTTATTTAAGGTAACGGGGCAAATAAAAACCTGTTATAGCTTCAAAGCCATTATATTTATCATGCTTCCATTTTTGTCACCCTGAAGCTTCTCCATGTAATAGATTTCCAAGTTATTGTGCCTGTAACAACTGCAATATCTCGTTATTTTTAAAAGGTTCCTAATAGCGAGAGCTATTGAGGTGCTTGAGTAGGAGATGTTATTGTTTGATAAATATCCTGAGAGCTTGCACTGACTGTCCTAACATTGAGCTGTTTCCTGAGAACCATATTTTTTAATTATCTGAAGGGTAAGAACAATAAATATATTTTATGTCTGCCGTATATTTGAAATGTATGGCTTCTAAAGCCTTGAGGATAAATATATTCCAAACACTCTATTATAACACATTTTCTTGAACAGATATTTTTGAGCAGTGAATACATTTTACTGCATTTTTTTAAACCCTCAGCTTACTTTACTTTAGCAACAATGATTCTATTTTAACTATCATAAAGCTGTTCATGCGAAGTGACACTTCTCGTACTACAGACTAAAGATAATACCAATCAACCTAATTGTTTATAGAGCACTTTGGAGATACAAAGGGTTTTTTATGTATTTCTAGTATATATGGAATCTTGATCTGTTAGCTATACTTTGGTGGGTTTAGTAACACTTTAGAGCTCTATGTTGAGATGCTAGGTTGCAGTATAAATATGAAAGAACACCCCATGCAGTGCATGACCTGCTTCTATCTACACCCCACAGTAATATGTGGAGCATGGGTATGGTGCGTGCTGAGGAACAGGAGATAACTTGGGTCTGGAGGAAAGAAAAGCAGTGTCAAGACAACAAAGTTGCAAGTCCGAGTCTTAAAGGGGAGCAGAGAGAGGCAGATAAGTTTTATCAAAGACTGAAAGAGATCAAATAGTTACTAAATTATTTTTGGGGAGATGATTTAATTTTCTGTTCACTGTTGCTTTTACAGTTATTTACAACATGATGACATATGCTAAGAAAAAAAAAGTCTACTGCAGGGACTGTTGTTTGAAATTTGACATAATGGATGGTGTATTCAATGGCTCTTTAAAGGTAAGAGACATCTAGGAAGAAAGTGAATAATATTTGAAGGATTTTTACAGCTAAATCTTGGAGAAATTATTTAGAGTAATTTTCAAGAGTGGGGAGCAGGAATGGAATCTGAACAACTGAATTGTAAAAGAACTAGAGAATCTACCGCTGAGTATTCTGACAGTATTCTCTGAACTGAAAAACAGTTTTATGAAATTTAATAAAAGTCAATTACTTTTGAAGTTAGACAAAAAACAGGCAAAACTATTAGAGAGATGTGGGTCTGATACTGTCAGAAATGCCCTCTTTATGTCTGTTTGTATGAACAGCTTTCATAAGTTTCCGTAGGCTTGGACTAAAAAACATTTTCCAGAAATCAAAGGTCTGAAAAGAGGTAAAGTACACGCTGAGACTGAGGGTACAGGCTCATGGACAACATCTGGCAACTAGGAGTCCTGCTGGATATGCAAGAATCAGTAAAGACAGGACAGGAAGAGTTTGCTCAATCTGTAGAAGGCCACTAAAACACAACCTGACATGAAGAAGGTCATCTAAGTCGGGCCACATTCAAGACTACAGTAGCACTTGTGCAGAGGAAGACGACAGCATTACAGAAACACCTAATGAAATAAACATCACTCTGAAGAACTGCCCAAACTCCTGCCTAAAAGCCAAGCAACATTAGTATGTCCCCTTGCTCCTGAGGGGAGGTGAGAGTGAGCGAGTGAGTGAGTGAGTGAGTAATTCACACTATATTGTATGAATACTTACCTTTTGTTAATAATAACAGTTTGAGTGCATTAATAACAACTATTTAAGGAATAAAATGCTTCATAGAAAGACTTCAGATGTTGTGAAGTGTATCTACCCTTGACTTAATCCTCCATTACAAAAACCCAATTTATAATCCTCCCAATACAAAGAAAAATAAGATATTTATACAGTGTATTTGCAGCAAAAGCACAGTTCAGTGAAAAGTGGAAAAGGAAGGCTTCACAGTGATACTTCAATTAGCATAAATTCATTATAAATATAGCTAGCTTTCAAATACGCTGCCTTCAATTCAATGCTTCTGATGTCACTAAGTTGAAGAACGTTATTACATCTTTGGTACTCAACATTCAGGGAGACAATGTTGGCCAGGTGACAAGCATATTCACCTGACTTGGCTCCTAAATCTAACCTCAGGCTTCAAAGTGAAAAACAGTGTAGGCTTTACATATTTAAAATTTGTATTTCCATTGTAAAAAAGATTTAATGAAAATATTTAGAAACATATAACATTACCATGTCTTTTTCAAGCCACAAAGAAAATCAGAACCAACAATTCATATTATTGTCTGAATTTCTGCATCCAGAGAGTTTAAAGACATTATTGCCTTCTGATTTAACTCATATGGAAAGGATCATTTCCTTTATGAGCAGAAGTTTCATAATGGCAGCAAATAGACAAGCATGATATTATGGACTCTGCTAAAGTAACATTTTTATTGTGCTTTCAAAGCAAACATTTTTGGATTTCAAGTCAGATATTTTGGTACTAAAAAATGTAGCTGTGCTGCTTAGTTTGTCTTCATATTTTCAATAATGCATATTAAAACTCTTTGAGGAAGACAAAATAATAAAAAGTAGTAAGTAAATATATGATGAGTCAAAGTGGACAAGAGAAAGGTTGTTTGTTGACAGCATATTAAAATGAGCTGTTTTACAATTTACCATTCCTGCATCTGATTTGTTTTTTATATATTTCAAGGTGATTTTATTTATATATATCTTCTGCTTTGCATTTTGACAAAGATAATTTGCATGTTGTAACTGAAAATTCTTTCTTATATTTTTTCCTTTTCCTGTAGGAGTTGACCTCTTCTCCCAGGCAACCAGCAACAAGACAAGAGGACATAGCCTCAAGCTACACCAGGGGAGGTTTAGGTTGGACATCAGAAAGAATTTCTTTTTGGAAAGGGGTGCTAAACGTTGGAGTGGACTGCCGAGGGAGGTGTCAGAGTCACTATCCCTGCAGGTTTTTAAGAAATGACTGAACATGGCACTTAGTGCCATGATCTGGCTGATGTGGGGGTGTTTGGTTAAAGGTTGAACTTGATGTTATAGGTCTTTTCCATTCTAAATGATTCTACGATTTTGTGATTCTAGTAATATTATCTCATCTTTCATGTTGCGCATCAGATATTTCCCTGTTTTGTGTGCTTATTCTACTCTATAATTTTTCAGTGATCTTTTCTTTCCCTGGGCCTTTATTTGTGGAGATTAGGAACTGGAAGAAATACTGCAGCATAGGATTTCCCATTTATTATTTCCTTTACTTATTATATTTATTCAGTTCTAGAACTAATTTTAGTTCTGCGTAAAGTGCATAGTAATGTAGATGTGAGCAGCATGGAATCTATTTATTTTCCTTTATCAACACCAGAAAAAAAATATTTTGACATGGAAAGAAATAGCAAAATAATTTCCAGTCCCAAAACATGGCATTTTTTTCCTTTTCCTTTTCTTTTTAGTATCATTTACTTTTAACAATAAGGTAATATAAGATTGGAAAAAATAACCTCACAGAAAATACAAGTTTCTGTACTGTTTAAATTTTAGTGTAATCTTTAAAGATGGATTTTGGGAATAAGCCATGAATTTAGTAATGTAATGGGTTCATGGGATTCTTTTTTTTATTTTATTTTTTTCTTTTTGAATGATTGCAGGTCAGTCAAAATGAGATTCCTGTCACTAAATGCTTTGTCATCAATTCAGAAGACATAACTATTATCTATATGAATATATGCATTAAACTAATTCCAAGGCTGAGGAAATATGTTACAGATAAAAAATATGTTTTCAGATGACTTAAAAGAATATGCTGAAAGAATTTCACTGAAGGATTTATCTTTTCTTTTGAGTATTGTTTCTGTACTTTATTTGATGTTATAGAATCACAGAATGACTCAATAATTCAGTCTGGAAGGGAGTCTTGCTCAACCTCCTGATCAAAGCAAGTTCAGCTTTGGGATCACCAGGCTGCATATACTCATAACTTCCCCTTTCCGCCATAATGGCTATGAGGTCTGAAGACCCTTAATTCTTACAGCCCATAACCCATATTTCAATTAAAACAATTTGAAATTAAAATTATTATTTCACTGAGCTAAAGGGTCACTTTTACAGCTCCTAATCTTGCATGACCTAAGTGCAGTAACCTTGATTTACAATGCCATAAGCGGATATTTAAGCAGTGTTCATTCATTAAACACTAATTTTAAATTCCTCTGTAATAAGCATTTAGCTTGCCAAAGTCTTATACAATGTCATGTATTTTTAGGCCACTAAAATACAAAATTCCCTTGTACCATAGAAAAAAAATTGTATGACACTGAGTATACAAGTTTCTCAAATGATTGGCCTTTGTAGCATTATAAAAAGCTTAACCTCTGTAAGCAATCCTAAGGGTCAAGGAATGTTCCTTTTGTACAGGGCTTTTATTAATGTCTTATGACCAAGTAGTGAGCAGTAATGAACTGCATGTACTGAAGCAGAACCTCAAGAAAAACACAGTGTTTTTTGTTCCTATGCCTTTGGGTGTTTAAACACAGCTTCTGGTCAGAGCTCTGGCTTGCAGTTTGAATATAAGATATAATTCTTAGGGACTTTTGACAACTAAGATTTTTATGTATGTATGTGAGCATAATCCTGTCTTACCCACACATTATCAGCATATAGCTTGTATCTGTCTAGGCACAAAATGGAATGAACACTACAGTCCAATGGGCACTAGAAATTACTAGGAACTGTAACATGAGATGAACTCAACTGAGGCCAGAGAGGAGCAAATTTTAATCTACTCCTTAAAACAGCCTGACTGCAAGTCAAACAGGAGTAACCATTAGGTTTACTGATTGTCATACAGAAATTCACAGCTCTCCAGGAAGATGTTGTGTGTTAATTGAGCAATCCTTGCTACAGAGGAAAAAAGAGAAATATTTCAGGGAGGAACTAGGACACTGGTTCTTTTAATCGCTGTTTATATTTCGATTTTCCTATCTCCCAAGGCTTTCAGCCTCGGTGTGTAATCCATTCCAGCACATGGACTACATCACCAGTGAATGATGAATTTACCACTCCTATTTCTTTAAAGAAACACAGTGCTGCATGGGAATCATCAAGGGAGACATGCATTGGACAGTCTGTGAGAGACACTTTAATGTAAATTTTCATGGTTGACAGAAATGAGGACTTCTATGAAGACAAATTAAAAATATTTTGTCAGCCTTTAAACCAGATGTTCATGCCCTACACAGACAGCCACAAAACCCTAGAGTCTAATGTACACAGAATTGTAAAGAAAATGAAGCTTTCTTCAGCAGAACTGAATCACTAGATGATAATTCTGTTTCCTTTATAAGGAAAACAAATTCGGTATGTTGTAACTTGTTTGATTTAGCAATTAAAGCACAGATTAACACACCCTTTCCATATTTTTTTTCTGAACCTGTATTCATTACAGAAGGGAATTGTTTATGATTCCAAATCCCTTTTCATCTCAAGTCCTCCCCAGCTCATCTCAGATGAAACTGTTTTACCATAGAAAAATCATAGTTCTTCCTGGGAATAAAAAATGAAATAATTAGACTGGCAGACTGGCAATTCATAGAAATTACTCTCATTAAACAAACAAACAAACAAACAAACAAAAAAAACCAACAAAAAAAAAAAAACCAAAAAGAAAACGACTACAGAATTAATAGGAGCCATGGCTTCATAGCTTTAGATATACTAGCCAGAAAAGTGATAGCCTCTCCTTGTTCTTCTCTGTAACAACTCAAGTAGGTTAGAGCAAGGTGCTAATAACACCAAGGCTGTGGGTTTGATCCCTTTGTGGGCCATTCACTGAAAAATTTGCCTTGATGATCCTTGATGATGAAGCTGGATCCCTTCCAGCTCAGAAGATTCTGTGATTCTGTGAAGTACATAAACTTTTTCTCTTTTCCTACTTCTCACTGTGCGTTCCTGTAAGCTGTAAAAAACAGACTCCTCAGTAAATCCTATATACACAACAACCTGAAGAAATTCCACTCTAGCTATGTGTAAAAGGTGATGTTTTCAAGTACTGGATAAGCCACTCACACAAAAGAGCTCTACAGAACAATCTACAAGAAGAAATAAAGCAGTCAGGGTCAGAGTTTATGTACTCCTTTTTGAGTCCCTTTTCACCGTAATGAGTGCGCAATAGTTCTAGCTCAGTTAACCTTGTCTTATTTTAGCTAGACTTTATTTGATCCAAAAATACAGTGATTTTTCTTCATAGATGAGATAAGGCCCTGTGACCTAGCTGGGAGAAAGCAAAGAGCAGAAGCATGACAGGACTACATTATTTCTGACAGCATAAAGCAATAGTAGTATGTGCCTGGAGACATTTGTGTGGAAGTTCAGTGTGTGTGAGCCACTCATGACCTTAGGCTCCAATTGGAGGCACTTATTACATGGATAGGTACCTCCTCCTAGGTGCTCTTCCACAGCCAACCTCCCTCCCTCCATGGCTGGGCTGCCATAGCTGCTAATTCCTTCTTTTGCAGGCTCAGACTTCTTACCCTGTGGGTACTTCATACCCTTTGGTCATCCTGGTCTCAGGTGTGCCACCTCCTCCACACACTCTGACACTCAATTATACTACCTTTTAAACATGGGTCCTTTTTCACATAAAACATAAAGAGGTAAAACATAAATCTCACACACAAACTCTTCTATTTTTTGTTGTTTTTTTTTNCAGCCACCCTCCCTCCCTCCATGGCTGGGCTGCCATAGCTGCTAATTCCTTCTTTTGCAGGCTCAGACTTCTTACCCTGTGGGTACTTCATACCCTTTGGTCATCCTGGTCTCAGGTGTGCCACCTCCTCCACACACTCTGACACTCAATTATACTACCTTTTAAACATGGGTCCTTTTTCACATAAAACATAAAGAGGTAAAACATAAATCTCACACACAAACTCTTCTATTTTTTGTTGTTTTTTTTTCTTTCCATATTCTTAAAGAATATATATAAAAAAATATAATCTCTAATTTTTCTAAACCTATATGATATAACTTGCTTTTGACCTTTCCATAGTGATCATCCTCCTGCAAAGAAGGCTTTAAATTACTTAATTGATATTAATAAATGCACATTTAAGCAGACTTATAGTATGTTATTTTATTGTACATTATCCACAGAATCATGTTCCACCTCACCTAAGCAGATTAGTTTTCCTGGATTTCAGTCATAGGGAATCCTCAAGAGACAGGCATGGAACCAAACAACATCAGTTTTTCATCACACACAAGTACCACACAACTAAAAGCCACACAATTACCCTATCAAAGTGACTTGTAAACTTTACACAAATACATAAGCTTAAGGAAGGAAGTTTTCAGAGCTCCCTGGAGTAACTGTAAGACTGGAAAAGTAGCTTTTTCTGATACTTTGCTCTCTACAAAGTTTCTAAATTTGAAACTAAGTTTAAATTAGAATTGGAAGTGAGTTTAAGATGTAATAAGAATTTGTGAATAATTTTATGAGTTGGGGTTTCTGTGATCAAAGTATCTCCTAGCTTTATACTTCACACTCAGGAATGGATACTGGTGTATAATTCCTGAGTGTGTAATTATATAGACTTTCAACTGCAAAGCGTGATAATTTATGATTAAATTTCACTGCATTTCTACTTTTATTGTTCAGGAGCAGAGGATAAAAAGACCCTAATTATTTTTGGTTTTGTATGACACATGGTTTAAACTGAAAAGTGTAAAAGCAGAAAGTACTCAAAATATGTAGGCAAACTTAAAGCAAGCTGTTCTTCATAATGATTTATCCTCTTGACAGAAGATTACAGTGACTGTGTAGAATTAGGAAGAACATAATATCACAGTGACATTTCCGAAGCATGTGGAAAGCCTTTTGCTGCAATAAAGAAATGAGTGGCATTGGCCACCTGTATATTTCAGAGGAAAAAATTCCAACAAATTATTTAATATGGGTTATGTACAGAAATACTGTCCAAATAACAAGAAAACTTACTATCCAACAGTAGACAAAAAAAGGTTTTGTTCCCATTCTTTACCTTCTGAAAAACAAGTAAAAAGCAAAGGTCAGGTTAAAGCACTATGTTGATCAACCACGGTGATAAATATGTTTTTACTAAAACCAACAGACCTCAAATTTTTTCCTTGAAATCATGAGCCACATATCAATTTAAGTGCACAATGGACAATTAGAGGAAATCAGGAAGTTTCAGAAATATTGGTAGACTTTCTAATAATGAGGAAATGTCTCTGTATTTTTAACAATGCAAAGGTCAAATTCTCCAGGCTAAAAGCACACCCTCCACAAACACACAGATAGGGAGATTAACTAATGTCTATTTAACATGTTGAAAGTTTCCTAAACTTAACACAATGACCTTTAAATCTCCAATTAGAAAATTCTGGTAGATAATAATGCTACTGCATAAAGTAACTGAATAATCCACCTATAACTTCATTGCAGTTATGACTTTGAAAAATATATTTTGCAAACTTACTTTAAATAGGCCCGAACAAATCCCGATGGAACAATGATTTTACAACCTCTGTCTATGAATAGTAATTTCTGTAATATTTTTGTTACATCAAAGATCCATAGTTTTAAGGAACATTCTGTTCCTTTCCACCACCTTTATTTTTAAACAGAACTGTGTTTAACTATGGCATGACTCTTTGAGAGCATGCATGTTTCTTCATCAGCTTGGTAAAAAAAATACAAGCAGACAAATGTATGCCCCAAATGTTATAAACACCTAATCCTAAGCACTATCCTAACTGAAAATATGAAGCAATTGATTTCAACACTATGTCGAAGAATGTAACCAAGATACTCTAGAATGCGAAATGCCCTTGTATATTAAAAGAAAATAAAATTGGCTTGGATACTTTGGGGCCACAAAAGAAGCCTCCTATTAATAGCCTGTAAACTTTCTTTAGAGTGGTCATTTTCAATTCATACCAAAGAGCCAGTGAAAGATTGAACTATGGCCTGGCCCAAAATAGAGAGGTTTTCCTTTCTTCCATTGTATACCATCTATTAAATTTCTTTTGTATTTAAAATGCCACAGATCTGAGTATTCTCATTTTATATACCATTTATTTGCTCTCAGGCACTCAGAGTATTTAGCTACCCATGAATAAATGTCAAGAGAAGTAAAATAATATTGTTTCACTTTCAAATCAATGCATCATCTTTTTCAAGTCCTCCATTCCACATTCCACTGGAAAGACCCTTTTTACCCCTAAGAGCCTGGAAAGACATGTATAAACTTTTCACAGTATTTGATCTGGCCTAATTCTGTTTTCTTTTTCAGAAATCAATTGTGATAGTTTACCAATCTCTAGTGAAGCTTGACTTCTGGGTCTAAAGTGCTTATGTTCCATAGGCTAGAACCAATATTGCTTATCTATTTTGAAAGTATTGTAAAACTTCTGTAAATCATCCTAGCTTCTGAGATTTTTTAAATAAGGTAGCCAATGATAAACATTTATAATTAGAACAACTATTTTAACAAGTATATTAGGATACCACATATCAAATACCACATATCTTATATCAAAGAGCTTAATTTTACAAATGCTCAGTTTTACAAGAAAACAAGAGCAGACAATACACAAAATTGCTCATGGAATCCTATGCCGTCTCAAAAATGTGTCTGCAACTGTTTGCTGAGTTATTTACAGATGATGATGTGTAATATTTATCCTCTCTATTAGATAGATGGTGCTTTAAATGGAGCTTTATTTTCATTTTTGAAACCCACGTTTCAACAATATTCTGTAAACCTTCAAATTTTTACTTCTCTTCAATAATTTTAATAATCACTCTGGAATATCATTTCACAAAAACTACTTTTTGTGATCAGCATTCTTTGTTAAAGAATTAACATTGTATATACTTTTTTATTCCTTGAGAAAATTTGAGAGAAAGACTGCTTTTAAAAGTCAAGGGAATTGTCACCTATAATTTTCTTACATATCAATATGCTGGCATTCTTTTAAATCATGTATTCTGTGCAATTGACAGAAAGCATTAGGTAATGCAGATATGAAACATGTAACAGTAATAAAGACAGTGAATAATAGTTCAGTGGCAGATTTATTTTGGGTTTCAGTAACATTATCATCCTATTTAAACATCAAATTTCCTAGATTTTCCAAAATGCTTTGATGTAGAAAGCCTCCTTTTTTTCTTATAGTCAATGCTGTACATGTAAAGAAAATGAATTGAAAAATATGCTATCTGTATAATCAAACTATTAAACCATCTTCTATTAAACCATCTTGAGTTTGGTTTTAAAATTCATAGTTTATTTGAAGAAAATTGTTCACATCCTATTCATATCAGATTTGAAGGAGCACTAATTTGTTATTCAGATTCATAGTAGTGCCTTTCATATAACATTCAACAAGCCCACAAGCTAATAAATGTTAAATAAATAAATTATTCTGATTTACAGCACATCTCCTTAAAGCAAATAGATAAGATGAGAGATAAGGGGAAGGAGCTCAAAAGTAATTTCATCACAGCAAGTATATAAAAATTGTAATGCTTTATCTGGTCAATATCTGAAGCTTTCAAACTTAAGTNAGGCCCTGTGACCTAGCTGGGAGAAAGCAAAGAGCAGAAGCATGACAGGACTACATTATTTCTGACAGCATAAAGCAATAGTAGTATGTGCCTGGAGACATTTGTGTGGAAGTTCAGTGTGTGTGAGCCACTCATGACCTTAGGCTCCAATTGGAGGCACTTATTACATGGATAGGTACCTCCTCCTAGGTGGTCTTCCACAGCCAACCTCCCTCCCTCCATGGCTGGGCTGCCATAGCTGCTAATTCCTTCTTTTGCAGGCTCAGACTTCTTACCCTGTGGGTACTTCATACCCTTTGGTCATCCTGGTCTCAGGTGTGCCACCTCCTCCACACACTCTGACACTCAATTATACTACCTTTTAAACATGGGTCCTTTTTCACATAAAACATAAAGAGGTAAAACATAAATCTCACACACAAACTCTTCTATTTTTTGTTGTTTTTTTTTTCTTTCCATATTCTTAAAGAATATATATAAAAAAATATAATCTCTAATTTTTCTAAACCTATATGATATAACTTGCTTTTGACCTTTCCATAGTGATCATCCTCCTGCAAAGAAGGCTTTAAATTACTTAATTGATATTAATAAATGCACATTTAAGCAGACTTATAGTATGTTATTTTATTGTACATTATCCACAGAATCATGTTCCACCTCACCTAAGCAGATTAGTTTTCCTGGATTTCAGTCATAGGGAATCCTCAAGAGACAGGCATGGAACCAAACAACATCAGTTTTTCATCACACACAAGTACCACACAACTAAAAGCCACACAATTACCCTATCAAAGTGACTTGTAAACTTTACACAAATACATAAGCTTAAGGAAGGAAGTTTTCAGAGCTCCCTGGAGTAACTGTAAGACTGGAAAAGTAGCTTTTTCTGATACTTTGCTCTCTACAAAGTTTCTAAATTTGAAACTAAGTTTAAATTAGAATTGGAAGTGAGTTTAAGATGTAATAAGAATTTGTGAATAATTTTATGAGTTGGGGTTTCTGTGATCAAAGTATCTCCTAGCTTTATACTTCACACTCAGGAATGGATACTGGTGTATAATTCCTGAGTGTGTAATTATATAGACTTTCAACTGCAAAGCGTGATAATTTATGATTAAATTTCACTGCATTTCTACTTTTATTGTTCAGGAGCAGAGGATAAAAAGACCCTAATTATTTTTGGTTTTGTATGACACATGGTTTAAACTGAAAAGTGTAAAAGCAGAAAGTACTCAAAATATGTAGGCAAACTTAAAGCAAGCTGTTCTTCATAATGATTTATCCTCTTGACAGAAGATTACAGTGACTGTGTAGAATTAGGAAGAACATAATATCACAGTGACATTTCCGAAGCATGTGGAAAGCCTTTTGCTGCAATAAAGAAATGAGTGGCATTGGCCACCTGTATATTTCAGAGGAAAAAATTCCAACAAATTATTTAATATGGGTTATGTACAGAAATACTGTCCAAATAACAAGAAAACTTACTATCCAACAGTAGACAAAAAAAGGTTTTGTTCCCATTCTTTACCTTCTGAAAAACAAGTAAAAAGCAAAGGTCAGGTTAAAGCACTATGTTGATCAACCACGGTGATAAATATGTTTTTACTAAAACCAACAGACCTCAAATTTTTTCCTTGAAATCATGAGCCACATATCAATTTAAGTGCACAATGGACAATTAGAGGAAATCAGGAAGTTTCAGAAATATTGGTAGACTTTCTAATAATGAGGAAATGTCTCTGTATTTTTAACAATGCAAAGGTCAAATTCTCCAGGCTAAAAGCACACCCTCCACAAACACACAGATAGGGAGATTAACTAATGTCTATTTAACATGTTGAAAGTTTCCTAAACTTAACACAATGACCTTTAAATCTCCAATTAGAAAATTCTGGTAGATAATAATGCTACTGCATAAAGTAACTGAATAATCCACCTATAACTTCATTGCAGTTATGACTTTGAAAAATATATTTTGCAAACTTACTTTAAATAGGCCCGAACAAATCCCGATGGAACAATGATTTTACAACCTCTGTCTATGAATAGTAATTTCTGTAATATTTTTGTTACATCAAAGATCCATAGTTTTAAGGAACATTCTGTTCCTTTCCACCACCTTTATTTTTAAACAGAACTGTGTTTAACTATGGCATGACTCTTTGAGAGCATGCATGTTTCTTCATCAGCTTGGTAAAAAAAATACAAGCAGACAAATGTATGCCCCAAATGTTATAAACACCTAATCCTAAGCACTATCCTAACTGAAAATATGAAGCAATTGATTTCAACACTATGTCGAAGAATGTAACCAAGATACTCTAGAATGCGAAATGCCCTTGTATATTAAAAGAAAATAAAATTGGCTTGGATACTTTGGGGCCACAAAAGAAGCCTCCTATTAATAGCCTGTAAACTTTCTTTAGAGTGGTCATTTTCAATTCATACCAAAGAGCCAGTGAAAGATTGAACTATGGCCTGGCCCAAAATAGAGAGGTTTTCCTTTCTTCCATTGTATACCATCTATTAAATTTCTTTTGTATTTAAAATGCCACAGATCTGAGTATTCTCATTTTATATACCATTTATTTGCTCTCAGGCACTCAGAGTATTTAGCTACCCATGAATAAATGTCAAGAGAAGTAAAATAATATTGTTTCACTTTCAAATCAATGCATCATCTTTTTCAAGTCCTCCATTCCACATTCCACTGGAAAGACCCTTTTTACCCCTAAGAGCCTGGAAAGACATGTATAAACTTTTCACAGTATTTGATCTGGCCTAATTCTGTTTTCTTTTTCAGAAATCAATTGTGATAGTTTACCAATCTCTAGTGAAGCTTGACTTCTGGGTCTAAAGTGCTTATGTTCCATAGGCTAGAACCAATATTGCTTATCTATTTTGAAAGTATTGTAAAACTTCTGTAAATCATCCTAGCTTCTGAGATTTTTTAAATAAGGTAGCCAATGATAAACATTTATAATTAGAACAACTTTTTTAACAAGTATATTAGGATACCACATATCAAATACCACATATCTTATATCAAAGAGCTTAATTTTACAAATGCTCAGTTTTACAAGAAAACAAGAGCAGACAATACACAAAATTGCTCATGGAATCCTATGCCGTCTCAAAAATGTGTCTGCAACTGTTTGCTGAGTTATTTACAGATGATGATGTGTAATATTTATCCTCTCTATTAGATAGATGGTGCTTTAAATGGAGCTTTATTTTCATTTTTGAAACCCACGTTTCAACAATATTCTGTAAACCTTCAAATTTTTACTTCTCTTCAATAATTTTAATAATCACTCTGGAATATCATTTCACAAAAACTACTTTTTGTGATCAGCATTCTTTGTTAAAGAATTAACATTGTATATACTTTTTTATTCCTTGAGAAAATTTGAGAGAAAGACTGCTTTTAAAAGTCAAGGGAATTGTCACCTATAATTTTCTTACATATCAATATGCTGGCATTCTTTTAAATCATGTATTCTGTGCAATTGACAGAAAGCATTAGGTAATGCAGATATGAAACATGTAACAGTAATAAAGACAGTGAATAATAGTTCAGTGGCAGATTTATTTTGGGTTTCAGTAACATTATCATCCTATTTAAACATCAAATTTCCTAGATTTTCCAAAATGCTTTGATGTAGAAAGCCTCCTTTTTTTCTTATAGTCAATGCTGTACATGTAAAGAAAATGAATTGAAAAATATGCTATCTGTATAATCAAACTATTAAACCATCTTCTATTAAACCATCTTGAGTTTGGTTTTAAAATTCATAGTTTATTTGAAGAAAATTGTTCACATCCTATTCATATCAGATTTGAAGGAGCACTAATTTGTTATTCAGATTCATAGTAGTGCCTTTCATATAACATTCAACAAGCCCACAAGCTAATAAATGTTAAATAAATAAATTATTCTGATTTACAGCACATCTCCTTAAAGCAAATAGATAAGATGAGAGATAAGGGGAAGGAGCTCAAAAGTAATTTCATCACAGCAAGTATATAAAAATTGTAATGCTTTATCTGGTCAATATCTGAAGCTTTCAAACTTAAGTTCAAATATATCCATGATGACTTTATTTTTAAGACACTGATGGATGAGTTTTGAGCTGGAATTTTTATGAAAGAGTCTATTACACATAGCTTGATTTTACATATCTAATTCTTACTTTTTAAAAAGATTTTTCTTTCGAGCAAAACTGGAGTCCATATTGAATGCTTATTTTGGTGTTACAGCTATAAAGAAATTGACCCTTTTCAAACAACAATTTGCATGTTTNTTTAGTTAAGGAAAAAAATCCACAAGCTACAGAAGTGATTCCCTTTAAGGACCTTGGCAGCTTCCTTTGGACCTGACAGAACCAATCAGCTGGCTAGTTTTGAATACTGACACCCTCTTAAACCACTTAAGAGAGCTGATACACCTCTGCAAAATCAAATTTAAATACGAACAAGGCCCAGAAAAAAGCTCTCTTGCTTCTAGCCTTTGAACAGGCAACAGGCCAGGTTGGCCCACAGCACAGCTCGACTGAGATTCTGCCACTGTCGGGTTCCAAAGACAGCCAAGGGGGCCAGGCCGGTGCCGCTTGGCTTTGGGCAGAGCCAAGCTGGGCTCTGCTCCGGCCATGAGCTGCTGAGCCATCCTGCTGGCACCACAGAAAATCATGCAGCTGAGAACAGAGGCAGCTGTGCAGCCCCATGCAGAAAAGCAGCCCCGCAGCTGGAACTGAATGCTGCAGGGGCCAAAAACCAGCCATGCAGTGAGAAATCTGCTGCCCGGCGGAGAGCAAATGACCATTTGCAGGCCCAGGTGAAATATTGGCTCTTTTAGTACACAGATGAAGCTTGCAGACATCAATCCTCTATCCAGTGAGAGAAAAAGGAAGGGTGAAGACATGTAGGGAAACCAACATGGAGACACCAAGATCAATGAGGGAGGAGAATGAGGAGATGTCTTATTTTTCAGCTGAAATTCTCTTGTAAGGCTATGGTGAACATATAATTGATACATCAGATTTTTTTTTTTTCTTGTAACTCATGGAATGCATTGGCAGGATGTAGCGTTCTAACCACACCCATCAACAGAGGCACCAGTGTTGAAGCAAGCAGATGTTAAAGTAACTATGATCCAATGAGAAGCTTGAACAAAGAGAGATGAAAGAGATGAGAAACCTTGCCCAGGGATGGAAGAAGAAAACCTCTGTTCACAGAGATGGATGAAGAGAATTTTTGTCTCTAATCAAGAACAGCTTATCCTTAAAATTGTACCCCAATAAGCTTAGATCACCCATGGTGGTAGATCTGTGAAGACTACCAAACCATGGGAGTGACTTCACAATTCAAGATTCAGGGTGTTTGCTATTTGTGAAAATTGAAAACATGAGAGAACTGCCATACTATTCTTTTCTTGTAGAAAAGAATGGCATGGCAGGAGAAATTCCTCTCCCCAAGTGAACTGAAGAAAGGATTTAAAAATTGGTAAACTGACTGAAAATACCACGTTTTGTCTCTTTATGTTGTCAACAGGAAAAGAAAGAAGAGCTGAGGGGAGAAGTGTTCTGAAGGTTTATTCTCATTTCTTACTATTTTTTCTTTTAGTTCTATTAATAAAGTCTTCATACCCTTTAAAGTTTTGAGGCTACTTTGCTCTCCTCCTAATCCTTATCTTGCAGCAGAAAATGAGTAAATAATTTTAGTGGGTGCATGAATGTGAGGCCAGCGCTAGACCCACTACATTAATTGGTGTGTTGTACAGCAAACTCAGATTGGCAAACCAAAACCAGTACAGGCAAATTCTCCCACTCCCTGAAACAGCTCCCTAGAATTGTCTAGTCACCAGCTTTCAGCTTTCGGAAAACAGACATTATCTTACTAGAGGTATAACTACTATGAGGTCATTATAAAGAGTAATGCAGAAGCATTTGATCCTTTTCTCCCACAGAGCAGATAAATCTTGTGTTGATGTCTAGATCTGCAAGTAATATATTCCCTTAGAAAAGGAACATCCTAATCATGTCTTTAAGCAGAATTCTCAGTCATCTCCTTTTATTTTGTTGCAAATGTAATCTGATGGCATCACTCACTTTTCAACCACCTTTTACATGAAAATAGATGTCATCATGTGTGTTAAGCATATGTTTCTTAATGTTTATGGAAATCTTTGTCTTTTAGGTCCTGTTCGGCAATTTTTTAAGAAGTGAGGATGTAGCTGCAGATCATGTTTTATTTTGAACACAAGCTTGTGTTTTGCACATCCTAAGCTTAACTTCGCTTGAAACTGAGTAGGGGCACCTCCTAAAACAACCCCCAGAGACCACTAGAGACCCCCAAAGAGGCCCATGCAGACGCAGTCAGAAATACTGAACAAGGTAGCCCAAGCTAAATGATTGCTTAAGTTAGGTGGTGACTGTGTATTAGATAGGAGCATTTTCGTAAATTTTAGTGCATGAATTCTTTTTGCTTTCCTCCCTGGCATGCTCAATTTGTGGGAAATTTCTGCCTTATACCCTGTGCTAAATACACAATGTCTTTTTTTTAAACCTGAGTCATTGTCCATGTTTAGAGAATTATTAAAATTTGGCAACATTAGGACAAGGCTATACTACAAGATACAATTAATTTTCTGCATGGCTCACTCTCCCCCATTCTGCCACAGGTCAAAGACCTAGTGCACTCCTATGAAAGTTTTCTTTTAATGAAAAGAAAAATGAAATAAAATTTCTTGTTCTGTAATTATTTTATCTCCATAAGAATTTGCAATGTGATTTGCAATCACTCTAATATCTAGGAGGGTAGTACTATTCAACCTGTTACTATCTCTTTAAAATGTGTTCAATTTCCTATCAGCAAGGCTACTGAAGGGCATAAGAGAGGCTAAATGACTTTTCTAGGACATGTACTTTCAACATTGGTGTAACCCTGGGTTTTGTCTGACCTAAACTGAAATGGAAATGTTTTCTTGAAGTGAAGCATAACACTGCCCATTCAAGCCAATGGAGGACCTGATTTCAAATGTTTTCTTATCCAAACACAAGAGTGGTCTTTTCTATAGAGAACAATTTGCTGAATAGCATTTTTTCCTTATTTCTTGATGGTGCTTCCAAATTAACCTGTAATAGAACCAATTATATAAAGGCAACACCTGCAGACTTAACATTGCTTTCAATGGCAGCAGTAGGTATAGATTATTACTTTATTATTTATAGATTATTTAAATGTAATTTTTATGAATATTTGTCATATAATTTGAGCCACATAAACTCTGTCCAGAGTTTTAGAACCAATTTCTGTAAGCTCTGCTTGTGATACAGGATGAGCAGATACTGTAATGAGACCCAGCAAAGATCAGGGTAGAAGAAACATTCTTCAGGGAAACTTATTAACTTGAAATTCTGCAACTGGATCTTAAGATTGCAGAGTATGTGACAGCTTTGAGCACCTTCATTCTATAGATCTTTTTGTGGATCTGGGCCAACATAATTAAGAATTCTAACTGATCCCACATAGCACTTCCAATGAATTTTAACTTCCATTTTCAGCTCTCTAACCATGTACAAGGTAATGGACCCAAGGGAAAGACATAAATCCCCATATTTCAGGCCAGACTGACCTCTGACTGTCAAGAGTTGGGGGGGAATTCTGTCTGGAAATGTTATGTCTTAATTGTCTCTTGCAGAGATTCTTGAGCTTTACTGTGACGCACTAACCAGCAAAATTATATTAGCGTGATTCAGAAAAACACTGCCTGCACAAATGTCCGAGGTTTTCAGCTACTAGTCTCAAAACCTAGCAGATAATTTTCAGCTGCCTAAATACAAATTGTAAGAAATAAAAATATTAAAATATTTTTTATAATTAAAGAGTAGTATTAAGTAAAATGCTTTTCTACTATGAATACTAAAAATGAGAGCTTTTGTTAGTGTTATAATGTTCATTAAACAATCCTCTTACTATGTACTTATTATTCCACATTTATAAAAGAATTAATGCATAGTGAGATTTTCAATCTATAGTTGCTCTGAGACATTCCACTGTGATCAGGGTAAAACACCTCCAAACACAAAATTTCCATGTGGACCCAAACAAGAAATGTTTCTTGATTTAAGAGGAATTTCTTTACGAATGTAGCTTTTCATGCATAGAATGAAATCTATAACTACTCTTACTATAGTTTAAAATTGGAAATTGTATAATATTTTTAAGATCTTAATGCAGGATAAATATTGATCTCTGAAATGTTTTTGCACTGTTTTTTTGAACAGTAACACTTTTAAAATATGTTTTGAAAAAATGCTAATGTAGAAACCAGAACAGCCTAAGTGCTGTCAGCTAAATATACAGTGGATATCTATATATTATCTATACAGTTTGCATGTGAACCTTTTTTGGATTCTGTTAGTTGTGCAATATCTACCAAGATTACCAAGTCTGATTGGTATTTTAAAATTAAACAGGTTAACAAGCCTAATTTCAAAAAAGACAATCTTGGTTCAAGGATTATTACCTATTAATGAGATCAATAAAGTAATGACTACAGATCTGTACAGTACCTTCATTAGTCAGCATTCAGAAAATAGTAATAGATTTATTTAAGAATAAGTTTAGTTATTTTAATATTGAAGACTTCATAGAGGTTTAGTTTGAAAATAGTTATAGGCTGGAAATAATAGCACTTATGGGACTGGTGTGTTTACTATTATCTAGTGGTTCTTTAGGGCTTAGTTCTAGCAAAATCTCCCTGTATACTTTGTTATTGTTATTATCCCGTGTGCACATTATTGTTCTTGTCTTGTTGGACTTCTGAGACTCTAGAACACATGCATTGAAGGAGTGCCAGTTGGGGCTGTCATTATCCATCCTTTACACTCCTTAATTCCTATAAGAATATTAGCCTATCAGACAAGTTGTCTAGATTGAAGCAGAGAGTTAAAATAGGACAGGCATCTGGATTCAGGTAAGTCCTGAGCAGATTACATAAGTGCTGAAATAAGGAAGAGAATTCTATCTTTCAGTTACATGAAAAGTCCAATTTTTCAGAAAAGAATGATGAAGCTAGTGAAACCATATTGGGGGGGGGGGGGGGGGGGAGAGTCTTTTTTTTTTTTTTTTTTTTTTTTTTTTTTTTTTTTAAAGNNNNTTCTTCTTTTGCCTTTTTGCCTTGTAAAGAAGAAAGAAATTTTTCTAAAAATAGATAGATGGGAAAAACTTTGTTCTGTGCCACAATCACGCTGATAAGTTAGGCTATGAAAACCCTGTGGGAAATACAGCTGTCTTAATCTTTGCTCTTCCTTCCCCTGAATTACTAGGAAGTGTTAAAAAGCAACCAAAGGAAAAAACAAATCAAAAGAACACAGAGTTGGCTGCAAAACAAAAATGAGAATCAAAGCTTCCAATCTAGTTTTGTTTTTTGATTTTTTTTTCATGAAAAGGTACAGTTGCTGGCTTTTAATTCAGATCCTATTCAATATCTTCATGTTGTTAACATAATCAATTCTATCCTTACACTACTCAAGAAATACAATTTTGTGAAGGTAACTTGATAACAAGTTTCTTGCTTATAGCTGTCAAGTCTGCCTTTCCTGTAAAAACTAATTCCTCAAGAGTCCTTCCAGGCACATATTGTCTCCTGGTACCCATTCAAAACACTGTTAAAGTATTGTGGGGGCACAGAATTCTTTCTGCTTCAACTTTCTGCAAGTCTGGTACTTCTAGATTTTCGTCCTGTGTACAATGGATAGTTACCATAACTATGGATAGTTACCAGAATATTATCAGGTGCTTGATTTGTTTGTTAGCAACCTAACACCTGATAATATTGCTTTTATGAACTATAGTTCAAAAGAGTGGATCCTTTCTTCTCTTTAAGTTGCACAGAGATTTTAAAGAACTAGTAGTATGCAGGCTGGACTTAGAAACATGTATTCCAAACAAGAATTGATCCCTTAATGTTTGTTGACACAAAGGAAATAAGCTAGTTCTAAGCAGAAGTGAAATTCACAGCTGTTTAATAATACAATAAATTGAAGTTTTAGTAACAATGGATCTATCATGGAGAAAAACATTTTCAAACATGTCTCAATGTAGAAAGCATTGGAAGGAGCAAGGAAATTATTGTAGTTTTTCCATACCCTGCATTAGCAATACACCCATTGTATGATTTAATTGTAGATTAGCCTGTAGTTATGTTTAAAAAAACCCAAAACAAAACAAACAAACGAAAAAAAAAAAAAAAAGGGAAAAGGCTTAGGGAAAAAAAATCAACATATGTCATTGGTTATAAGGAATAGCTCTGATATGAGAATCACTGAAGAGTCCTGATCTATCCAGCTTTTGAGAAAAAAAAATGGAGATTTGTAAAGACAGAAGTAGAGATTACTAAAAACTTAATAAATATCAATAAAATCAGGTGTGATGCAGAGAACAAATTTAGGAGATAATAATTTAAATATTGCGTTATTAAAATTAAAAAAAATACACCAATAGAAGTCAAAAGTTAAAAAATGTGCAAGAAGCTAAAAATGTTTTTTCTTTTACCATGCATGGGATGTCTGAAGCCAATTACTAAAGGATGTGAAGAGACCATATGATAGAAATATATTAAAAATTATATCTGACACATTTTCAATGATAGGATTTTTGATTCTAAGGCAACCTATAACTTAGAAAGTCTGCAAATGGATGAATGCTGGAACCCGAGAAGTTAATGAGAAACCACTAGATCAGTGTTTGCCATGAATTTATTTTTTCTAAAAATATCCAGGGTGATGATGAGGGCTGACTTGTGTTCTAATTCACAGGAAAGTAAATAAAGTTTGATAAGTTACATTGGTAGAAAAAGTAACCCCTCCAGGAAATAGTTTTCCATTGTATAGTCTTTGTAACAGAGATGAAGTGTGGGAATATGTCAGTGGGGTCACAGTACTGTTTCACAACACAGTAATTTCTGTGTTTCTTGTGCTAATTGTAATGTCTCCCAAATTCCCAGATTATCCACTTTCTGCCTAATTGGTTTGCAGTAACAGATCCTACTTTGTTCTGCTTTTGCTAATCTTAATTATATAAGGAAATCATGTCATTAACATTCTCTTGATATACATCATGTTATATATATATATATATATATATATATATACACATGTTGATCATCAAAATATATTAATATCTTTGCCACAAAAATATATGCTATTTTTTTTTCTTTTATTAAGTTTCCTGGCTCATTTTTGTTTCAAGGGCTGTTATTTCAGAATGAAAAAATAAGTTTCTTTACCAAAAGTCAGCATAATTCCTACAAGTGCTAGAAGAACTGAACACTTATCCTGCACAGTACTTCCACGTGAAAAACATCAAAACAGGAAAATTGTACTCAGTTTCGGGATCTAAAATTGAAATTAATCTAGGGAATTTACCTAAAAGGTTTGAATTGCTGTCCAGTAAGTCAGAAAGTGGCAGAAAAAGGTCAGTAACAATTCATTGCAATGGAGTTTCTCAAGTGAATACTGATTATTTGACTGAAAAGGTGATGCAGCCACAGATGTGAAGTTATTAACACACCTGTGAGGGGAATGGGTATACTGAGAATGCTTATACCATCATGATGTCAAAGGCACGTGTTAAGTCAAAACTTATTTATTAAAAAAAACCCCAAACCAATAACAAACAAAAAACCAAATTTGTGGGATTAACATTCAAATAACATCACAAGCTTGCATTCAGTTAATTGCAAGGGAGCTGCATCATAATTTTATTTGGAATATATTCCAAATTATACTTTGGGATAATAAAACAGCTGATTCTGTTTTATTATTCCAAAGTAGCCAGTCTAATGACTGGCAAGTCAAAACATTAGTTTGCAAAAGGCTTATAGTGGTGACACATGACAATATTCCTGTCCAAACACTATACAGGTGTTATTTTCTTCACCTTTTCATCAAAATCCTTCACCTTTTCCTTTTGATAGTCACACAACAGTGAGGAAAGTGGGAACTCTTATACCGTTACAAACTGCCAGATTTAAAGCATCCATCCTCTTCCGTAGCAATTACATACTGAGAACTCATTCAAAATTTCCTGCTTCTTGGAACAACATTATGTAAGAAATGCAGCCGGTGCCCGCGGCTGCCGCGGCCCNAGGCTGGAGCAGGAAAAAGCGTGAGGAAGGAAAAAATAGCGGAGAGGTGCTGCTATGGACTGAGCGCAGACCTGCATTCCCCATCCCTTTGCACCACTTGGGTTGATGAGGTATAGCAGTCGGGAGAGACAGCAAAGCTGAGCCTGAGAAGAGGGAAGGGATGAGTGCCAGGGTTTTCTCATATTTCTCTTTGCTTCTCACCATGGCATGCACTTTTAATTGTCAAAAAATGCATTTTTCCCAAGCCGAATCTGTTTTGCCCATGTCAGTAACAAATAAGGGATCTCCCTGCCTTCATCTCGGGTTTTTTTAACTTTATTTTCCCCCCTGGCCAGCTGAGGACGGGGGAGTAATATAGTAGCTGTGTGTGTGGCATATGGCAACCAGGCAAAGTCAGCCCTCCAAAAAAAGTATGGTTAACCTTGTAACTATCTACTTATGGAAATCAAGCACAATTCCAAAGCTTGCAGTGCTTAGTATTTAAAACTATCCTCCTTATAAGAAAAAAAAAGTACCTAAAATGCTGTCAAAACCACATGAGCACTCTATAAGTTGTTCTTATTTATAATTAATAGATTTTATAAGGTGACTGTATTTACAATAAGACTTCAAGAGAAAGCTATAAAATAGCCTTTATTCTCTATTTGATGTTCTAAAATCTTCATTTTCTAAAAAGGGTTCCATTTTAAAGGTAATTATTAGCTTCAGCTAATCAGGAAACATACCCTCCTTATGAACAGAAACATGACTTCTCTTTAATTTATTTTTCTAGTAGTTTAACAAAGAAACAAGATCATTTCTCTGCCAAAACAATACATTAGGTGAAGAAATGGAATTGTCTCCAGCAGCACCACTAGAGTTTGGATCAACACCTTGTCTTTGATTTGTAAAGACTAATCTATTTCCAAGATCTAAACTGAGGTCTTGATTTAATAGTTCCACCAGATATACAATGAAAATTAAAGACCTTCCATTCACTTGTTATGAAATATTTTTAGTTTGCCAAGTATTCTCTTAAGGATGTGAAGACATGTATCAGCAGAATATACATCGCTCACACATTACTCTGCATTAGGAGAAAAGCTTAACCCCTGTCCCAAATGTCCTCAGAGGGTTGGAAGTTGCTTCACTGAAAAGATACCTGGAATCCTAAACTTGCCTTTTCTTTTCCTAGTGCCAATCTTGAGCCTTACCCTCCCACAGCTCTGCTGGCGGGCCTTCTGGGTTTCACAAGTTCTGCTGGTATTTTTTCTTTTGACAGTTACATTAGTTCTCCACAGTTTCTATAATGAAAGGTGAACAAGGTCTATTCTGAGTTCTTTCTAGGGCTGGGATTCTGTAAGATATCAGAGACAATCCTACAGGATATAAATACATATCTTGCACTGATCTTTTCAGCTAGTTTCAGTGTTCGCCCCCTCTCTGGCTGTGCTTTTCAGGATCTGTTAAGGAAAGCTGTGGTCTCTCTCCCTTATATCAGTATCAACTCTCAGCCTTTCTCTATAGTCTAATCATACAACTGTGGTCACTTCCTAGTGTTGCAAGACTAGAGGACTCATATTTAGCTTTTAAATGTTTTTCTATCAAATAGGTATTTTTGGACAGGTTCCTGCTAAAACATAATGCACGATCTATTTCAAGGAGTTCACCAAATTCTAATATATGGCCAGAAAATGATGGCTGTGAAAGGATAATTGGCTAGCCATATAAAACAGCTATAACTCCCTTCACATGTTTAGCTTAATCGTTTTCTTAAGGGCATTCATGTTTTTGTGGTCCCAATAAAGGTTAACAGAGGTCTGCTGTGAAAAGTGTTAGCTCCGTTTAGCCTTTTATTTATTATCAGATCAGCCAAAATAGAGAAGAGGAAGTTCTGCAGCATAGTCTCAGATTCCTTATTTCCCTTCTTTTCAATTTGTTTTTTCCTTTCTAAAAAATACCTATTTTGCATTGACTATCGTTTTCATGCTCTTTAATTGCTTAGTATATTTAAACTAAAATTTGGCCTTAAATGCTTTAATAATTTCACTTTTCCTGATGGAGACACTGAGAAAGGTTTTGCCCATTATTTATTTCCCTGAAATATAGTACAGCCAGCTTTTGCCAATTGATACTGCAGTGGCTGACATATATCACCAGCTCTCAGACACCTTCTCCTGTCCAGTGTTACTGGGCAACAGCATGTCTGGTGCGGCATTGCAATGGCAGACATTCTGATCACTATCTCTGTGGAACTAAGTGGCTCACATTTTTCTATACTTTCTTTATATTAAAAGCCTTTGGTTTAATTCAGGAACAGAAATTCGGCATAGTTTTGTTTCATGTACAGTACTGCAATATGGATGCAGTCTGGTCCCAAACCGATGTAATGTTGAGAAGTTTATATTTTGAAATTGTTTCCTGTGTTTTCTGCTTCATTTTTTAAAATATATTTTTATTCATTTCCAAATAAAACATAAAACATTAATCTCTTGTAGAGGATTTTTATTTTTTGTACAGGTGTGCAAATGCATATTACTTCCAACAGAAAAAGTGCAAATTTAAGAAGGAGGCAATATTTGCCTCAGCTCCCAAGTTTGATTCAGTAAAAATAGACCGAGAGCTTTAACCCTCCTCTCTAGAAAATCGTGGATGGGACACATGCTGGTTTAGACACCTGCTATAATTTACAGTAGACTGAAGACACCTCCAGCTGTGCCATGTGTTGAACACCTCAGGGAAGCACTGCAGAAGCTGACTGCCATCATGGCACAGGAGAGTTTTTTCCTGCTCTTTGTTCTTGATCTCTATCACCTTCTGGTCATGACTCTGACGCTTGCTACCGACAAGATGAGTGATCCACAGCAGTATCTCAAAAAATACTGTCAGGCTGGGTGTTCTGCTACTTTAGGGTCATTTCATATTGATATGAAGGGGGAGATGGTATGGAAAAAAAGAAAAAGAAGCATGATAAAGCAGCCGAACTTTGGTGCTTTTAGGCTCAAGTTCAATCAGTAATGTTGTGTGCTGTGGATGCGAATATTGAGTTGTTTAAGCTGTTTTTCCTCTAGTGGTCTCTCCCTGTTGACTCCCCCAGTGGGCTTGGTTTATCCCTGGCTGGCCACACCCTGTCCCNCCGGAGCCCACACGGCTGTGGCACCGCGTAGCCGCACACGGGCCCGGGGGCCGCTGCCTGGCCCGGTATCATCGTCGGTGTCTTGTCACTCGCCACAGCCCGTGGCACCAAAGATCGTACAGTCAGTACTGTATAGATAGATATGGGTAATCGCCAGTCTTCCCAGTACAGAGAAGTATATAACCAAGTACAAAGCAGCCTCGGGGGGGAGGAATGAAATTTTCAAAGAGTTTGTTAAGGGACTTTATTAAGTGGTTGTTTCNTGCTTTCTACCGTTCAAAGACTGTTTGCAGCCTGAGAATGGCAGCCCCTGACTATGCAGCAGGGGGCAAGGCTAACCCGGCCCCCCGGACCAGTAGTCACATCTGGAGCCCACTCGTAGGGCTAGGATCCAAACGGGAGGAATGTGCCTTGCGAAGCCGAAAGCCTGCGGTGCCAAGAGAGGAGCCGCGACCGCTGTGTCTCCGTGCCAAGTGGGAGAGAGGGGCCGCGGGCTCTGCCCCACCCCGCCGTGAGGGAGACTGTGTGCCGGCAGGGCTGCTCCCCCNTGAGGGAAGTTGCTCAGGAGACAAATTCTATCCTCAAATTAAAAAAGTAGCGTAAGACAAACGGAAAGAAAAGAGTAGAGGGACTATGGAAGGGCAACCACTGCAGTGTTCCTGTTTCCCCGGGGAAAGTCCACCCCTTTGTTCCCAGGGCCCTTAGCATAGTGGGCCACACGGCCCGGTCCTCACCTTGCGCCCTTTCTTCCCGATCCCCCTTTCTCCCTGTATCCTCCCCTTAGCCCAACCGCTTTCTGATTCCTGACCTCTCCCATCCCCCGGGTACCACCCCTTCCTTCCCGATCAGCCCCCTCAGCTCCTCCCCCTGTGTCAGTCAACCTGACCCCGCCCACGGCCTCGCCCATAGCTCCACCCCAACGACATCTCCTGGAATCCCCACTCCCTTTGGTATCTCTGCCCAGGTTTCCTCCCCTTGGTTGAGTGGCTCCGCCCCCCTCTTCCAACTCCCAGTTCCACAGGAAGTGGCTGGCATAGGGGCCTGAGCGGGACGTGAGACCCATTGCTTTTGCCTCTCCTGTTTCTTATAACAGCAGGGGAACACATCCCCAGTACGAACCATTATCAGAATAAAAAAGAACTTTGCAGAGTTCAAAAGGAATTTGGCCAGAAAAGTGATTTTTAAAAAGCTTTGCTAAAAGCTACCTTTTCATCAAATGTATTGGTCCCCAGTGACATTAAGAAATTATTTTCATGCCTCCTAACCCCCACAGAGTATATGCTCTGGGGGAGGACCTGGAAAAGGTTACTCAAAGACCTTCTTCCTGAGCTTCTGCAAATCTCTGAATGTGCAATAGATGCACAAAACCATCGTATTACAATGGATCATATAAGAGGCAAAGGGGATTGGGATCAGGCACGCAAGCAGGTGGGGGGAATTCCTCAGCCTGTTCTTGAGTGCATAAAGAGAGCTGCTGAAAAGGCATTTCAAATTATGCCTACCAAGGATCCTGGGCAAGGTTTTATTGCTATTAAACAGAATCCTTCTGAGCCCTTCTTAGAATTCATAGACAGACTGAGTGCAGCAGTAGAGGACCAGATAGAGGACCAGGAGCTGCAACGGAAAATGATCCTGGAAGTGGTTTGCAAGAGGATCATGTTGAGGTTTCTGGTTGCTCTGCCTCCCTCCCTAGACCTCCTCATTGAGACCTGCACAAAACGAGCCATAGTGGACCCAGATGAGCAGCAGAAAGGACCCGGGCTCAGAAACCAGATTGCAGCACCAACCACCATTCCACCTCAGCCACTAAGAGAGTCAGATGTTTCCAGTGTGGACCAGAAGGACATGTGATGCGCTTTTGTCCCTTTAGGAATAAAACATCACACTCACCACAGCCCCGCCAGTGCACTCAGCAGCAGCAGCAGCATGGCCACAGCCAACAGCATGCCCAGCAATAACACAGCCACAAATACAAACTCACTGGCAAAAATAAAGATTCTTGCCACACAACTCTTAGGAACAGTAAAATGGTTCAATGTTAAAAATAGATATGGGTTCATTACCTAGAGCGATACCAAGGAAGATGTGTTTATCCATCAGACTGCTATAAATAAGAATAACCCCAGGAAATATCTCTGCAGTGTAGGAGATGGAGAGACTGTTCACTTTGATATAGTACAGGAGAAAAAAGGCCCCCAAGCAGCTAACATCACTGGAACCGGTGGAGTTCCAGTACAGGGTAGCAGACACCAAACTGCACCAAACTGCAACTATGTGAGATATTATCCACATCATAAAAGTCCCCCGCACCACTGCCAAAGAAATGGAGCCCAAAACCAATAGACATCTAGCCTCAGCAGCAACCCAGAAGCAAAGACAACACAGATCAACAGCCAGCCATCCTGCAATCAGAAGCTCACCTCCATAATCACAAGACTTCTCAAAGGAATAAATCACAGCCCTTCGGGTGCCCTCCCTCAATCCCNGCTTCTGACTCAGTCAGTAGTACAGGGACAAGAATGTGAGGACTTTCAAAAAGTGCATGGCCCCAGTCTGTCTGGGAAAGACCAGAGCATCCACAAGTCCATCCAAGAAATGAAAAACATGATGGAAGTGAGGACCAGGAGACTGACTGGAGAACATCTTTAAAGACCATGGGTCGCTGGGGGAACATCATCATTTGTAAAGGATGTCTTACTGGCTGTTCCAGTTGTCATTTTAATTTACATAGCCTTTAGGAAAAAACGGTTTCTTCCGACATTACTGTGGCTGCTGTCGAGAGATGGTGGAGGAGGCTGGAAACAGGAGTTTAGAAGGTTAATCTACTCTCTCCTTTTGTTCCAAACTAAATGGAAAAGAGTGATATGTGGATGTGAATATTGAGTTGTTTAAGCTGTTTTTCCTCTAGTGGTTTCTCCATGTTAACTCCCCCAGTGGGCTTGGTTTATCCCTGGCTGGCCACACCCTGTCCCACTGTACCTGTCCCCCGATGGTAACACCCCCAGGAGGACTCAGGTTAAGAGCTGGAGCTTTGGGGTCCTCTGGTCTCTTTTGCACTCCCTTGAGCACAACAAAGATCTCTGCAAATGTGCCTTTTCGGACCTTTACTTCAAACCTGAACACTGAGGGGTTGGGAGCCTAGAAAGCAGAGAACCTTTCTACTGTTGAAAGACTCTCTGCAGCCTGAGAACAGCTGCACCTGGCTATGCAGCCGAGGGACAAGGCTAGCTGGGCCCCCCAGACCAGCAGCCAAAATGTGCACTACTTAAAGACTATTGAATAATATGCAATATTTACACGGACTGTCAGGATGAAGAGAAGCAAGACAACGTCTTTTCCAGTTGATTTTGGTGCACTAATAAATATAGAACAGTCAGAACAGGTGCACTAATAAATAGTCAGAATAGAAATATACTGTGAAATACGCTGAAAGGTACATAGTAAGACTGTAATTCCAATGGAAGTGTTCTGACAGACAAGTAAAGAGGATAGGGAAGACAGAATTGTTTCTTAATGGAACTTTGGAACTTTGACATAAAATTATGTCAATGAATTACAGTCATATCTTTCTTTCTCCTTCATACAATGCAATTTAGTTTAATAATATGTGGAAAATGAAGTATTGATGACAGCAAGTAATTTTTTAAAGGTCCTTTTTGGAGGGGCTGCTTTGCAATAACCCATTAATAATTGGGGGAAAAAAGTCATTGGATTTTGAAGTCACTCTTCTCTGTAATGTTTCATGACATTTTGAAATCATTCTTTAAATTACATTGTGAAAAGATTGAACATTACTTTTTGAAACGATCTGCAAACTTAAAATTCCCACACTGCAAACCTTGTCTTTCAAACAACACTTTTCCTATTCAAAATATCTTTTTAATTACTAATGGACGTGTAAATAAATTTTGAGAGTTATTTGGTATGACATAGTGACAGAAGGGCATTAAGGTTCCCTGCCAAATACTTCAAAGCACATTAATAAATACATATATATATAAATAAAATACAAATATATATTTTTTTTTAATTCAAGGCTGAAGATTGAAATTTCAAGTGCAATAGACAACTGGAAGAAATATAGTTCCAGCAGTATGCAAGAATGTTACCTAACAGCCAAGTAAAACAGTATTTGAATTCTCCTTCCATCATTTTCTATACATGCAGACAAGGTAGATTATGGTAAATAAAAAGAAATTATCAGCTCCCTCTTAGCTTATATATTTAAAGTTATAAAACTGAACATTAAATTTAAGATCAATGATGACATATCTATTAACCCATCATCCAAATATTCACATTTGATATATTGACACTTGCTAAACCTCACAGCCGGGTAATGAAAATGGGATAAAAATCAAGACCAGACTGTCCCCATGTGCCAAATGAGCCACAGGGAAGAAGACTTGCCTGGTTGAAGAGACAGTTGTGTCTGGAACTCAGGAAAGAAGTGAGAGTTTATGAGATTTGGAAGAATGCAGCCCACTCAGGAGGACTGCAAGTATGTAATGAGATTATGCAGAGAGAAAATTTGAAAGTCAAAAGCTCAACTAGAATTTCATCTGGCTACTGCCACTACAGAAAACAAAAATATCAACAACAACAGGAGGGTTAAAGAGAATGTTTATGCTTTACTGAATGCAGGGGAAAATAGAGTTGCAAAGGATGAAGAAAAGGCTGAGGAACTTAATGCCTTCTTTGCCTTAGTAGTAAGACTGAGCTGTCCTCAGGGTAGCCAGCCTCCATGGCTGGAAGACAGACAAGGAGAAGAATGAATTCCCCATAATCCAGGAGGAAATAGTGGCCTCCTGTTCCACATAAACTTGCACAGGTCTGTGAGGACAGATGGGATCCACCCAAGAGTACTGAGGGAGCTGGCAGAAGAGCTCACCAAGCCCCACTCCTTCATTTTTCAGCAATCCTGGTTAACTGTGAAGGTCACAGATGTCTGGAGGTTAGCAAATGTGATACCCATTTACAAGAAGAGCCAGAAGTAGAATCCAGGGCACTACAGGCCATTCAGCACGACCACTGTGCTGGCAAAGATCATGGAGCGGATCATCTTGAGTACAATCATATATCATGTGCAGAACAACCAGGATATCAGGCCCAGCCAGCATGGGTTTATAAAAAGAAAGTCCTGATTGACTAACCTGGTCTCCTTCTATGACAAGGTGACCTGACAAGGTTGTGAAAGCTGTCTGTTTGGATCTTAGTAAAGTCTTTCATTGTCTTCCACAACATTATCTTAGAGAAAGTAGCAACTCACCCGTGGTTGGGTGTATTCTTCAATAGATTAAAAATGGCCTGGATGGCCAAAAGAGCAGTGATGGATGGTGCTACCTCCAGCTGGCTGCTAGTCACAACTGGGCTTCCCCAGGACTCAGCACTTAGGCCATTTTCCTCTAATGTCTATGATCTGGATGAGAGGATCAAGATCACCCTCAGTAAGTTAAGAGGTGATGCCATGTTGGGTAGGAATGTTGATCTGTTAGAGGGCAGCATGACTGCAAAGGAATTTGGATAGGCTGGATTGATGGGGCAAAGCCAATTGTATGAGGTTTAGCAAAATACCTCATCCTGCACTTTGGCTATAAAACCTCATGCGGCACTACAGGCTAGGGGGAGAGTGGCTGGAAAGCTACCTGATGGAAGAGGACCNCGCTGAAAGGTACATAGTAAGACTGTAATTCCAATGGAAGTGTTCTGACAGACAAGTAAAGAGGATAGGGAAGACAGAATTGTTTCTTAATGGAACTTTGGAACTTTGACATAAAATTATGTCAATGAATTACAGTCATATCTTTCTTTCTCCTTCATACAATGCAATTTAGTTTAATAATATGTGGAAAATGAAGTATTGATGACAGCAAGTAATTTTTTAAAGGTCCTTTTTGGAGGGGCTGCTTTGCAATAACCCATTAATAATTGGGGGAAAAAAGTCATTGGATTTTGAAGTCACTCTTCTCTGTAATGTTTCATGACATTTTGAAATCATTCTTTAAATTACATTGTGAAAAGATTGAACATTACTTTTTGAAACGATCTGCAAACTTAAAATTCCCACATTGCAAACCTTGTCTTTCAAACAACACTTTTCCTATTCAAAATATCTTTTTAATTACTAATGGACGTGTAAATAAATTTTGAGAGTTATTTGGTATGACATAGTGACAGAAGGGCATTAAGGTTCCCTGCCAAATACTTCAAAGCACATTAATAAATACATATATATATAAATAAAATACAAATATATATTTTTTTTTAATTCAAGGCTGAAGATTGAAATTTCAAGTGCAATAGACAACTGGAAGAAATATAGTTCCAGCAGTATGCAAGAATGTTACCTAACAGCCAAGTAAAACAGTATTTGAATTCTCCTTCCATCATTTTCTATACATGCAGACAAGGTAGATTATGGTAAATAAAAAGAAATTATCAGCTCCCTCTTAGCTTATATATTTAAAGTTATAAAACTGAACATTAAATTTAAGATCAATGATGACATATCTATTAACCCATCATCCAAATATTCACATTTGATATATTGACACTTGCTAAACCTCACAGCCGGGTAATGAAAATGGGATAAAAATCAAGACCAGACTGTCCCCATGTGCCAAATGAGCCACAGGGAAGAAGACTTGCCTGGTTGAAGAGACAGTTGTGTCTGGAACTCAGGAAAGAAGTGAGAGTTTATGAGATTTGGAAGAATGCAGCCCACTCAGGAGGACTGCAAGTATGTAATGAGATTATGCAGAGAGAAAATTTGAAAGTCAAAAGCTCAACTAGAATTTCATCTGGCTACTGCCACTACAGAAAACAAAAATATCAACAACAACAGGAGGGTTAAAGAGAATGTTTATGCTTTACTGAATGCAGGGGAAAATAGAGTTGCAAAGGATGAAGAAAAGGCTGAGGAACTTAATGCCTTCTTTGCCTTAGTAGTAAGACTGAGCTGTCCTCAGGGTAGCCAGCCTCCATGGCTGGAAGACAGACAAGGAGAAGAATGAATTCCCCATAATCCAGGAGGAAATAGTGGCCTCCTGTTCCACATAAACTTGCACAGGTCTGTGAGGACAGATGGGATCCACCCAAGAGTACTGAGGGAGCTGGCAGAAGAGCTCACCAAGCCCCACTCCTTCATTTTTCAGCAATCCTGGTTAACTGTGAAGGTCACAGATGTCTGGAGGTTAGCAAATGTGATACCCATTTACAAGAAGAGCCAGAAGTAGAATCCAGGGCACTACAGGCCATTCAGCACGACCACTGTGCTGGCAAAGATCATGGAGCGGATCATCTTGAGTACAATCATATATCATGTGCAGAACAACCAGGATATCAGGCCCAGCCAGCATGGGTTTATAAAAAGAAAGTCCTGATTGACTAACCTGGTCTCCTTCTATGACAAGGTGACCTGACAAGGTTGTGAAAGCTGTCTGTTTGGATCTTAGTAAAGTCTTTCATTGTCTTCCACAACATTATCTTAGAGAAAGTAGCAACTCACCCGTGGTTGGGTGTATTCTTCAATAGATTAAAAATGGCCTGGATGGCCAAAAGAGCAGTGATGGATGGTGCTACCTCCAGCTGGCTGCTAGTCACAACTGGGCTTCCCCAGGACTCAGCACTTAGGCCATTTTCCTCTAATGTCTATGATCTGGATGAGAGGATCAAGATCACCCTCAGTAAGTTAAGAGGTGATGCCATGTTGGGTAGGAATGTTGATCTGTTAGAGGGCAGCATGACTGCAAAGGAATTTGGATAGGCTGGATTGATGGGGCAAAGCCAATTGTATGAGGTTTAGCAAAATACCTCATCCTGCACTTTGGCTATAAAACCTCATGCGGCACTACAGGCTAGGGGGAGAGTGGCTGGAAAGCTACCTGATGGAAGAGGACCTGGGGGTGCTTGTTGACATGCAACTGAGCATGAGCCAGTGTGTGACCAGGTGGCCAAGAAGGCCAGCGGCATGCTGCTTATGACAAAAATAGTGTGTGTAGAGAGTGGTGAGCCCTCTATGAGACCGCCCCATGCCCTCCCGTGGAGAAGTGCAGCTTGATAGCCAAAAAGGCTATCCCTAAGATAAGCAACTTCTCTGGCTTATGGCAACACTGGGTGAACCATACCAGCATGCCTTGCTTTATGCTAATAGCCTGTATCCAACCCCTGCCTTCCCCCCATATAAACCTTTGCTCCAACCTCTGAAGTTGGGAGCTCCTGTCCCTAGCACCCCTTTGCAGAGCCACTGGACAGTAAAGGCTACCTCTGTGGAATATCACTATACAGACTCCTCTCTCTTTCTCTCTCTCTCTCTCGTTCCTGTGTCACCTGGAGACTCTGCAGGCAGAGCTGAAATCATGAGCTGAAATCACTATTAAGACATTGTTTACCTGAGTCACCCCTCAGCCAAGGAAGGGGCCACTGCCCCTAGAAGATGTTCTCCACTGAGACGCATCTCTCTGAGGAGGTCACAGCCCTCTGGGTCTATCCACCACCTAGATTCCCAGTTGTGATAAGTGTGCTCAGCAGGACCAATCATCATTCCCCTGTACTTGGACCAAGTGGGGCCACACTTTCAGCCCTGTACTCGGTTCTGGGCCTCTCACTACAAGTCGAGCATATCCACAGAAGGGCAACAAAGCTGGTGAAAGATCTGGAGTACAGGTCTGAGAAGTGGCTGAGGGAGCTGTGGTTGTCTAGACGGAGAAAATGAGGCTCACGGGAGACCTTATCATTCTATATAACTACCTGAAAAGCAGTTGTAGTGAGGTGGGAGTTGGTGTCTTCTCCCAAATGACCAAAAAACAGGACAAGAGGAAATGGTTTCAAGTTGTGGCAAGGGAGATTTAGATTTGATATTAGGAAAAAATTTCTTTGTGGAAAGGGTGGTCAGGCATTGGACCAGGCTGCTGAAAGAAGTGGTCAAAAAATCTGGGGATGTGGCAGATGGGGATGTGGTTTAGTGATGGACATGACAGTGATGGGTTAACAGGTGTATTCTATGATTTTCCAACCTTAATGATTCTATGATTCAGTGCAACAAACCTATGGGAAAATTCTATGGGTTATGGAATAAATCAATATTAATAGACTAGAATGCCTTCATTAGTGACCATGCTTGAAAATCCAACCTTTTATATAACAATGCTATCTGAAATAAGTTCAGCTCAATTTCACTGAAATCAAAAACACTGAATTTCTCATAATCTTGCCAATTTGATCAAAATCCTAAAATTTCCAAAGTGACAGAAAGAAAATCATAATTGCGTGTCAGTGAAATTCAGAATTTTTTCACTCTATTAAATTTTGTAGAAACCTTTCCAATATATTCAACAGATAAAAGCAAAAATTAAAACTGGAGATCCCATTATATTATACAAATGTGCGTGTATTCAGTTTTCCCACAAGAATCCAACTACTTATGCTGGCACATTCCTAAATATCCACTTTATGGTACAAACAGAATACTAGACTATAAGAACACAAATGAACAGCTTAGTCCAATTTGAAATACTCAAATTCAGAGAGCTTCACTGATCACCTTAGTTTTACCCTTTCCTTTTTAGTTCTATTTTCATTATCAAGCCTGTCACTTTCAATTTTCCTGCTGATAGCCATCTGTAATTCCCTCCTGAATTTGCTTGTGTTCTCTTAGTTCCTTTCTAGTTTTCTCAGTACCTCCTCAAGACATGTGAATGAAACAAATGGGTAGAGAAAAGCAGAAACTTTTTGTAAAAGCAAATAAAAGGGGAAGAAAATCTCATTTGATCATTTATGTTGAACACAAATTTTAAGAATGACAGCTGGAAAGTATTCCTTCAATATAGTCAAAGCAGAATATCTTTGCTTTATTGAAATTCCTTTGTAATTTTATTTTTAAATAAAATTGTGTCTATACTGAGAAATTCTAAAAATGTTTTGTGGATTAATAATCATACTTTACAGTGAAAGGAAATTGTATTAGAAGTTTTGCACTGACTTATTCATGTAAAATAACTTGAAAGAAAGAAAAATATTTTAAATATTTCCTTGTATGTGTTTTATATACCATTCTTTAATTTTTAGAACTTTCATCTCAAAATTTTCAGGTCCCATGATATTTTACCCCTGAATAAGGGTATAAAGAACAATTTTATCCTCTAAGAGAAATCATCTTCTAGTCATTGTCACTATGATAAGCTGCACAAATTCCTGATTCATCCTGTGTCTGTTTTGGTTTGAATTCTAATTCTTTTAAAGTCAGTGGTCAGAATTATGCACAGCATTTCAGAGGATGTTTTATTAACCCATGTTCAATTGAAATGGTATTTCTCTCCATTGAGAAAAGCTTATGTTATTACCAGCCATAATATATTGGCACTTCACATCATTCAGCAATGAACTGCAAAGCTCTATCTTTGGCCATTTCCACTGGTAAACTTCTTAGATTAACACTAGTCTCTGTAATTACATTGATGTATAACATAGTATCTTCTGCTATCAGCTTTAAAATTTATTTTGAGTACTCTAGTTTTCAGAAAGCAGACATTCTTGAATGTTATTTTAACATTCTCCCTTTTAAGAATACCCATAATTTGCTATTTGTGTCACAACACTTCTGAAAATTTTATTTACTACTTAAATACAAAAATATCCCATTATCTACGCAATGCTGAAGCTAATTTCAAAGCTGTTCTCCTTTAATTGGATACTTCTTTCACAATCTCTTTACTAATTCCCTCTTATCTATTTCCACTGATTCACCTTGTAGTGCTGCACCCAGTGCTTTTGACCAGATAGGAGAGAGATACATTTGTTTTGTCTACAAAAATCATTATGCTTGTTTGGAAAGAAAAAAACAAGCATCACCTCCCCTTCCCTGCACCCCTCCCCCCCCCCCCAAAAAAACAAAAAAAANAAAAAACCCCTCAACAAATTATAGTTGAAATTATCTTCTTTTCCATTTAATCTCAGCTATTTTTTTCCATCTAGATTAGTTCAGAAGTAACACTCACTCTTGGCCATGCATCAACTTTTTGTTCTCACTCTTGCCAATGTAGATTTTCACCTAGCAACAAGTGGTGCTATTTGCAGCAATCATATGAATCATACTTTTGCAATTTCAATATAAAACTCTCACCCATTGTACAAAAAAAATCCTATAATTAGAGTTATCTGAAACTTTAAGGTTATACAAAGTTTAACTACCATTTTAGACAGAACAGATAAAGTGTTGCAGGAACATATATCCTTATTCAGTGACGGAAAGTCTAAATGACTGCTTTTATCCTGGTATGAACTGCAGTAACTATAAAATTATTGCTTAGTCAAGCAGGGAGATAGCTGCTAGGAATTGAGCCACTGAGACATTTTTGGATAACAGAAGATATAATCTGTTGTGAGTGTGGCTCACTAAAATGTCAAGTTTAAGAATAATTCCACCAAAATGTCAGGTTTTAGAATAATTCTAAGTGGTGAGAATTTGACCATCTTTAAAGTCTATTTGTCTTGTTAGGTTCATCACTTTTCTCTGCATCATGCTAAACATAAAGATTGGCAAGACTGTTAATGTACTCAGCAAAGCCTTAAAGAAAAACAAGCCAAAACAACAACAAGCCCCAAACCAAACAAAGCCATAAACAGGTCAATTCCTATCCTTACTTTTAACAAATACCAGCATTTGAACAGTCTTTAGAAAAACCTCTTTCATAACAAGCTTAAGCTGGAGCTTGCTTTCTAAGGTCAGTTTTTGAAAACAAAGTCCATTTAAAAAGTAAAGCACTTTGAAGACACACACTATTAAAGCTGACAAAAGAGATACAAGACTAGTGATGAAGCTAGAGTGGGACCAACACTGACATATCTAGCGTAAGACCTTTCCTCAACAGTACCTTACAGCAGATAAACCATGGAAGATGCAAGACATTATCACAGTCTTCCCCCAAAATACTTAAATCAGCCTGTCCTTCCTCTGACCTCTCTCCATAGTCTTCCTTTGTCCAGTGAGATGTTTGCTCTGTCCAAAATCTGTGGGATTTACTAATTTTTAATGCTATGTCAGGACTTCGATGTTTGTTTCTTTTCCATTCAATCCTCTGTCTAACTTTTTTACAGGCCTACAATATATCAACTTGCCTGAAATTTTGTGCAATTAATTTTTCAGGCTCCTTTTGTGTTTCAGGAAAACATGTTGTATAGTTCAGGAAAATATCACTCTTTTATTGACTTTAAAGTATACAGTTTTAAAGTTTATTAAATGTAATTCCATTTTTGTGAGGGAGTCAGAAAGCAGCTGTGTGTTACTTAGCTGCCTGTAACAGTCAATTTACAAGCAGGGAGGAATAAATGTGATCTCTCTTCTAAGCAAAATAATTTTTTAAAAAAGGAAGTTTTGGTGTATTTAGTTATCTTTATTCACTCTTAGGCAATGCTGAATTTTCTTCTCTCTTTCATTAAATAGAAATGTTCAGAGGCAGTTTTAAACAACAAAGGCCAGTGACCCATTCACTGAGAGCTAAATTTTTCTAGTTGTAGAAAATTTACTCTGGAACAAAAGAAAGGGCACAGTTAACTGACATTTCTCTCAGTAGCAGTGACAACTTTGAAAAAAAATCAGTGTTCTTTCTTACTTGGGAGCATCCTTGTATTTAGTTCAGGATTTTGTGCAGCACACCTGTGAAGGAATGACGGAGGAAAAGGAAGCAACAAGGGTCATAGATGGCTCTACATTGCCAAGAGCTGTACTTTGTCTCCTGTCTGGATATGTATTATTCCAGAAATTCAGTCTCTTAGCCTAGGTACAAAAACTGATGAGGCTGCCAACAAATGAAATAAACTGTATTTGTGATGGAACAAGGCTTGCTGTCCCTTAAATATGTGACAAAGACAACTGTCATCTCACTAGCAGAACCCCTAGTCTTAAAGTAGGGCATGGGCAAGAGAACATTCTTAGCCTTCTCTAGCCAAAAATAACTGGTCCTTTAACCTTGATTGATGTAAGGGAACTGACATTTGCTCAAGTGCAACACTCAAAAGTGCCCATTAAATCTTTTCATATAATAAACTTAATTTACCAATTCCTCTAAAAGGATGCTAATTTTCCTTTTTCTAATGAGCTTTCCATTTTGCTTAGGCAACATTGCTTCCATGATTGCAAAAAATTCCTGAATTTGTCCTCAGGTGTGTGGTATGGTCCCAAGTAGCTACAATGTATTTCTATTACATTTACAGTGAAAATTTTACATGATTTTTTTGATTATATACAAAAAGTTAATTACCCTAATGAATTCTCTGAGGTTAAACTGACAACTGTCATTTAGTATATTACAGTGTTTTGCTTGGTGCACAAAGAAATAATAAACATACTAGTAGATTAGGGAGTAGATTAGAATGTGAAGACTGACTTGCCTCATTGTGGATCTTAAAATAAGCCTCCTCAACAGATTAAATTACTTCGGCAATTTTGCCTCTTGTTTTGCATAAAAATGCACTTTAATTCTATTTAATCTATTTTTTTTCTCCATTCAATAGATTTTGCTACTTGTTTGATTGAAGAAAATCTCCGTTTCAGAACAAAGTCACAAGGTTTTTCTCTCTTATAGAATATTAATGCAGGTAATCAACAGTTTTTCTCTTCACAAATAAACACCTCCTTTTGAAATTCCCTTGAATTAAGCTAACCTAAATGTATGCTTTTGGAAAGTGTTGACAGTGTAAGATAGAACAGATATAATATGCCAAAACATTAATACTGTGTCACCATAACATTTTATTATTATAATTTCCTGGTTCCTTAGGTAACCAAAATCTGTTCAAGATATGTAAGACAAGACAGGATACGAAACTGTGCAGGTACCTGGAAGGCACACATCATCTTCTAAGAATATTATGTTTCCTAAAGCAAATCCTAAAGTGAAGAAAGCTCCTCTAAATGTATACAACAGTGGCATTAAGAGTAGAATTTGGTTTCATTGTTATGTAACACAATTCAGGTGGCATCTGGACATGTTACCTAGACATGTCCCATGTGTTCATGCTCAGTACCCAGCATGTTGTCAGCTGAACAGCAGTCATTTATATGATTTATAGTTGTCACAGAGGTGAATAATTTTGAATATTCACCAACTTTCCTAATCTCACGTCACATATCCCACTCTCAAAACAATGGTGCTACTATTCTATTGTCTTAAAAAGAAGCATAACTTTCTTCTTTTAATACTGCCTAATTTTGTTTGGTTTTTTTCTCAGTTAATTCACTGAGAAATGGTGTAAAATCATGGAATTGTTTAGGTTGGAAAAGACCCTTTAAGATCATCAAGTCCAAATATAAACCAACAGTTCCAAGTCCATACTAAAACATGTGGCTAAGAGTCACATCGACATGTCTTTTAAAATACCTCCAGGGTGGTGACTCATCCATTTCTCAGGACAGTGTTTCTTGTAAATCCTTAACAGACATTTTCTAATGTTGCTTAGCATTGCAAATTAAAGCATAGGATGCTTGGGCATTTGTTTTCAAATAGGCTCAAATTGCAGTACAACATGTAGAGTGATTTCAAATTATTGGAGGACTTCAAATTTTATGGGCACTTCAGTATGGAATTTAAAGCACTTCAATAATTTTAAATCGCTCTGTCTTGCACAAAGCAATTTAAATTTATTGGAAGTGAAATTTGGCAGTGATCAGGGTTCTGGGCATCTCAGCATACATTGGTTTAAAATTAAAAGATCACTTTCAATTTTTATAAGCACTTCATTTAACAATCGGGACTCTGGTCTGGAATGATATAATTTAAAGCTGGTAAAGGTTTTCCCACTTGCACTCAAATGAAAACAATAATAATAAAAAAAAAGGCCTCTTTTCAGAATAATCTCATTTTGCTTAACAAGAGATCTAAAGTACAATTTCGGCAGAAAAGTAAAAAAAAAGCAAACCAGGTACAATCCTGGGCAAAGCTATCTCATCCCATTCATTTCAGAGAAAGCTGTTGTTCAACTAGAGAAACCAAAACCCAAAGAAATCCAGGCAAAGGTATAATCAAAATATACACAAAATGATGCTACACAAATAAGCCCTAACTATCTTTTTCCCTCTCCTTTTTTTAGTTGCACCTAATCTAGAAAAATCTTGTAAACTTCGCGGATCAGGAGCAGGTTCTTAGCTCTGCTCAAAGAGGTTCAGCACAGTTGAAGTATTGACAGCTATGGAATCCTCCACTTACTTGCAGCCCTCTATGTACCCACAGCTATCCAAGTGAGCACAAACTAAAATAAATGCTTTCAGGACAGTGTCATGGACGGGCCGAAGTGCCCCGGTGGTGCAGGCAGTGCCAAGGCCGTGCCCAATTTTTGCCGGGGCCGTGCCGGGGCTGTGTNGGAAGGGGTCGCAAGGAGGAGCTGTTATGCACTGACCACAGTCCCCCATTCTTCATCCCGCTTGCATGACTCAGGAATGGAGTGAAGCTGAAGAAGGAAGACGGCAGCAGCAAGGGCGGGGTACGTGAGGAGAAAGAGAATGTTTTTCGTATTTGCTTTTGCCTCTCACCATCCAGCTTTCTCTTAATTGTCAGTAAATGAATTTTCAGAAGTCGAATCTGTTTTGCCTGTGATGGTAACTGGTGAGGCATCTCCCTGTCTTTATCTCAACCCACAAGCTTTCTATGTCCTGTTCTTGTTTTCCACACCAACCCTTGGAGGCTGGATGTAGGATGGGTAGCTGAACAGATGGATGAAAGTTTGGCTGTTGGCCAAAGCTAAATCACAAAAGCTTGCGGGTCTAAAGCTACTTCAAAGACGTTTCAATAAAACAAAGACTTTTGCAAATCTGAACTCCAAGGATAATCCCAAATGCCCTAGTACAGAGAGTGCTAATTCGTTCAATTGCTTTATCTAAACTAGAGAACTATGTCTAAACAGCAAAAAGGGTTTATACAATGGAGAAACCCTCTCTCCATTTCTGAAGGCAAGTATAGTTTCTTCCAAGGCTCGGCAGTGCATGTTACAGGTTTTAGACCATTTATTACGACAGCACAGTGAGAATAAAAAACTCTACCCAAATTTTCTCTTTAGTTCTGTTACCCTAGATGAATTGTGATGGGCAGAATACTTAAAAACTATTCAGGAAAAATCTGTGAAGTCAACCCTTTTGGCACAAACAAATTATTGCTTCATTATGTGTTTTTTATAGGATGCCACTTCAACACAGTGAGGTCCATGGATTTGAGACAGATTTTTAAATTATTTTTTTCTCTTTCTCTTCTAATAGAAGTCAGCCTCAATGCATATTGTCAGTGTATATTGTCAGGAGTCATGAATAAACTGCCTGGAAGGATGCCATGCATATGTTTGATTAGAAGGAAATATGATGCTACTAGACATTATTGGGTTCCACAAGACTAACTTCTGGTAACTGAACATTCACAGTCTGGCAGGCACCTTCACAAATGAATCCAGAATGGTCGTTCACGGTAATTTGCTTCCAGTGCTATTCTTGGTAATTTAATTGTAAATGAAAGAGTTTTACTGTAAACAGATGCAAGATTTCCCCACCCTGATGCCCTGGGAGGCTGAAAAGATAAAAGATGAAATTAATACTTTTTAACATTGCCTTTATAACAATTCTATGTGTACCTACATATAAATTTTATGTCTTCATATAATGATAGCTTTGGTTGCTTAGTAGTTCAGGCTGAAAGGGGCCTCGAAGATTGTCTTGTGCAACCCCCTGCCCCAGCGGGCTCATCTACAGGAGGCGGACTGGGACTGTGTCCAGATGAGTTTTGAATTAATTCAGAACATGCTGACATCCGGTACAAAAGTTGGCAAGAAATCCTCAACTGACTTAGGGGTAGGTAAACAAACCATTACTGTGATGTTAGATTCATCATTCTCATGAATCCCACCCTCATCTTTGCCACTACGTTGCCATTCATGTCTGATCTGTGCTGATCATTGGTTGTGTTAGAGAACCAGGATTATCTACAAGATTCTAATGCAGTGTCTTCCATTTCCATCTAGGACCTCCCAAGCTTGTGAACCCCTAGGTTTTTCTGGGATCATAGGCTCAACGCCAATAGAAAGTCGCTTCAGCCTGACAGGTCAGCCTACATGTATCCGTAATGGAAACTGATCCTTTTCATTGCATATGTAGTCATCAACTTTGGTGGTTTTCCAGAGCGGGATGCTCTGATTTTGGAGCTCCCATAACTTCTCTACTGGTTATTAATGGTAAAAATTGCCAGTGCAAGCTGTGTATCCCAGTTGGGTGAGGAGACATCAGCATGCCTTTTAATCAGGCCGTTAGTCTGCTCAGTAGTCCCATTGTTTTGGGGCTTCTGTGGCGAATGGAACACCCACTTAATGCTCAACTTTCAAACCCAATCTTGAAATTCTGAAGCATCAAAGGATCAGGAAGTGCTGGTCGACAGCTGGCTGAACGTTAGCCAGCATGTGCCCTGGTGGACATGAAGGCCAGAGATATCCTGGCCTGAATCAGAAATAGCGTGACCGGCAGGACTAGGGCAGTGATCATCCCCCTGTACTCAGCACTCATGAGGTCACGAATTGAGTATGGTGTTCTGTTCTGACCCTGCATAACAAGGGGGACATTGAGGGGCTGGAGTGTGTCCAGAGAATGGAGCTGGTGAAGGGTTTGGACCACAGGTCTTATGAGGAGAGGCTTAAGGAACTGAGGTTGTTTAGCCTGTAGAAAAGGAGTCTCAGGTGGGACCTTATCACTCTCTACAGCTACCTGAAAGGAGGTTGTAGCCACATGGGAGTCAGTCTCTTCTTCCAGCTAACAGGTGACAGGACAAAAGGAAATGCCTTCAGGTTATACCAGGGAACGTTTAGATTGGATATTAGGAATAATTCCTTCACCAAAAGGATTTTCAAGCACTGGAACAAGCTGCCTGGGTAATGGATTGAGTCACAATTCTGAGAGGTAGACGTGGCAGCTAGGGACATTGTTTAGTGGTAGGCTTGGCTGGGTTGACAATTGGACTTGATGATTTTAGAGATCTTCTCCAGTCTTAATTATTATATCATTCCAAAAGCTTCGTAAAAACTGACTGCCATGGGGCACTAACCACTTCTCTAGGAAGCCCGTTCCAGTGTTTGACTGTAAGAATCACTAAAAGCAAAACAGTTTTGGAAAAGCTGTGAAAGCAGGCCTCAGAGAGAAGAAAACAGAAAATTCAGAGCTATGCTGTAGATGCTGATTCTGAAAGTAAAAGAGCTACATTAGGTAGGGAGGAAGGACTTTAGACAATAAGCAGTGTCTTGAATCTAGGTCACACAAACCTTAGGACAGCAGAAAAGTCTGTCTGTCAAGATATAGAAAGTTTTAACCTTAATAATGGGCATTGTACATTAAGGCTAACAAGCAAGCGTTGTTTTAAGAAAGTGTACATGTACTTATATTGGTTGGCATATACTAGTGTCAAGTATGCTTTTGCTTTCTGCTATTGGCTGACAAACTTTTAAGCGCATTGTAGCACAGAGCACAATGTCTGCTGCTTGGGATGTGAACTGTTGTCATCTTCCTATTATCTCAGTCATGTAATGATACTTTTGAAAAATAAACTATAGCTTGAGACGCATCCCTCAGCATTCCCGTCCTGTTTGTGGTTTGTAAATAGTACTGTGACTGGCACAGATTTGACTGCCATTTCTATAAAGAAATACATTGTAATGTCAAGTCTGAAATTGTGCTGTTGCATCTTTGAAGAATTTCCACATAAGATTGCTGTCACAAGATATTAGGGAAGAGATGTCAGCATCTTCCTATCCCCTGCTTCTCCTTAGGAAGCTGTAGAGAGCAATGAGGTCAACCTTCAACCTCCTTTTCTCAAAACTGGACCAGCCCAAAGTCCTCAGGCACTCCTCACAGGATATTCTTTCTGGCCTTTTCACCAGTTTTGTTGCCTTCCTCTGGATGCATTCAAGGACCTTAACATTCTTTGTAGATATGCCCTCTATGATTGAAGTAGTGTCAATCATCATTCAGGAACCAACCGCTTAAAAGTATGGGAATTTATATTAGGCTGAAGCTGAGCAATTTCTTTTTCCTCTACTGAATAACAATGGTGGGATTTTTTAATTACTGAAGAATGGCAAGTATTTTTCCTTAATATATATTAATACTTAGAGTTTAGCCATGCCTTCCTGCTCCCATTTTTTCTACTTAAGAAAGTTTTGTTCATTTAACAACAATAAAAAAAAAAAATGCTTAGAGGACATCCCATCCAGACTTAGGAATGATAACAAGTAAATAGTGAGAGAGCAGTGAATAATCCAATTTGGTCATAAACTCTGAGTGTTAGAGTCACAAACAAAAAGAGAAAAGATATTAGCTATTAAACAAGTCACATAAGCACAACAAAGTTACCTGATTCTTCATAAGAAAGTTTTCTCCATGTCTGTTCTCTGAATGACTGAACTTGTTTATTCTTGACTTCACCATTTGTCAAACCTTTCTTTCTAGAATCTACCAGCTTTATCTTCAGTCAGACATGAGGAATGTCAGATAAGGATATTTTCTGATCACATGAACGTAGGAATTTAGTCTACTTGGACTGCATTTATGCATTTTTGTCAAATTAATCACAACACATAGTGGAGTGACTGTATTGTTTGATACAGTACATTGCAATCTGTCATACTCAACTTCAATCATGCATCCCATAATCCAATGCAGATGTATTGATGTGCAGCTCCTTTAGGCAGCAAGCCAGCACTTCCAAGGTCAATTATTACTGAAGTAAAAGTATGAGACCATGATGAGAATGTCATATCACTAACACATAACTGCCACAGAATGCTGCAGCATTTCTCCTTTCCCTTGATGATATCTGTAGACTATGTAATAAAGTAGACTGAATCTTGTTAGCAAGTCTAAAAGGAAGCTTTTATCTAGTCTGGGCTGGTGACGTAGATTCACACAAGTTCCTTTCACTGGGAGGAATATTATTATGGCAGGAGTTCAGAAAGGTAAGGTACAGAGAAGGAAGAGTAAAAGTACCTGGTTGCCACCAGTGATTACTTGATTTGTGTCAGAAGCAGGTGAGTCAGCACAGCACATCTGTTGGCTCCCATCCTTTGTGATGGCTGAGGCTCTGAAGGGAGGGAACGGCTGGCAGTGGGTTATAGAACATATATGGGCAAATCCAAAGCAGAAAGGTGAAAAAAAACAGCTTACCTGGAGGTCTCTGTCAAACTCCTCTTATGTTTGGCTGTGAAGTTGCCTGACTATGCTAAACGTAGTGTAAAGGAAGGGGTGGCTTTGCACCCTGACCCTTTTTCATCCCCTTCTCCATGTAGATCCAACATAGGTTCAACATTAACTCTTGTCAGATTTTCCTGTAAATGCTTTGTCACTCCTATATATGGAGTGAACCTTGCCACAGAACTCTGCTAAAGTCACACTTTCACAAATTCATGTTAAAACCTGTTTTTTGCTGACACCTTTGATGATGATTCCTTAAATGGCTCAAACCACTCAGTTGAAACAAGGATAGGAAATGGGGGTTGCAGTCAGTTCATAACGCTGTGTTTCTGCTGCTCCTTCCTCCCCACATTCTTCCCCTACTCCAGCACAGAATCTCACCCTTACGAGACAGTTCTCCATGAACTTCTCCAGTGTGGGTCCTTCCCACAATTTTCAGTTTTTCAAGAAGTGCTTGAGTGTAGGTTTTTTGACAGGGTACTGTCCTTCAGGAATGGGCTCTCCCAGCATGGGTCCTGCCAGAAAACCTACTCCATTGAGACCTGTCTGTGAGCTACTGCTTTCTTCAGGGCACATCCACCTACTCTGGCATAGGAGCTTCCACCAGGCTGCAGGTGGATCTCTGCACCATCACAGTCCTCCATGGGCTGAAGGAGCATAGCTGCCTCACCATGGTCTTCACTATGGGTTGCAGGAGAATCTCAGCTCTGGTGGCTGCAGAACCTGCCTCCGCCTCCTTCTGCACTGACCTTGGTGTCTACAGGGCTCTTTCTCGTGCATATTTTCACTTGTCCAGCTGTTGTTGAAAAACATTTTTACCCATTCTTGTATATAGTATCAGAAATGTGCTAACAACATCCCCACTTGACTCAGCTTTGGAACCTGCTGGGAATGGCTATTTCGCAGAATCACAGAATATTCTGAGTTGGAAGGGGGTACACAAGGATCATCAAGTTCAGCTCTGAAGTGAATGTCTGTTGTCCCTGAAAATAAGCCTTCTGATTTGTTTTAGTATAGTGGAGACAGTTCTCATGAATTGTAAGATAAACAAGAATCATGTTTGTATTCCTTTGTAAAAGATATCACCTGGTGGACTTCTCAAGTGACCAGTGGAGATGGAGAGGTGGTAACTTCTCTGTCCAATCTCTGATCACTGTCCAGAAACTTATATATACGAGGTCAACAATAAACTAGAGACTTCTTCTCTACCTGAACACCTTTTGTGTGTGTTGCTGTGTGTTTCTATCTGTGTCACAGTAACATATGTCATATATGGGGAATCTGTCCAACATGAGGGCAGCTTCTGGTATCTTTGCACAGAAGCCACCCCTGCATCCCCTTGCCCCCAAAACTTTGCCAGACAAACCAAACACAGTGAGGAGCAACAACGACAACAAAGATCTTAAGTGGAATATGGACAGACCAATAGGAAACATCATTAGAACTACAGGGACAGGCAATAGAAAATCTGGCAGAACAAATGAGAAGTTAAAATTATGCTGAGCTTTTTTTAAACAAATTTAAAGTGACAAGTCAAACATGCTATGTCAGAAATATACATGCTGTTGCTCAAGGTTTTTTTTTTTCCTCCAGTACTATGCTTCTTCACAGTAATTTTGTTGTCACAATTGAATGTGAATTTCTTTTTAAAAATAAAACACAGCCATAAAACCACTTTCTATATTCTTGTACCTTTTCTCTGCCTTTCTCTTATATCCCCCCTCATTTACACCTATCCCGTCAGGGCCTTTTTCTGCTAATATTTTCATACTGAAAATCTTTCTTGGACATATTCATGCCACCTCTTTTAATCTTCTGTTTTTTTGGTAGATTTCATACCACATGATTAAATAATTTGCTATTAATTCTCTACATATCTTATTAATTCCCCACTCTGTCAGCACTTGCACTGGTGGAAGGTGGGATGTCTGCAATGTTCCAATCTGTAACAGTCTTCGGTACTGTACTGATCTTTAGAGCCACTGTAGATAAAATTGGACAAGTACTATATGTTTTGGAAATGATATTGAAGGTGGATGTGGAGCTGAAAGTGGGAATACCTCATTTACTAATACTGGAAGCTTAATCCTGTTCCTGGATGAATATAAATCAACTGCCTACATACTTTCCATTGATATATTTTACAGCAAAACTACAGAAAAGCATCTTTCATAATTTTAGCTGGTTTTGTTTCCACCATGCATACACTGGAAATCTTCCTTTCCAGGACAAATTACTGAAGATGCTGCTCAAGTATGACCTCCAAAGTTTAAAATTTTCCTTCTTGTGCAAGAGCTATTATTATATCAGTGGTTATTAAATGACTCCACAAATCCTTGAAGATATATTTGCAACAAAATTTATATGTCACTTCTCCTGTGTGACTATTTTATGAATTTTCCACTTTGATTTTACCTGCTCATAAAGCGCTGACTACATAGATTTTAGGTTATTTAATAGACATAAGGTTTCTGAGGAACAGGAGTTCCTCAGGAATAATATATTCTCCCTGTGCCTCAGACAATCTAATTTTGGCTTTGCTTTTTAAACCTTGCTCACCTCCCAGTTGATTATTCTGCACATTTATTAAGTTACATGGGGGAAAAAAAACAAAAACAACCAAACANCTTTCTCGTGCATATTTTCACTTGTCCAGCTGTTGTTGAAAAACATTTTTACCCATTCTTGTATATAGTATCAGAAATGTGCTAACAACATCCCCACTTGACTCAGCTTTGGAACCTGCTGGGAATGGCTATTTCGCAGAATCACAGAATATTCTGAGTTGGAAGGGGGTACACAAGGATCATCAAGTTCAGCTCTGAAGTGAATGTCTGTTGTCCCTGAAAATAAGCCTTCTGATTTGTTTTAGTATAGTGGAGACAGTTCTCATGAATTGTAAGATAAACAAGAATCATGTTTGTATTCCTTTGTNAAAAATAAAACACAGCCATAAAACCACTTTCTATATTCTTGTACCTTTTCTCTGCCTTTCTCTTATATCCCCCCTCATTTACACCTATCCCGTCAGGGCCTTTTTCTGCTAATATTTTCATACTGAAAATCTTTCTTGGACATATTCATGCCACCTCTTTTAATCTTCTGTTTTTTTGGTAGATTTCATACCACATGATTAAATAATTTGCTATTAATTCTCTACATATCTTATTAATTCCCCACTCTGTCAGCACTTGCACTGGTGGAAGGTGGGATGTCTGCAATGTTCCAATCTGTAACAGTCTTCGGTACTGTACTGATCTTTAGAGCCACTGTAGATAAAATTGGACAAGTACTATATGTTTTGGAAATGATATTGAAGGTGGATGTGGAGCTGAAAGTGGGAATACCTCATTTACTAATACTGGAAGCTTAATCCTGTTCCTGGATGAATATAAATCAACTGCCTACATACTTTCCATTGATATATTTTACAGCAAAACTACAGAAAAGCATCTTTCATAATTTTAGCTGGTTTTGTTTCCACCATGCATACACTGGAAATCTTCCTTTCCAGGACAAATTACTGAAGATGCTGCTCAAGTATGACCTCCAAAGTTTAAAATTTTCCTTCTTGTGCAAGAGCTATTATTATATCAGTGGTTATTAAATGACTCCACAAATCCTTGAAGATATATTTGCAACAAAATTTATATGTCACTTCTCCTGTGTGACTATTTTATGAATTTTCCACTTTGATTTTACCTGCTCATAAAGCGCTGACTACATAGATTTTAGGTTATTTAATAGACATAAGGTTTCTGAGGAACAGGAGTTCCTCAGGAATAATATATTCTCCCTGTGCCTCAGACAATCTAATTTTGGCTTTGCTTTTTAAACCTTGCTCACCTCCCAGTTGATTATTCTGCACATTTATTAAGTTACATGGGGGAAAAAAAACAAAAACAACCAAACACAAAAAACTTACTTCATTCACTTTGAGTTCTTTGGGTTTTGATTTTGAGGGATGCACTTTGGGAACTGAGGTGAATGTCCTGTTTGCCTGTTTCAATTCCTTTGGGGCCATAATTATGCTATGAAATATTTCCCATCTAGCTTGTATGCCAGCTCTCAGCCTGAAAAAATTTAAAACAGTAGAGATACTGCTTAAATAAACTCCATTTTCCAAAATATGGTTCATAATGAAAATACTGACAGGCACTTAAATATATTTACATTATAGCCAATAAAATGCTAAAGTATAGTCATTTTAAAACATTCAGTGAAACATGACCTACTGTCAGCTAATTCATGGTTACTGGGAAATCTAATTATGTCAAATAATGATTGTGTTAAATTCCAAGTTTAATTGCATACAGTGTATAACACACCCTTCACATACCCTATCCCCTTTCCCTCAAACTGGGTAGATTAGTACAAAGCGCTGGATAACTAAGTTACTTGGAATCAAAATTTCATGGAAGTTAAGACTGAAAAGAATACATAAACATTAGACACTGAATTCCATGAGATGGGTACAAATCAAGCACTGAAAAGCCCTCCCCCCACCCCCCACTCCTTCCCACTCAGCCTAACATTTTTAGATGCCTTAATACCTTGGAAAATCTGGAAAGAAAAGGGATTTAAGAACAGATGCACACTGCTTTGTAACACGTATTAGATTTAGATTCCCAAATCTTGTTTTTTCAAATATGATTTAAGAGGACAAATTACTATAGTTTCTACGCAGCTCTTTCTTATTTTCTGTCACAGAGCCACCTGAAAGTAAGGAAGGTAACAGAAAAATAATTTAAAATCACACAAGTCTTCCACTTGCAAAAACTCTTCATAAATCTGCCCCCTTCATATATAAAACAGTCTATTCAGGCACCCCATGCACATTCAGTGACAGAAGTGTGTGCTTACAGCCATTACCACCACCTTACTAATTAGGCCTGTGGTAATTTACGACTTGTAATGCATCCCCTTTCTGTGATTTGGCCATTTTTAACTTGAACAATCAGGTTAAGTCCCATTTCATTCCTTCCTTGCAAAGGGTGAGGGGTGAAAGGAAAGAGGGTTAAGAACACCTTTTTTCACAACTGCAAATGTAAAGCTATCTTTTAATACAAAAACCTTAGTTCTAGTAATATATGTAGTCACCTGTAGTAGTATTTATGGGCAACATAAGACATTCCTCCCCACTGTCTGTCACTGAGATCCCCCTAAGCTAGGGACTGAAATGACAAATGGCCCAAAAGCTACGCCTGATAAGCCTTATTTTATTAATATTTTCTGGCATGAATCCCTTCTCAGAAAGATGATAAAATTGGAGCAAAGATAGCTAATACCTGCACTACTGAAAGGTATCTTTCATCAGGTGAAAAACCACTTGATCAAACATTATTTTATGACCTAGTCAGAATAAAAATGAAACTTTTGCTTTATAATTGTCTTCAAAATTCCAGAAGTTTCCCCCCCCCTCCCCGTGGTGAACAGGTGCTGAGAAATACCTAAACAAGACTAATAGGTGTTAGTATTTAGATATAAATATCTCTAGTATTTCTTACTAGTTTATCCACCAAATCCATTTAGAATTACACTTTAGCCAGTGCAATTGTATCAATTGAGAGTACAGCAAAACTATTTTTGAAAGTCTCGTTTTACATTTAACCTGAAATTAGGTTTTCATCATAAAAATACATCACGGAAATCACACAATGCCATGCTGGGATTACAGAATTTTTAGTGGTTAGAATTGACATAAGGAGGACAAAGATTAGATGATCTTGCCTAATGAATAAGGTTAGGAACTAGGAGTGGGAAGAAACTCCAGTGTCAAAAGTTAGCACCTGGGATCAGGGTAGCAAGCTAGAGTCAGAAGAAGAGATTACAAGTCTGAAACATTTATCAGACAGAAAATTACTGTTCTAAAGAAGATTTTTTCTCAAATACAATTATGGTCACACCTGCAAACTCTGTGGCTGAAATTCCCTGTATGAGGCTGAGGACATAATGCTGCTGACAACACCTCTATTCCCAACATGGCTGCATGAAGAAGAACAAGAAGAGCAGCTCTGCCAACTTGGAGTCACAGTTTAATCTTCTCTCACAGTATTTAAATTGTTTTTGTTAGTAAAAGCTCTACGCTGTATCTAAGATGCAAAATTCACACAGAAATAACACCTGTGTTCTCACAGGTTTTCCTGTTCTGCCCAGAGGATAGCTGTACTAATTATAGTCTTCATATACATAGGCTTTCTCCCTCTTCCAAATGATGGTAGTAACTTAGAAGACATAACAATGTGTTATGCAACATAAAGTTTTCCCTGTTAAGTTGCATTTGATTTTGACACAGAGCAGTGCCACGATAAGTTTAAAAATGTGGAAAAAAACTTTTATTTTTGATGAAACCTCCTGACAGATGAGAAATCTAAAAAAAATCAATCTAAATTGATGGTAAGGAATAATAATCGTTAACAAAATATTATTGATAATAATTGTTGTTAATATCAGTAAAATTACTGTGTTTGAGAGTATTTCTGTCTCTATTTAAAAGAGGATGGAATTCCTATAGATGTAAGAGGGATTATATTCAGGTACAACATGCAGTTATTTATTATTCCCAAGTGCTAAAAAGCTTCATTTACTGTTTGGAATATTCAGTAATTATTCCAATATGTAATTTCATTTTCATGTCACGTTGTTCTTTGCAAGTACTATTAAACCCTACGTGACTTTACAGTTTGCATGATTTGGCATATATATTGTATCACAGCTCTGACAAATACATCACTTTGCAAAAGTGGAACACAAAATATTTCTGTTTCAGCTAATGTGTTCTTTCTTGAAGTTCAGTTTCTGCATGAAATAAAACTTAGGTGACTGTGCCCTGTCTTCATCTATCACAGATGACAGGTACTTTTGAACACATTGCTCGATCTCAACAGGATTTGACAGAAAAATGTGAAGACAGAGAAATGTGAAGCCCCTATCCTGCTTATGAAAACTGACAGCTGAGTGAAATGTAGAGTCCTAAATTAATTTTGTAGGCTGGAGAAGGCAGGTAGAATTCAGTGCCTAAACCTGGTCACTTTGGAATGCCATACTGTGCATTAGCTGTCAACTGCCCAGTCAGAACAGGGGTAGAACCAAACAAGCTACAGCAAATTACTACTTTTACCCAGCAAAATATGTTAAGCATATAAGAAGAGACATCAAAATATCAGGTAAAGGATGGCTTGGAAAAAATTCCTTGTGGGGAAAAGAAATCAGTAATTTTAGCTTAACTATTTCTGGAAATACTTTTCTCTCTCTTCTTCCCCCTACCAGCCTTTTCTTCCCTCATTCAGCAGAAAAAAATTCTGAGTACAGAATTAGCTCTTTTTGTGTTAATTTCTGTACATCATCTTTATATCTTTATATGCAGTACATATGGTAGATAATAGGAGGAAAAATAAAGGTTTAATTCTTGACCCTGTCCTTGAATGCATCTCTAACTTTTCACAGCACAGACCTATTGGCTAAAAAGACATTGTTTTTGTAATCATGTAACACAGTAGAACTGGTGTGAATAAGACATCAGACATAATCTTTCCCAGCAATGATGCTACAGAAAGGGACTAGTATGATTTTATTATAAAGTACTCTTGCAGTGGAATATTTGACTTGAGTTTCTTAATGAAGCTTTAATAGGTTTCTCTTTTTAGACTAATAGCTGTGCACTTAGACACTCAAAAAATGATTCATACCTTTTATACTGAGACAATGTCTAGGGGGGATAGGGATTTATGCCTACTATGCTTATGATAGAAAGATGGACCCCTGGGACCAGAGATCTTAATACAAGGATAAATGAAAGGTGTGCAAGAAGCTATCAATGGAGGTAGTTTGGCTTGGCAAACTGCATGATATGGCCCAACACATGGGCTACAATTTCAAAGTAGTTTTACCTGTAAGAATCTGTCATGCAACAGGAACAGCCTTGGTACTGTGAAGAAATACCTTTCGTGAACAGCAAAAATTAATGGAGAAGTTCAGAGGCAACTAGGTTCAGTTATGATGAACACCTCTGTGGATGTTCTGATGCCTGGTTAGAACCAGAGTCCTGCAGAATTTCTGTCACTGGGATCTTTCTTTCCTCTATCTGCTTCTTTTCACAAAGTATGTATTGAGACTTGTAGGTTTTAAATTTGCTTGAAAGTGATTAGTGGGTCCAAATGGTTAGTCTAAAATAAAAAAAAAAGGAGGATGAGATGTGAGAGACAGTGCTATTACATATGCCTCATACCTTCAAGAAACTATATTAAAGAACTTAATATTGACATTTTAAGGTAATAAATTAAGATATATATGTTTTACTAAACTGAGAAACAATATACCTTTGTATGTCCTTTAAGTGACACCAAGAGATGATCTCCAAAGGAACATCTAGTGTCCTTTACTCAATAACCCCTTCAATTCAGTTTTGTGGCAACAGTTATGAAATATCTTTTGAATATTATCCAAGAAATGTTCAGCTGAGGCTCAAAATAAGTGGGAGGAAAATAATCACAATTATTCCCCTTGACCTTAAAAATCAATTATGGTGACACATTCCCAATCTCTTCCCCTATCTCTTCTCTGAGATAGAGAATTTCTTCTTTTTCAGTGAATCAGTCTCTGTAGTGGTAGAACTCTAAGGAAGTACCAATTTAGCATCATCTGCTGCTAAAGGTCTCAGTCCAATAACACCCTGGTTAACTTTAAGGACAGCGTTAAAGGATTTGTTAAGTAATAGTGGACTTACATGGACAATTATAGTTAGGACATTATCATATGCTTGGGTGACTTCAGCTTTGAATGCAATGCTGTAAGGGTATGAAAATATATTGTCTGCCCTCACAGTTGAAAGATTAGCCCATCTGAATACTGATGTTATTAACCCTGAAAAGCTATTTTACAAAAGGACCAAGCTAATAATGTTCTATATGTGCATTTGAGATAGATATATATATATTTATATATATATATATAAACACACAGTATCATTATACAGTCAGAAATGGAAGAGATAGCAGAGGCTTTGAAATATAAGAATAGAAAAGGTAACTTGTTTCAAGTTCTGTAGATACACCAAAATAGATATGTGGGATATCATTATGAAACAAAGTGATCAAGCTACCATCTGAAAATGTCACCCACAACAAAAATAAATCTGCTCTGCAATTGACTATATTTAGATGAATTATGTAAAATCATAAGCAAAATGCTAAGTAGTCCTTTATAGTATCTTGAGCTGAGATTATTTATAACTCATTAAGAGATTTATGGTAAATGGGTATGTGTTGGTTTTTTTTTTTTTTCTTCCTTAATCATCCTGGTGCAGTGAAGTACTGTGAAGGTCTTACAAGACCTTCAAGGCCAGAAAAGTCAAGCTTATATATTCATCATAGGATATCTGTATATAGTCTCACACATTCAGTCTAAAACATTCCACTGCCATAGGGTTGCAAGTGTACGGGCAATTTCACAATCTATCTCTTCTGTGCTTACTCAGCTGCCCTTAGTATAGAATAGTTGGTCAGGAAAAATCGATGGGTTCCAGAAGTATCAGGATAGATATAATTAATGTTATAAATAACTGTTAACACTATACCTGAAAGAGTGCAAGAAGTATCTGTTGATGAGATTTACTGAGAATGTTAAAATTTTTCAACTGTGCTTATGCTTAGCTTTCATTCTTGCAGTGGGTTTAATCAGTCTTATGACGTACCAATTGCAGCAGGAATACAAGAATGAATGCATTGTCTAATTGTCTAATTATCAGCATCCTTCCTGTGCTCATTAAAAAAAAACAAAACAAAACAAAACAAAAAAGCTGACTTCTGGTGCTGCCAACNAAAAAAAACCCCAAACTATAGAACAGCCTGATGTTTCCCTATCTTTCAATAATCAAGTGACTCTTTTTTGAAGCTTGTTGACCTTAAAGTCCACTAAAGCCAAATATCCTGACATCTGTATGTCCAGTTATTAAATTGGCACTGGATAGAAAACGCTTTCTGATCACTGTTGGTCCTCAGTGAACAATATATAGAGGCATAAATTGAAGGGTTCTGTGTAGCCTTGCCAGTTATTATTGTTATTCAGTGAAACTCAGAGGCCAACGTTTAACCATATTACTAACAGAGGACTTTCTTCTTTGTCTACAAAATAAATAATAATGCAAGTCCATCAGTTGTGTTCTTTGGGGATGGAAAATAAACTGTGCATCATTAAATGTTATTTAGACAGTATTTAATATGACTCGTTTAATTTTCTGTTTCTTCTTTATTCATCCCACATTTATAACTTACTGTGGAGGCATGGAATACATGGCATATAAATACATCTATTGTATATATAATTAACCATTACAACAGAAAATTAAAAGCAGCAGCATGTTTAAAGAAGAAGTAGGACTTTTAACATTTGGAACTATGCATCATAAATCTAGTTTATGGGCGTAAAAACTGGTGGTAATAATTTTGATTAGAAAAAGTCTGTTCCCAGATTCACTACTGCCAAACCAAGGTTATAGACATGATTCTGTTTATTGTCTGCCAGTTTCAATACGACCCAGTTTAGGCTGAAAATCAAGGGAATATTTTAATAAATTTTGTTAAGTCAAATAAATCACACTCTAGGCATTTGAAAGCATAGAATGTTTATGCTGAAGACAAAGCAAGAAGGGGTAGGGATGTCATTTTTCTTCTGTTTTCCATCAATTCTTTTTGACTTTTTAGATGCCTGCTATCAGCAAAATATTCTGTCTTCCAGTGGAATGCTCAGACCTCATCTGCATGTGGAATATGGGAACAGAAACTCTGGGAAAGAGAAGAATTCAGACAGAAAAGTAGTGATTCTAAAATCCTGCTGTTATCTTTCAGCCTAGGAGGTCTTTGGAGTATTTTCAGATTCCATTATCTCTCCCCATTGACAGACCCCAGGGAGACAGAGTGATGTGGTTTATTCTTCTAGAACTAACAGGGTACTACTTTTCCTAAATTTACAAAGTCAATTTAACTATTTTTGTCTAGTTGTTTTGAGTTGGAGCTTGATTTTTGGTCATTAAGTTAATCCTTCTAATCCTTTTATGAGAAAACCATTGTTCACATCAGCTTGCCAAGTACAGAACCAAAGACTTTCTAGTATCACGACTGCTTCTTAGATGCTACCAGCCAACTACACATTTTCCAGCTATTAAGCAAACATGTATCTCAGAACTTTACTGAGGAAGTAGTTGTAGACTTACTGAAAAAGTTATTAAAATACTGTGATGGGACAAGCAATATTTTCCTTTCATTTCTTGCCTCCCAAGATGATTATTACATTCTAACAACTCAGAGTCTTAATAGTGAATATTTTAAATCACAATTTCTTTTCAGAAGTATTAAATTGGATGTCTATGACAGAATAAATATTTCTTCTGGCTCAACATATTATAGAAGTTGGGTAAGGAGAAGGGAGAAAACAAATCAACTTGTGAATTTTCATAAGCGCATTAGAACAAAGAAAGTGTTTCAGAGTATGCCTATCTAAGTTAAAATAAAAATAAAAAAATGAAATAAAGTCAGCTTGCTGAGAAAGTAGAAAACCTTTTATTTGGACCTCAGAAAATCCCATTTTAAGCATTTGCAGTGAATGAGGCAGACCAGGCACGTATGATACCCCACCTTAGGGGAAAGCAGCACCCAAAATACATAGATGCCTGTGGTCAAAAAGGAGTGGCAAAAGTCAGATGGTTTGCAAAAACTTATGACATTTTATTAGGAAATTATACAGTTGGCATGGAAATTTGTATAAATTTGTCTCTTATCCCGTAGTATTAACTAAATTACAGTAGATTTGGAATAAGGAATAAGGTGAGAGACAGATTAAAAAGAGGCATAGAGGAAGAAATGAAGAAAAGATCACCACCCTGGCTCCAAAGTCGAGCCAGATGGTGGGGTGTACAAGATCCTGGGGGGCTCTGCCCAAGTTTCATGAGGGTACCTTTTTCTTTATTTAGAAAAGCTTTCCCCGCCCTTGATCTAAGTTTTTAATTTTCTATGCAAATTAGTTATCATGCACAATTTGCTCCTCTAAACTTTTCTGTGATGGGTTGAGGGCTTTAGAGGTTTTTGATGGTCTTGATCTCACTCTACTGGGTCAGCCTTTGGTCAATAGTCCATGGTCCCCCCTTGACCTCATTCCTGCACTTGTGCTGTACTGTGTAGTGCTTATCTCCAGGAGCCAGAACAAGGATATTAGTCCCAGAAAAATGCTGCCCTATCTCTGTGTAGCCCCCCTCTTCAGCCACATTCTCTTCTTTCTCGCAGTGTGGTCTCAGCAACAAACCTTGTCTGGCTCCGTAGCTGTCCACCAATTGATGTTTGAGATGTACACATCAGCCCCTTACCTTCTGGGTTTCTACACCATGTCAATCCTCACATCCCATATCCAAGTTATTTCCAGAAAAAATGTATTTCCAATACTTTGAAGTTATGGAGTGAAACTGGGTGTTTTCTGTTGCTTTTGTGGTACTTTGTACACTGCACTTCAGCACAAAGGATAAGATATTAGTAGGATGCCACTTTAGTCTAAACCTCTGCCCCACTGGAAGTGTGAGAGGACTGCAGATACAATAGTAAACACCTTTACAAGTGTAACAGCTGTCTCAGCTTGGAACGGGAGCCAAGTGCCATTGGACTCCAAATTCAGCAGTGATTTGCACAACCTGCAACTTCCAGCAGTTCATTGAAGCAATTAATTTTATTCTGAAATAAAATAAACCATTTATTTAACTGTCACTGTAGAGGCAGATTAAAACAAAATTTTAATCCTGCTTCTGCTGGTGGTAGTTTTACTTAAATAAAATATTGCCAGTTAAGATATTTAATTGTGTGGGATTCATGCAAATATAAACTGCCAGGCTTTTGTACCTGGAGCATTATAATTCCGAATTTTTCTTTTGTACAGCAAGGTCTGTCATAACACACCATGATGTCAACCCTTAAACTCATTGAATTAAGATAATCCTCCCACTCATTTGCACTTTGACTTTTTTATACCAGATGTTCATTTATGAGACAAATCACTTGGCAATAAACTCTTGTTTCCAAGCATCTCTAACTTGCAACATTTTTCTTTAATAACTCAGATTTAGTCATAAATGAACTTCCATATGGTATTAGTGAAATGTCAATAGTCAAGACATAAAGAATTCTAAAGTAGAAGCATCAAGAACTATTTGAATTGAACATTAACAAACCCCCTCTTCCCTATAGTCTGTGGCTTTAAGAGCATTGTTCTTTTAACACACTGGGATGAGCACACACAAGATAATGGAGAGTGGCTGAGCTCTGGCTCCTTCTAGCAAGCTCAGAAGTGAACAGGTCATAAACAGAGAATCTTTCATGGAGTCAGGTGGAAAGAATGAGGGAAATAAAATATTATTGATGATTCTGCAGATTTCAGCTGTTCTGTTTGGAGAAATGAAGAATTATACAGTTCTGGCAGGTGTGCATGCCTGTGTGTGTGTAAGAAGGATTCAAAATAAGGTAGAAGGACATTTACATTGTTGCATACACATCTACATTCTTTCCAATATCTTTCCAAGCATGCTGCTCCCATGGAATATTTCCCAGATTGCTGGTGTCCCAGGGGTCTCTTCCAGCAATCCCACCCAAAACAAATAAAGGAAAGTTATAAAAATTTTATCAAATTTGAGTATGTTGAATCACTGTTCAGACTCAAACCCCTGAAAATGCAGTTGATTATTACACAAACTGCCTCTTATCTTCCCCAGAATCAGCACTGAATTCCTTGATCTTATTCTAGTACTGTGGCAATATTTTCAGAGTGCATGTAGTGCCAGATGATAGATTGTAATGAGATTTTAACTTTCTGGCACATAAGACAGATAAAGTGCTGATGACATTGTAGGTTTTCAAATACTGCCAACACTTTAACAATATTCTCAAGTTAAAAGGTTCATAAAGTGTAAGCCACTGTAGGTGCACTCAGTCAATTCTCTACCACAGATATAATAACCATTCACACCTTTAATTTGAGTCTTGCTAAACACCAGGGATATCTTGTGATGCACCATTGGGAGGCCCTCAAGTCTTCGGTTTGACAAGGTCTTCATTTTGAAGAGTGCCAGACGCCTGAAATTCACACTGATTTCAGTGGTAGAGAGAAGAAAAAAGGTGCTCGACTACTTTACACACTGGGTCAGGTTCTGAAGGCTTGTTTTAGCCATTAGAAGACTCTAAAAGACAAGTCTACAAAGAATTTTTATAATTGTAATGAAAGACTTGTTTGGCCTGTAGATTTTCCTACTTAACAAACATACAGTAATCAGCACAAAATATAGCATTAAAAAACCTGAAGTGCAAGTAAGCAGACAACCTGTCTTGTCTGAATAATTTTAAATTATTTCACTTTCCCTTAACCTTTCGGTAAAGGTTTGAGACAGATGAAAAGCCAGACTATCAGCATGACTCCTTTCAAAATGAGATTGGGCAAAATAATCACCTTAGAAGTCTGCCTAGACCAATGCAAATCAAGACAGTGTTTAAAAATGTCTCAAAAAATAAATTAGAATGTACTGGGGAGAGCAATATTAGTTCTTCAAACAACTTTTTAAGTTTTAGGCAGTGGCATAATGTCTGTCATGGAGAAGCCTAGAAAGACTGAGTGTTCTGGTAGACTATTTTCCTAAGCCACTATTTGCTGTGAGGTTTGGCAAATAAAGTTGGAATCCAGTGAAAAAGTAACCGGTGGGCTTTTCAGGTGGCATTATTTTTGAGTAATATTTTCAAATACCAGTAGAGCCTAGATTTTCAGTTATATATCTGATGCAGTTCTCTTTTCTCCATCATTCTTTCCAGGTATAACAAGCATGATCAGGAGCTTATATTTATTCCATGACCACTGAGCACTGGAGAGCAGAGGTTAAGTAGATTGAAAAGAAAAAATGTTACCATTACTTGTTTACCCTTTCTACACTGAGCAGATTCTTATTATATTTGTTTTGAGCTTCTAGCCTTTTCCTGCTGCCAGATAATATATTTTCTGATATTTAGGCTCCTCTTTGTGTTTGAATCTGTTCATTCTGCTCAGTGTAGAGTTTGCTTCAGTTAAAGGTAATGTAATGTACTTTACAGACTTCTAGAGTAAACTGTAATTTAAAATACATATTTACCACTGCAATTTCAGCTAGAAGCTCTGAAATGTCAGATATATGCTCCTCTTGGATGCCCTAGATTGGCCAGTTGCCTAAAGGACTGTCCACCTCCTCTGGAGGTCATCTAGACCAACCACCCTGCTCAAGGAGGACCACATAGATCAGGGTGCCCAGGGCCATGTCCAAACAGCTTTTGAACATCTCCAAATATGGAGACTTGACAAACACTTTGTGAGGCCTGTGTCAGTGCTCAGTCATCCTCACAGTGAAAAAGTGTTTCCTGCTGCTCAGATGGAACCTCCTGCATTTCAGTTTGTGCCCATACCTCTGGTCCTGTCACTAGGCACCACTAAGAACCAGCTCCCTTTTCTTCACACCCTCCATCCAGGTACTTGTAGACATTGATGATATTCCCCCAAACCTCCTCTTTTCAAAGCTGAATAGTCTCAGTCTCCCTCTTCCTGCTTCATGAGTTTACACTTCCATTGAATTTGTTAGGTGTAGGAACTCAGCCAGTTTCAGACAGACAAGGCTCTATGCAGATAAAACAATGCAAAAAGCAAGACATCTTTTATAAAAAAATAAAAAAAAACAAAAACAAGAAACCCCAAGTTTTTGGAGATCCTTAAAGTTTCATAGTGAACTCGACATTTTAATTCTTTGTGAAAGGACAGGTGCTGAGACTGCATTTGAAAAATAAAGAAAAAACAATTTGTCTTACAAATAGAGGACTGTGGAATTGAAAGCTGCTGGCATTTGGAAAAATTAACTCATATGCTTCAGAATACATTAGAGTCCTAAATTATGCTGGGGTTTTCTACTTAGACAGAAAAACAAGTGTTTTGGAAGTAATAATAAACAGACGTAAAATCACATTTGTATGAAATTTGCCAAGATGCAGAAATGGATATTTTCTAAATTTCATTATTTTTCTTTTCTCCTCAGTCCTCAAAGGGAAATCTCTTGTTGCTTTTAAGTGGAAATCAAGACTTGCAGAATACATTGTTATCCAGAGGAGCAAAGGAGCCTTATGAAGGCTTCAGGGAAGACCCCTCCTAACATAAAATCACTGGATTTATTTTTCTTTCAGAAAAACATGAATGCAAAGAATATTTGGGATTTTTAGGGGATCTCTATAACATAGTTTTTGAGTCAGTTAATTTATAAGATTAAAATCAGAAAACCCAAAACTTCCTGCAAATTAAAAGTAACATTTTATTTTTTTACTCTGTGGCATGTACAGACACAAAAACTCAGACTTTCAGTACTCAGTTGCTCTGAGACTTTTTCAAAAGATAGACAGAATTACAAATTAAACACAGCCTTCAGACACACAGATTGAATGTTCAGGGGAAAATCCTAGGGAAAATGCACTGAAATAAGTGGAAATATTCCAGAATAAGGTGCAGTCATAATTCAAGAAGTATTTTCCATGAGCTAAATGTTTGTGGATGAATTGTTTCATTTCCACAGTAATCAAAAAATGGGCTCATTGTCAGTAGGGCAACTCATTTTGAGAAGCTAAAATTAACTAGTAGTGCATTTAGTTACATATTCTTAGAGACAGTTCAGGACTAGAAAAGAGTTCTCAAAGAAGAAAAATAACAGTTAATAACTTTCTGTTCACTAAGAAAGACATTTCTCCTTAAGAAAGGCATTTTTCCTTAGCTGACCAAGATTTGGGTTTTTGTAAGTAAAAAAACAGACATTTGTCTAAGTAACCAGTCTTAGCTGGTTGGAATTGCATTGATGCTGTGTGTGGCCTAGATGCTGTGAGGCCCAGCAAACTTTACACATGCAAAGAAGTGCAATCCCTGTGTAGGAAAAATCAGCCAAATTTTGCAGTTCTGCCACTTCAAAAGGGTCATGGGACAAGCAAGCCAAAAAGAGTTCAAAGCCACCCCCTCCCAATCCTGTAGTGCAACAAAGGAGCAAAGACTTGTTTTGTCTTCTAATTAAAATGACTGTTCACTGGAAAGTATTGTGGGAATATGCACTTCTGATAAAGTCTGTCCTCAGTTTGAATTAAGCTACAGAATTTTTATAAAAGAACTTAAAATGGGGGAAAGAAAGGCATTTTCCCCTGTCCTTTGTATTCGAAATGCAGTTCGTAGGACTTCTTGTACTTTTCTTTTGTGATGGGTTTCATATAGAAACTAAAAGAAAATATTTCACAAGATCAACAGATGTGTCTCCAGTGGAGCTGCTGATGTTTGAGATTTCTATCACAGAATGATGCTCGGCAATTCACCTGCTCCCAGCCTCCTCACATTTCAGTTTGGTGGATGTTATCTAAGTGTTTTCAAGCACATTACTTACTGAGAAAAGGCATTCCAAAACTAGAAACATTAATTTAGAAAATGTAATTTAAATATCTAGTGTACCTGATGTTTTATTTCATATAATTTCTTTAATAAGAGGTATGTTTGATATGTTTCTGTGAAGCATTATTTTAATTAGAGTTAAGGCCAAGCGATAATTAACAGAGCTTGAAAAAAAAAATCATACATCAGATTTATCTTTTTTTATTTTTTTAAGAGATAATGAATATTTAGATGTGTGTGAGACACAAAAATTTAAGATTTAGACACAAAATTGTTTTGACTTTTCAGGAATACTAGATTCTGAATCCTGTACTTCTTGTTTTTAAATATTCCTACCAGAAACTTACAATGCATTTTTAAGTTGATTTTTTAAACTTCTCCTGCTCAGATCCCTGACTAGAGTGGCTTATCATTTTTCTATCAGATAAAAATAGATCGTTCTAACTGCACAGGTTCATCTTTTTATATCCTTCTAGACGTCCTTCTAGGTAGATCACTGCTCAGGAATTAATTTTCTCTCTTTTTGGATTTTGAGATTTTGTCCCATCAATTTTCTCCATATTTAGTTAGTCCCAAAATAGCCATTACATTCAAGAATCAAAATTAAATCATCAAGTTTGCTTATTACTCCAAGCTGTGTGGGGCAGTTGGCACACTGGATGGAACGGATGTCATCCAAAGAGACCTTGACTGGCTTGAGAGATGGACCCATGCAAACTCTGTGAAGTTCAAAACGACCAAGTGTAAGGTCCTGCACATCAGTCAGGGCCATCTCAAGCACAAATTCAGTCTGGATGGAGATGGAATCAAGAGCAGCCATGAGGAGAAAGACATGTGGGTGTTGGTAGATAAGAAGCTTGACATAACCTGACAGCGCACACTTGCATCCCAGAAAGCGAACCGTATCCTGGGCTGCATCAAAAGGATGACCAGTAAGTCTGATTGTACTGGTGTACTACACCTTTGTGAGACCCTGCCTGGGGTAATGAACACAACTCTGGGGCCCCCAAGGCAAGAAGTATGTGCACCTATTGGAGTGGGTCCAGGGGAGGGTCGTTAAGGTAATCAGGAGGATCGAGCCCTTCTCCTGTAAAGACAGGCTGAGAGAGTTGGGGTTGTTCAGCCTGAAGAAAAGTCTCTGGAGAGACCTTACAGCACTCTTCAGTCCCTAAAGGAGGCTGCAAGGAAGATACTTTTTACTAGGGCATGTTGTAATAGGACAAGGCTTTAAAATGAAAGAGAGTAGTTTTAGACAAAAGAAAGAAATTTTTAATTATGAGAGTGGTGATACATTGGAACAGATTACTCAGAAAAGCTGTGGATGGATTAGAAGTGTTGAAGGCCAGGTTAGATGGGGCTCTCAACAACCTGGTCCAGTGGAGAGTGTCCCTGCCCATGGCAGATGGGTTGGATCTAGATAATCTTTAAGGTCCCTTCCAACACAAACATTTCTGTGATTGTATGATTATATAAATGTCTACTTCATTATATAGATAATATACTTATTACAGCCAGCCACTTGCTTTTTATTTGCAGATCTTTCTATTAAAAATAATTTCACAATACCCTTTGTCTCCTAATTTGTATGTCTTACAGCACCTTTCATGGAAAACATTGATCACATTACCAATAAAAGGGGCATTTCAACTATGCAATCCTTTGTTGTTGCATGCTATTGGTGGTGCTCTGATTCTTGCTTCATCTAAGAAAATGGTTTGCATATTTTTCCTGTGAAATGTTTTATTTTAGTGTTGATCACAGAGGTCCCTATGTACATTAGGTACCTGAAAAGTTTTGGAATCATGGCTGTTTTCTATTGGTATTGTTTGACATTTCTATTCCTCCTAGAACATTCCTTACATCACTTTGATGTTGGTACCTACACACATTGTATAATGTATTGTATGAAATCATTAAATGTTAATTGATTTTAAATAATGTTATTTCTAGCATAGCAAATAAAATATCTTGATTGTGAAAATAATAAAATGGATAATAAAGAGAATTTAGTTTGCAACTGGATGCTTGGACACAGTGATGGCAGTTTTGAATCTATTAGATTATGAGAGTCATAGTGTTTTACATCTGTGATTACATTCAGAAGTTGAAAAAAAAGCAGGCAGGGAGAAAAACAGTGGAAAAAAGACAGGATTGAAGAACCTGACATCTGCAGAGGGTGAGAAAGGATCTACAGAGAATTGTGTTTCTGTCAGTAAAGAATTATTACATGATGGCAGACCATAAACTGCAGGGTGAGAACCTTTACATTTTTTGGTAACTAAAAACACAGTTTTGTCTGTTTCTGATACTCAGAGCCAGACTTTCCTGTCACCAAGTATTTTCTCTTAACATATGTCAAGTGCTGCTGAAGGTATCAGCATATCAGAATGAAAAATCTGTTTTGGAACAAAAGCATCAAGTGTCTTACACTTTGTAAACAATATCACAATGAGGTTCCTACTTTTAACTCACAAACAGGTATGGCGACTTTTATAAGACAGCATAGGAAATGCATCATTTATGAAAGGTACAGAATTAAAGGAGGTTATATTTTGAACCTCTTTGTGTTTTTGCAGAATATACAAAATTCTGATTTTTATGCACTCAATTATTTCTAATTACTGGTAACTCAAAATTTTGAAGTTGGCCAAAGTTTTAGTTCATGCGTTAACTGTTTATAGTTATGTAAAGATGTTACAAAAATCACAAATTATAATAATAATAATAATAATAATAATAAATAAATAAATAATACATCCAAGCCCCAGATGCCATGTGTGTGAACTGTTGCAGCCTCTGTGTTTTAACATGCTTCAATCAAAATAAATTCACATGATCTGTGAAAAACTTATCTGATAATCTCTAGTTCATATAACATCGAATACATTAGGATACTGGGCACAAGGAACTCTAGACAAACTGTTTTAGGACTGCAAAGTCCACCTTGTTCCCAATGTTATATTTCCTATTCAGCCTCAGGCAAAATAACTCATTACACCTAAATTAATAAGAGAGTCTCCAAACATTTGCAGGCAGTCAGTGAAGAGGCAATTGCCAAAAGGCATTTCACAGCAAGGGACCAAATTAGATGCTCTAAATCATTTCTTGAGAAGCTATTCTTCCCCTGGTTCTATCTATAAAGAGAGATTCAGCAATGTTTCTTGGAATAGGAGCCCTGAACTTGTCCTTGTTTCATGATGGGATAAAACATAGCACACATCTCTTCCTTTCCTAGTTATCCCAATGTATATGCTAAATATTTTATATTATTTTAGTAGAATAAATATTCAGGATATCCCGAAAAATAAAGGGTTCAAAAGTTCAACTTATTAATTCTACAAAGAAAGTTATATTACAAATACATGAATCAAGATCCAGTGAAGTTCAAATGAGCATTTTAACATTCCTTTTCCACAAAATGTGAATGATCCTTGAGAAGAAAATCAAGACTAGAAAAAACTCCAAGGGAACACAGCAATGACATTCATTTGCTTAGTATGCATTGTTTTGTTACATAAATACTATTGAATACTTCAATACATAGACATACATTCTTAAGTGACTCAGTCTACTTCTGCACATCAAAAATTAATATTAACCTGCTCTTATAAAAGTTGTGCACTAATTTAGCTTCTGAATAACTTTTCCATAGTAGTTAAACCTTTTTTTAAGTTCTCCAGTTTAACTCAACTCTATATTTTTTTTGATACTTACTTCTGATTATCTGAAATTAAACTCCAAAGTTGCAAATTTTGAACATTTTGCAAGACCTAATAGTCTGATTTTATAAGACACATTTGTTTCCACTGACGACCTTCACAATCACTATGTGGAACATGACCATCTCCATCAAATGTCTGAAATTCAAGAATGCACTTCATAAAGATTCAGACAAGTCCTTGTAGTTACATTCCAGTCTGAACTGTGTCCCAGGGAAGGACATCACGGCTCTTTCAATGAGATTGCTACATTTGTATTTTATTGCTTTGAGCCTTGGAGGACAAGATAACAGAACCTAAATACCAAAAATGGACAAATGGATTAGTTGGTCTGAACTCAGGCTAGAAGTGCTCCAAAAGTAAATTTACTGAAATTTTCTTTATGAATGTTTTCACCATAATTTCACTCATTTTTTTTTCAACTTGGATATTGACTAAAGAGTTTTAATTTTGGCTGTTGCAATATGAAGAATCTCGTGGCTTAATGGTGATTTCAAAAATTTAAAATGGTTTTACTGAATGTTATCTATGTAAAAACATGAATTCTTTAAAGCAATTAATCGCTAATGGAAATAATTCTCTCTGGTTCAAGCACTATGATACATTTTCTCCAAACTATGTAACACATCCATGCCAAGGCTTGAGAAGGGTAAGGCTTGAGTAAATTTTTAGCAGAGAACACATCTGTTAATGGTGAAATACCACTCCTATAAAAAGGTTTTCAGGTACAGCTTGCAAGTGCCTCTCTAACATGAGGTAGAAATAAAAACAATCTGTCATCATAATGGTCATGAGCAAAAAATTATTTCAATTTCTTTCCTGTAATGTTTGAAATCCAATTCTAAACAGATTTTATGCATCTATAGGGACCCACCAGTTTAACCATTATTTGATAACTCTGTTGTAAACATCTAATGAATTGTGTATGTAATATCAAAGCCCAGGACTCTGTTTTGTTATAATTCAGGTTTACTGGCAATTAATAATCTTTGGGTTCAAGCCAATGACCAAGGCACAAACTGTTTGAAAGCTAAGATCTGACCTCCCCAGTTAACAAGTCATGCAGTCCCAAGGCTATCCACAGAGATAACATGCTTGCTAACAGGAAAACTAATGCTTTCCTCACCATCATTGGCTATTAAGAAATACCTGCTTGTGAACAGAAGGCACCTGTCTATAAATCTGTGATGTAGCCATTGGAGTTGAAGTCAGTATAAGCAAACTAAAGTGATTGTGTCAGCAAAACACCTTATTTGTTTAAGGAATAACATGTATTCCAGATTTAGAGTAAAATGTATGACACATTTAATTTTTTTTCACAATAATAAATGAAATACATTTAGTAAAATGGTAGACTTGGCTGAAAAAATAAATAATAATGATGATGCCTGCAGAAAAATCCATAAAATCTAATTATTCTGGCTTTTGTCCAGCATAATAAAAAGCTGGAAACATATTTCTTTGCTGAAGCAAGATGTTTCGGACAAAGAATATCAATAACTTTATTGAGATATTTTTACTTCACATGTGAAATGGTAATTGGAAATTTATATAGCATTGCATTTTGTTGTCTTGATAGAACTACTTTTAAACTCCAAACTTTTTAATGGAAATACTTTACATCAGAGGACAATAATAAAAACAGAAGATGGAGCAGAGTAGGAGCCAAGAAATAGCACACAGAGACAGTATAGTATATATGAATACTGTATTGTAAACCTTGATTTTATTAGACATAACACAATTGTAGATTAATAGAAGTTTAAAAAGAGGGAAGGAAGGAAAGGAAAAAAAAAACAACTTGTTTTTTAAGAGTCCAACCAATCAAGAAAATGTATAATTTTAAGAATTCATAAACTAGAAGTTGACAGTAATTTTCTCAAGCACACAGACACATTGCCCCTTTATATTACTATGTTTTATGAATTATGAATTTTGGCTGATGAGGAAGCCTAAGGGTGGCAACGGAGCTTCAGTGTCAGTAGTACATTATCATTGCACACTGTGGGAGCTCCTACTATACCTAGATGGATTTTCTGAACTTAAATAACGTTACTGATTGCCAAAGATTTTATTAAGAGATCTGATGATATTATATGCTCTGCTGGTAAGATACTAATCCCTATTAACTAGAAAAGGGTCAAATACTTGGAGAGAGTGCCAGGGCTTTTTTTGTCTGCCTGGGGTATTCAAATGTAGTTATACTTCCCCGCCATAATTCACCCATTTTGAGTCAGATAGTGAAATAGAAAACCATTTTTCCAGAATCAAGAAGAGTAAAATTTGAGTAGAAAAGACAGTTGTTGTGTGAGATTGTGCATGGCTCCTGTTACCAAGGAAACAATTTCCGTTGGCTTTGAAAGGTTTGGTAACGGTTGCTCTAGCTTCAATTTGGGCAGTATAGACAAGAGGGGCTATTTATCTCATGCAGTTATATATACACGCACACACATAAACACACCCTTACATTAAGGAGAAATAGATTTACTAAAACGGAATTATGAAACCACTGAAGTTAGGAAAACATTCTGAAAAACATTCAAGGAATGTGTTGATAGAAGAGACACTGGTACTGGCTTAAGTCAATCCCGTCCCACACCTGAAAATATGACGTTCAAAAATTAAAAAGAAAAAAGAAGAAAAAGATAAAGTGCAAATTAGAGAGCTCATACAATTACTTAATCAGGTACTTAATCTTTAAAGTGTAGATTCAAAAATTATGAAGAATATGGAATATTTATAACTTTGAACTTGTGGAAACAAAATTTCTTTACCTTAGAAGGTCTGAGTAAATTTGAATTGGAAAGTCAGATACATTATTTTAAATATAACTTTAATATTTTACTGATATATCACAGTAAAACATTCTTTGAGTAAGAATGGAAAGGACAATTCCTAATGATGGACTTTTAGACATAGGTGAGTAAAGCAGTGATTAAAGACTGCAAGTGAAAATTCATTAGCTGATTGGAAAATTGATTGATTCTATTGTATCACAAAAGGAGAGTTTTGCAGGTACTGATGGGGATAAAAAGTTCTCCAGGAATATCAAAATAGCATTTTTTTCCTATGTAGAAAGCACAAACCCATTTTTATTGCGATCACGTGCAAAGTTAGGGCAAGATGGGGATAATAATTTGCATAAAAATCTTGCATAAATTTTGGGTTCAAATGATGTAGTCACAAATCAAGAACAGCAAGAAATGAAGACAAGAAAAAGGAGGAGACTTGGTACAAGTATAAAAGGAAGAAATGTCTGTCTTATAAATTATAGTTCCCCTAGCTAATATCTTGATGAGTATCACAGACTCTTCCTTCTTTAAAACAAAAGCATATTATGTGATCACCAGATTTGTGGAGGAAAAGGAAACTTAGTTGAAGAGCCTCTGGAGTCAATGATATCTCATGGAGAGATGCTCATTGCTCGTTTATTGCACAAATGACGCGGTTTATATTGATAAAAGCAAGGTTCACGTGACTCAAATTACTTTATGATAGGCTACAATACATTGTCCACGTGACAAGCAGGCGAACATCCCTCACTTAATTGGCTCTGGTGAAGGGGAGATTTACTCCTTGTTTGGTTAATGCATCCTCTCTTCATATAGCAGAAGCCAACTTTTCCTCCCTGCTCAGCCAAGTCACCGGTGTGTCACCCTTCGCTAACTTATTTATGCTGACTTGCCAATTCCCTCATAGCATGGATTGTGCATCATGTGTCCGTTCTCTACCAAAATTTCCTCTACACCTAGTTATTTGTTTTCTTCTTATGAAGACCATGATTTTCACTCCAGAAAATATAAAAGAGAATTTTGAAAAACGTGTTCTGTATATTGTGGATTAGTGCATTTTCTGGTTTTCATTTATTCTGCTTTGATTTGCAATAACAAAGTGAAATGTTTGCATATGGAAAGTTTTATTTTTATTAAAAAAACCTAACAAATATGCAAAATATCCACAGTTTTCTCCTATACTTAGACTTTAATCTATTCTTTCAAAGGAGATTATGAATAGAAATGCCATGTAGTAGATGCTTAAAGAACTTTGTTTTCTTGTGAGGCTTCAGTGTTTATAGGAAACAATATTGATTCTAAAATGAGAAATTTTTTTTAAATTCTGATTTTTTATTTGATTTCAAAACACTTAAAGTATCTTCTAAAAATGTGAAAAAAGGCATGACTCATATAGTAATATCAATTCAAAAATGGATGAGTGCCAGTAAGTCAGAGAGAGCTGCTATATATTTCAACTGGTTTTAATTCTGTATAAAATATTGTCTGTTGTTATTATAAAGACCTGCAAATGTGTAACCTTGAAGAAATTTTGTTTTGCCACAAGTGAGACTTTTTACAAGGGTATGCAGAGATAAGAAATAGGAAAATGGCTTTAAACAGGAAGAGGGTAGTTTTAAATTAGATATTAGGAAGCAAATATTTATTGTGAAGGTGGTGATGCACTGGAATAGGTAATAGTAGTGAATGGCCCATCCCTGGAAGTGCCCACAACCAGCTCGGGTAAGGCTCTGAGAAACCTTCTTTTCCATTTTTTTTCCTGTGTATTTGCATACCTGGTTAATTTATTTATTTATTATGCCCAGTGGAAGGTCTAGTGGAAGGTGTCCCTGCCCATGATAGAGGGGCTGGAAGTAAATGATATTTAAGATCTCTTCCAATCAAAATATGATTTTATGTTCAAGAAAATTATTCTTTTTCCTCTATAGCAAAATGGAATATCTGTGTGTGTGTGTGTGTGTGTGTGTGTGTGTGTGTTTGTGCATGTGTGTGGTCTTTTTGTTGTTTGTTTGTTTGTTTTACTTCTGCTCATGAGTTTGTTTTATACCAGCTCATCATTGGAATAACATGGGTAAAAAGTCTCTGTTTCCTCTGTGATCAAACATGATACTGATGAGCAAATAAAGAACAACCCATTCATCTATTTTCATGATGTTCTGTCAAAAAGAAGTAAAATGGTAACTGAAATAATGTTGTTCAATATCTAAACAATTCATCACAGAAATAAGAGATAAACTGTGAAGGTACGAACTTCTATTTTTCTGAAATACAAACTCATCTGTCTCAGCAGCTTCAGCCAATCAGACTTGAGACTGTGTATTTTTTTAAAAGAAAAAAAAAACCAAATACCAAAAAAGTCAAAAGAAAACAACAAACCAACCAAACGCAAACATTAATTTGGATACTAAACCTTTGGAAATACCTTCAACAGAGTTGAAATAAAAGGTTTACTGTGTTCGGGGAAATATGGTTGAGTCTGTGAGGGTAAGTCTGTTTTAGACCTAGTAAGTCTAAAGTTTTAGACCTTCAGCTGCCTGTTCTGAGTCTTATCAAGTATGAAAAGTGCTCATATGCTCACTGTATCTGTATTATTATCATAAAATAATTCATGCTGAGCTTCATTTAAACTCAGACACAAACAGAAAACAGGAAATATTTACACTTCCCTAAAATATCTAATGAAGTATTAAATAATCTACATAGGATTTAAGAGGTAGTTAAGGGAAACAAACTTCTAAAGTAACAAATATTCTGATCATTGTCTTGTTTCTCTGTAGTACAAGACAATATTAGCAAAACACTTCAAATATTATATAGTTCTCAATGATATTGGTGTTCTTAACTAATAAATATGTTTTATTATGCTTTTTTTTCCCATCTATCTAGTAATGATTTTGGCCATTAAACCAACAGTAAGACCAACATAATAAACTAATTAGACTTCCAGAATACAGTCTCCCAAAACAGTATAAGCTGCTAGTCCCTACTGGCTGTCAGAGTCAGCTTGCATGCAAATATTTAAAACATTATTTTGCTTTGGTTTTCTTCTCACTTTATTATCTATGGCAAACCTTCATTACATTTAAGGGGGCTTATGTACTTTTAGCTTTTAGAATGAAGTACACACTGGGAAAAAACAAAACAAGCTCTAAACTTCAGCAGGCTCAAATGAATATTTCTTTCTGGGGACATATGTCAAGCCAACACATTTCCCCATTCATTGAATCAGATGGTACTTTTCCTTTCACTTTAAGTGGAAGGCTATGGTCTGCCTCGGACAGGAGCAATGTTACATCTTTATAGTTGCACATTATTGATTACTGTATGGGGAAATAATACACTTGCTCTTTTGAAGAGTTCCTCTCAACAGAATAGGACTCTTCCTCTACACTAAAATACAGACTGGAAAAAAAGGCTGAGACACATAAACACATTTTCCAATTCTGGATTAAAAAATACATCTGAATGGTTTTATCCTTCTTGTAGGCATAATTGATATCAATAAACTGCAATGTTACATGTTATGGCTTGTATTTTTTCATTCTATTAGTTTATTATTAATGGTTTTAATGTTTATGGTTTGTTCTGGCGTTCCCCCATGTGTACCCCCAAATTGTTCTATCCCTGAAAGCTGTATCCTCCCTTAAGCTGCCCTTTATATTAAACCCCTCCCTTTGTTCTCGTCCCTTCCCTATCAATCACTGTTACCCTGCCCCTTGTTCTGGTCCCTTCCATGTCACTCCTGCCTTGAGCCAATCCTTCCAGTGTTCCCCCAGGGCGTTCCTGGGGGGCTCCCTATCCTGGACACCCCACTGGGACATGTGCCCTGTTCTGCCCCCACCTTCTGGAATTGGCCTCAGGCCAGTGCTGTCACCCTCCTCACCCTGCCCTGATGCTTCCCCAGTGGTTTAGGATTTGTACCCACCCCCAGAATTGCTGCAGTTTTAAACCTGTGCCCAGCAGAGCTCAGGGCTCTCCTGTTGTGACCCCTTCAGCTCCAATAAACCTCTCCTGCTGGAACCTCCTACAGAGAGCCTCCTCCTTCTCCTTTGCCCCACTCCTGACGTGGCTGGCAGACCCTGCACTGTAGAGCAAGCAGCTCTAAAGGTTCAGCTGTTGGTAAAACCCCAAACCATGGCTGATCCCTGCACCTGGCGCAGCGCTGGTGTGACAAGAGCTAGCCTTGGGCTTCAGTGAGCTGCGTCAGTAACGCATAAATTAATTCAGTATTCTGACTCAAACAGGTATCCATTAATTTAAAATAAAATAAGGAAGAAAAAATAAATACATAGAATTCAAACCACTCCTAAGAAGTAGACAGGATTTGAAGTAATATATGACCGCCTATCTACAAACAACATTTGATTTAAAGCCACTAGGTGTCAGCATCTAAGTATTCCTAAAGAGATTTATTTGCCAGAAAAAGTAGTTGGCAATAAACAAATATGCAAGATTGTAGGTGGTTGATGACTCCTTACAAAGCCCTGGAAGAAAGCTATAAACTTGTCAGGTTCACTGATAAATATTAGTACGATTGAGGAATATTTTTTTCACATGATAAATGATTCTGGAATGCACCTTCTGTTTTTTGATAAGATACTCTAGATATTTTAACTTATACAGACCTTCAATGGTTTGACTTCAAAATAAATGACTTTCCAACCAAAAACATCTGAAAAGAGCAGGTGGTCTTGTTGTCGTGAGACAGATTCTTCATACTGCATGTTTGTGAGCTCTTAGTTCTTGTACTGGAATTCCTCAATAAAAATCAAGTTATTGTCTAGTAGCATTCTGTTGTCACTAAGACCATGATGGAGCCCCCCAGCAATGATGACAAGAGCACAGAAATGAGGGACAAATATAACCCATTCATCTTACTAATGATCTGTTATTAAAGTAGAGCTAATAACTCAAAAGAGCAGGATGCTTAAGGCAGGAAATACTGATTTAACAAGAATGCTGAAATGAATGTGCTTCAGTTACTGTGGACTGCTACTTTTGTGCTTAAGTGCAAGGGGGAGTCCAGGTGTCTGACAGGGCACAGAGTATGTGACCAAAACTGATTAGTACTCTTGACTCATTCCTAGATTTTCAGCTATTGACAGACTCCTGGAATGTCTCTTCATGTAATTCACTTAAGGTTCTTTGTTAGGTTTTTGTTTTAATAAGTAGTGACATTTCCTTGAATTTACATGATACTGTTTATTGGATATACTGTAACTACCTAATGAAAACCACAGATATACCTCAGAGAATTCAGGATCTGAAGGGTTTTAATAGCTATTTAAGCATGATTAATGAAATAATGTACATGATATAGTAGTTTGAGGGTGATCATAGCCACCCTTGCACAGAGCCATAATTATTGCACACTGATGTTAAAAGTGTAGGGTGTGTATTTTATTCCTACCATTTTCTGCATAAGTGTCCAGACTGTGTGACTAATCACAGTGAAGACATTCTAAATATAAACAGGGTGGCTCACGCTGAAACCTAGCATAAATGTCTCCATTTTTGTTAAAGTATGGGGGATGCTTTTAGGTAAGGAACAGCATGGTGATTGATGAGAAAATAGATAAAATAGATCTGGCATAAAGTGTAGGTCATTTATTTAATCTTCTAACACATATGGTAAGGATGAAAACTAGACTGTGTCCCAAAACTGGTAAAAAATTAACACATAGCACTATAGAAAGAGAGCATGAGAGTACATGACAGGTGAAGAACAAAGTCAGAAGATACCTAGCATCTTTGGCAACTTGAAATGAAAATCAGACAGAAAGTCATAGCAGCTTGTTTTTCACCCCTTGTGTTGACCAGAAATACCTGTCAGTGTTGAGTCCCTTAAGTGATTTACTGTATATGTATATAGTAAATTCAGCAGTATAAGAGAGAAGTATTTGGCCCTCTGTCCTCAAGAGACCAGGTTGTCCTACTGTCCCTTGCCCTAAGAAACAATTCAGAACAGTTATCTTACACAGTGAAGCCATGTAGCACTGATTAATGATGCAGATCTACAGAGAAACTTTTTAAAGAGAATTGTGGTTTTCAGGAAATAAATGAGTTTTCCTTTTACAGAATTTTCTTGAAAATTCCCCACTCTTAAACACAAGGATACAGGCAACATTTTTTTCTCACACTGGAGAAAACAGTAAGAAATAATATCATTCTCCTAGAAAAGGTTTTTGCACTTCTTTTTGCTTCTAAAATATAATGCTGTGCAGTTGTCCTTATGTTAATTTATTTACAGATGTCCAAGTATTGTTCTAAAAAAGTTTGAGTTTCAGAAAAATAAGCTTTCAAAAATGCAGTGGTTCTGAAGAAGTTTGTTTAGAGATCTCCTGTCCCAGGGTCTGCTGACTCCTTGAAGGCAGGTGTTGGCACAATGTATTGTATATTGCAATGAAGTATCAGAGAGAAGTAGTTTTCCTATCTTGCGTCTTTCAGCACAGAACCAAAATGGATGAGAGTATTCACTAGATTTTGCAGTTCTTTTGAGGTAACAGTAGAAACCTCATTTTACATCGGTCTTCAGAATGACAGCACCTGAAGCTCTATGAGGCTTGTAGAGAAATGCTCTGCAAGTGCCAGGGGAGAGGAGCCTCCTGCCATCCTCAGGAAGCACCTCACAGCCCTCACCACACTCTGGCCACCAGCCTTACTGCCCTACTTGGCTTGGTAGGGCACAGTGGGACAGTGCCAGCAGGGAAAGGGAGTAGAGGGAAATGAAGGAAATGGATAGGAGTGGAACAGGGAAGGGAGGGGTGTGGATGTTCAAGGGAGTTACCAACCTGAGCTGACCTCCAAGAAGAAGTAATAAGATCAAAATGGCAAAGAATTGACCAGAGAAACTGAACTTAGTCATATTTTGCAGGCTACATGCAAGACAAAATGGTGTCATGGCAGATGGGTCATTCATTGCATGTCTTGGTTCTGTAAGAAAAAACACAGTTTGCCATATCTGCCTTTTCTTAACAATTTCCCTGTATCCACAGAAGATAAACTCATTTAAATAAACCTAGGTTAATGAGAACATTACACATGTAAGGCAACATGCACCCTCTAGAAACCTAGTGGATCTGGAGATAAATGCCTTGGAACTTGTGGATGCAGATGCCTCTCCTCTGTCCACATCCTGTGTTTCTGTGCACTCTCATCACTGCTTAGCTCCTGAACCAGAAAGCAAGTGGTGATAACTAAAGCAGGCAATTATTTTCTACCAAAGGGAGAGGGCTGCTGCTGTGCACTCCATTCCATCCAAAAAAGTCAGGAGAAGGAGATAGATGACAGCAGCTTGAAGGAAATGCAATCTGAGCATGGCAGGGGTATTATGAGTGCATTATTCAAATGATCATGTGTGCTTGGCAGGGATATTTTTAACATGCCTTAACTCTTGATTTCAGAGTTCTGAAATGATTCTGTTTCTTAAAGCCTGAGTAGATTGATTGTGATAGAGGGGTTGTGAAACTTAGGGTTTTTTAATTTTTTTTTAAATGTGTCAGCAGCTGTAATACATACGTACATGCATACATATGTATGTACAAACATACATATGCACATACATACGTACATACATACATCTTGCATTGATAATTAAATTTCCTTAACAGAGTGACAAAGTCCTTTACCAAAGGCTACACTTCAACATTATTTAAGGGTCCCCATTGATTCACAGAGCTATTACCTCTTTACACAGGAATAATTGAAGTGTTTTGGTCTAACCATTCTATATGGTCTAATCCTTTTGCTTCTGAGTAGTGAAAACTTTGTTCTTGCTGGACTGGTTTGGACTGAGAAATTCCCAGACTGCCAGTCTCTCCAGTTGTACCACTGCAGCAGTGACAAAAGATGCACTTGACATGAAAATCCCTAGCATCTAAGATGTTGTGAGGAGTAGCCAGGTGTCCTATGTGAGGAATTTGACTGAATTCTCCTGCCAATAATTAGAGGTAATGCTGACCTTTAGGTGCAGTGCAAGCCATAGCCCTTTCCTTATTTATTGCCCCAGAAGGAGTGAGAAGAAGTCTGCTTGCTGTTGATAATTATTTTTTTCCTTTCTGACAGATGCAAATGCCAAAGGATATCTGGGTTGCTCTGGGTATCATTTAATGTCATCATTATTTTGGTGCCTAGCAAAAGCTACTGGGGCATCCATAAACATGCAACAGCCCTCGAGAGGCCAAGAATAATGATGAACCAATTGTGTGAATTGGTTCACTCTGAGAATTATAGTCAGAGGGTCCTCCTGACGTAAAAAAAAAATAAAAATTCTTGACGCTGTTGGCAAAGGAGTCCTCCTGCCCTATCTTCTGACATGTTCAGAACCAACCTGGAGGGAACTCTGAAATTGGCTGCCTTTTATCTGTTAATGTTCTAACCCAGGAGAATACTGGGTCTGACCGAAGCTGTGAGAACTGACTTTTTTATTCAGAAGGTCTCTTCAGAAGACATGTGTGAGCTTAATAGATCTGCCTCTTGCTGAGATGCCATGTGGTGACTTTAGCTCTTCCTCTAGCACCCATCAGTGCACTTTTCTATTGTGAAAACTCACAACAGCACAAGCCCTTTGGATCAAACACATGATAATTGTAATTTTCTCTTAGCAGGGTTGCAAGTAAACTGTCAGAAGCAGCTGTTCTAGAATGCATAATTACACCTGTCTGTCTTAGCCAACATTGTCTATGTAAGACATGATGGATGATTTTAAACCTGCATAATGTTATTATTATTAATTATTTATTATTACTACTATTATTTTACAAAGCTGAATTGTGAAATATATTTTAAAAGTCTTTGTTGAGCCTTGTCATGAGGTAGCTGAGAAAGCCTATACTCACTATTTCAAACATTTTTACTCAAATAATTTCTGCTGTCTTTTAAGAGGCTTATTTATATTTCTATTCTGAAAACTTATCTCTAAGTATAATATTGTTAAAGCAATATGAATCTCTTCCATGTAACTTGCTAACTCTTGGTTTGTATCTGTGTGCCTCCTCATCTCTTCTGCTTCACATGAATTTCAAGGTTCTCTATACAGTGTTTATACTTCACATTTACCATTTTTACATTATATAAAATGTAAGTACCTCATTAATATAATGACTAATTATATATATAGCTTCTCAAGGAGGAAGAAGATAACTTTCTAAAGGAAACTATAAGAAAACAATAGGAATTCAATAGCAAGGAAATAAAAAGTCTTCATATGTAATTTAATCTCAGGAAAATATTGCTATGACTGAATTTTTAAAGCTCTATTTCAAAACTGACTTAAAAAGATGAGCAAGCAGAACATAATCAATAAAACAAAGTGAGACAAGGTGATCTTTTCCCTCATAGTGCACACCAGAAAGGAGAAATACTTTAATTTCAAAGCTGGAGACCTGCTTAATCTTTTTTAGCTTTGCAAGTTTATACACTACAACAAAGACATCTGGTAAAAAGTGCTTCTTCAAAGCTCAAGATTCATAGCAGGTTATGACAAGAAACACAAACCAATTTTATTCTTTTTCAAGAAACAATGACACAGAGACCTTTTTTTATGTGTAATCACAATTGTTTTCTTCTAATAGCATTTCCAAAAAAATAAAGAAAAAACATATAATTGTCAAAAAGACACTATTAATATAAAGTTACCATAGAGAAGAAGTTTTAGTAATACAGCATAGAGGAGAAATATGGTAAAACTGACTTCATAATTAGAGATGATTGAGGATATCAGTACATTTTTCTGAAGAAAATAATTTAAAATTTGAAGGCAAATTCCCTGTTACATCTGTAACATTTTCATGTTTGTTTCTCATGAAATATAAGCTTTTATATTATTTCTAAATACTGTTTTCTGTTCCAGTAATTTGTTTCTCAGGTATTTTCATCTCCATTTGCACAGAATCCAGTGCAATATCATCTTCAAACCCACATGAAATTTCTTGGACTTAATGTGGTATAAATGTTTATTTGCAATCAAGGAAGCCCTTTAAAGAAATCACGGAACAAATATTTCATTTTTGATTATCTGCCATGAAGTATTCACAGGGCAATCTAAAAGGGGAAATATTCCCTAATTAAAATTAAGAAAAGAGGTTTGTGTTTTTAATCCAAGCACCAAGCAATTAAATGTAACATTTGCATGCATATAATTCCATGGGAAACAAAACCCAGGAAGTGGATGTTTGAGTGTCTATTAATTAAAAAATCTAGCATTTCACTAGTTGTACTAGTTGGCCTTTTATACGTTCTCTGTAGGTTAATAATTGAATTAAAATGTGCACAAAATGACACCAATTAAGGGCTTCTTAAAAAGAGACCATCTCTGTTAATAATAAGCATATAATTATTTTTATTTCCATTAACAAAGATGTATGATTCAAAGGCGTATATGATTCCATAATAAAGGATATTATGTATCAGATCAATAAAGTCCCTGTCATATGCACACAGTGACAGAAGAATTTTGTAGCCTACTCCTGGTGATGTCCTTTTATTTTTTGGAGATTGCTAGCCTGAAAAATGAAGCAAAGCCAGAAATCATTATCAATATAAAGAAAGCATTTACTTTGGAGAAATTCTCCTGTAACAGAAAATGGAAAATTGTTGAGGAAAATACTGTCATTTGCTACTCAACCTGCAGTTATCTGTAGATAGAAAGCAAGTTCAACTAAACCCCGTGAAACTATGAAGCACAGAGCCAACAGTCCATTAGTGTAGCTAGATCAATATAAAGGAAAGAAACATGGCCTTCATTTTGCTTCAGCACTTTTGAAGATGACCTGCTGAAGATTTATCAGTTTTATATAGAAGGATTTGCCATCCTCCTCCTCTTTAATTGCTGAAAAAACAGTACAAAGTGAAATACAGGAAAACATCTGGGCAAGAAAAGTACAGTTTGAAGACATGAGGACATTCTTGCTTCTAGATTCTTTCAATAAAAGAAAACAAATTGAGGGCTGATTTGTAAGGTTAAGTGTTTCTTTTCACATTATGAAAAACCTTTATGCATTTTGTAGTTCTCCTTTGCTCTTCCAGTGTGTTGCAGATTTTAAACAACATGTCTTCTAGAAGTTTACTTACTGCTTAATACTTAATAGGTATTATTTTATATTCATTTTACACAGGTGCTATAGCACCATGTCTCATTTGGCACAAAAAAATATAGTCTTGTTCATTGTGGAAAATGAGAAAGGAGTAATGATAGAATTAATGTGTAATGTACAAATAGAAAGCATGGAGAGAAAAATAGCAGGCAGAAAAGAAAGATAAAATGAGAATGTTGGGATAAGGAAATGACAAGAGGTGGGTGCACTGAAACCAGCTGGAGGAAAGACAAATGGAATGGCTAGAATAATCCAGGAAAAAAAAGCAAGCTAAGACAAAGAAGGTGTTTTGTTGGTTCACATTTGAAGCTGGTCAGTATGGTTTTAATCTATCAATATTTCAATGATTCAATAAACTTTATACCTCTCTTAGGGAATTCAAACCTATTTTATATTTTCTTTCAACATATATTTATTACGAGATATATTATTTATTTATCACTAGATATATTATCCAAATATGTAGGAGAATGACATTTATGATGAATTCCTGAGTTGTTTTCTGTGAGCATTGTCTTGTACTCTAACTTGTATTTGGGGACAAAAACTCCAGACGAATTTCTAAGTACAGGCAAAGAGTACAAAGAAGTTAGCAGTACCAGCAGTTCTAGCAGTCTTAGACATTTGATATTGTTTCTATGTCTGATTAAATCCTGGGTTAGATTTGGCAGAGACAGGGTCTTCATCCCCCTTTCTCGTTTCTTTTTTTAATACACTAAAACATGACTGAAACTGAATTGTTGGTATTATTTTACTGGCATTCAAGTGTTTACCCTTGCTTTCTCATGCAAATGAAAAAACTGGTTTCTTAGTGGACCACTTAAATAATACCCATATAAACAAAAGACTGTAGTTTTACTCTTCTTAAATACTTTTCTTGTCCAGCTAGAGTGTAGAGAATAATAATTATGAGAAGGAACTATTTAATTTGTAATTACTATTACCTTATATGCTTCAAGTACTTTTCTGACAGTTCCTTGAGGTTTTGTTGGTGTTTTTGGGGGGTTTTGGGGTTTGGGGTTTTTTATGTTTGGTTGGTTTTTTTATCATTCTTCTCTAAGCAGCATTTGTTAAGGCACTTCAGATTTTTTGTTTTGTGGTTGGTTGGTTGGTTGGTTGGTTGGTTGGTTGGTTGGTTGGTTGGTTGGTTGGTTGGTTTTTGGGTTTTCCTGCTGGTTCACAATTTTAAGTGACACCTGCTCTACTGGAAAACTTTTGAAAGGAATTTTAAGAGTTGTTAAAAAAAGAAGGTTATTTAAGATATCAAACAGGGAACATGTTAATTTAATTCAATCACCCTGGCAAGGATGAAAAAACACTATCACTCTTACGCTACCATAAATGGAGCAAAGATTTAAGTCAGTTTAGACTACAGAGCTCAGAAGTTTTGCTAATTAACATCTACAGGGACAGCAAACCATGGCTGCAAAAGAGAAGCTTGCCTGTTTTTGATCAGGGGAAAAATATTTCAACATGTTTCTAGGTATCATAGAACAGCACATGACATCTTGCTAGGCCTGAAGCAAAATAAGCAACAACAATATGTTGGAAATAGTTGTCTCTGATTTCTGGGATCAGCAGCTTTTAGACATCAAAGAGCTGCACAAAATTAAAGATGATAATGAGAGAGAAAGTGCACGTTAGTATTTAATTACATTAAATTGATTAGGAAGAAGCAAGCTGTTGATTTGGAACACATTAATGTCTCTCTGTGCAGAATATAAGCCAGTTTGTGAGTGAATATACCTTTTAAAAACATGAGAAAGGTAATGGTAAGAAAACTAACTCAAAAGTATGTGAGCCAAGGACTACACAGCTATTTCACTCATTTGTTCAGTTTGCCAAAGAAAGGCATTTCTCAGGTCTTTGAGAAGTACAAAAAACCAAAACGCATTCAGTCACAATAAGGAGAAATAAAGTATTCCTCACTACCATGGACATGAGCAGGAGCTGTTTTCCATTCTTTCCATCTGCTCATGAAAATTGCTTCTGAAAGAAATCTTCTTTTGACTAAAATAGATACCTACGTTGTGACTTCAACATATGCACAAATCATTTCATTAAACATACAATTTCATGTGCAAAATATATATTATATATGGAAATCAATTTTTTGCATATTTGTAGCATTTCACAGATTCAGTCAAAAGTGTAGCATTGTTCAATATTTAAAATGCAGCACTTCAGCTAAAAGCACATGCAAGCCTGGTATTAGAGATGTGGTACACTTGATGTATGTACGTATGCTTTGTTAGCCACAGTTTTTCAAACTATTAAATAGCAGAGTAAATACTTTATGCTGTAAAGTAAATATATGCCTTGGGGGGGATATTTTGAGGTTGCATTTTCTTTAATGACTGCACAGGGTACCTTGATTGGGAAGAAACAGAACAATGTAAGGTCCATGATTGATTATACCAGACTTTTCATTTGAATGTAGATTGGTCATTGCATTACTTGATATTAATTATTCTAGTTGTGATTTCAGTAAACAACTGACATTTTTCAGATTTACTATTACTCAAGAATAGTGTGCCCAATGTTCAAGACAAAATATGGAATGTATAACACTTTCTGAAACAGATTTTGCATCTCAAAGAAGACTCAGTTTGACTGATGAAGAAAAAATATCATCATGTTCCATTGAATCTGTGAGACTAGTAAATGCAGACAATTATGTGCTGGTGTCTCTCTAAACAGTCCAATAAAGAAACTTTAGGTCCAGTCTTTAAAACTTCAAAGTGGAAACAACCCATCTTATTTTATTTTTATATTATGACTTGTTATATAATGACAAGAATAATCTTTATCACTTAGTTCCTTACTTGGCATAAAATTACTTTTTGGACTGATCAAACACCTCAGGCTTCGCCTTAGCGTTTAATCAGTTTCAGCAGCTGTTCATAGCTTCAAATACTACAGTGCAATAAAATTTAATTCCTTAATTAAACTCAAACCACAGTTGACTTTTTAGCAGGCAGGGACCTGCCTACTTTTGGATACTCAAAAACAGAGAGCAAAAATGACATTGCTCTTCTTTCAAGGATGGTTGATCTAGGAGTGTTATGTAGATGCAAGAAAAAGCCAAAGGCCTCTTCTGGGAAACAATTAGGAGTCTTTTTTTTTTTAACCTGTTTTTTATCAACACAGCTGCTGTACAGACAAGTGCACATAAATTAATTGATCAGTATGCATAAATTAATGGTAAAACTGACCAGTGCGCATAAGTTAATTGAAAAATTTGGGGACAGATCTTTGAATAGTGTACACTGACATGTTGAGTTTGATTTATCCTAGTCAAAATTCTGACTCAATGGGGCTTTTTAATTTAATTTTCTGCCTCTGGTATTCAATGTCAGCAGTTCTAATAAGCAGGCTCAAACATGCACTGAAGTGGGGTGACCAATTTAGCTATCAAATTGGAAGAAATAAGCAAATTTTTCTAAGTTTCTACTAATTTAATGGACCATGTCGAGACCTGCTGCTTTTACTTTGAGAACTTCCCTATTACTTCTCACTCTTACTTAAAAATTCTTTAAAAAATTTTCTGGCATTTGCAGGAACCTTGCCTTTTGTTTAATATCAAAATCTAGTAATATTATTAGCATAATACATCGTATTTGGTTTGTAATTTTAATATTCAAAATTATTTTTTCTTCTCTATATTACAATTAAATCATTATAGTTTGTGATGCAACTGATTAGAGCATGGAAAAAATATCAGAAGGGAAAGAAAGGTTAAGAAGCATGACATTAATCTAGACAATATCGCATAGAAAATTTATATAGTGAATTTGTTAGCCAACTTCCCAATTAGCATAAATCAGTATGATTTGGTTTATTTCAGTGGAGCTTTGCCAAGTTCAGTAATACTTTACAATCAGATGAGGTTCTATGTATCTGAGCAAAGACACTTGAGTTTTATCTGTTATCACAGTACCCCATAAAGTGTTGTATATTTTTCTATTGAAAACATTAAGTAGCAAACTTTTTATGTCTTTTTCATCAAGACAGTTATGATTCTGAAAGTTCATGTAGTCACTTAATAGCATTATCTAAAGTATGTGAAAACTTAATTTCTTTAAAAATATGTTCTGAAGTTATTGAGCATGTCTACATGAGATGTCTTTCACAGAGAGAAAACTGGAAATACCTACAGAATTATTAAAGTGAAAAAAGTCAACACTGTATTTGAATATGCTTTGGTTTAGTTTTACTATATTAAAATACATAGGGTTAAGGGAAAATAC